>CM057813.1:28841236-29441236 GCA_030067965.1 Latrodectus elegans
GGTTAATAGTAATTTTTTATTATTAATGGTTTATAATAATAGATGTTACAATATAAAACTTCATGAAATTTAATTGTAATTTATTTTCCTTTACTGAATTATCTTACATAATATTGTTTATTGACTTTCGTTGACTTAGCAGGATAGTCATGGTCTCCCTATGGTAGAAATCTAGGTTTAACTTAGTTAATAGAGGAAAATGGGAAGAAAGATATTTTATTTCTTTCCTGGAAGAAAAACTTCTGTTGGAGTGGATATCTAATACATTTCTTAGATTTCTCCCTTGCTTTTGGCAATGTTATCTACTGTTTATGACGTATTAATCATGGAAGATAATAGGTTGGGAAATTTTTAAAACCATTATATCAAGATTTTATGCACAATGTGTAACTTATAGCAAAATTAATAGAGTGTTTGTACACACGTTAATTATCAGAATATAAAATTTAGGAAAAAATAAACTAGACTGATGAAAAAATTATAATGAAAAGAAAATAGATTTCTTTTTAATACAATACGTAATTTTTATTTTACTTTTTACCTTAATTAAATTAATTTTAAATATCAATTATCTAATTATAATTTACCTTCATAATTGTATTCAAAACTTAAACCGTAATAATAATTAAATATATAAAATATTATATTTTTATTTCATAAATATTAAAATAATTTATGTAATACATTTTATTGTTTCACAGAAAATTTTTATATATAATTTATGATACATATCACAGTTATTATATTTAAAAGCATATCAATATTATTTTTACATTATTAAAAATGAGCTATATTTAATTAATTCTTAAATAAGCTGTATAACTTAAAATAAAATCTTTTTTGTATAAATAGAAAAACCATTTGCATTTTTAGAAAATTTTTATTATTTTGAAATAACTTCAATAATTTAAGTAACTAAAAATTAAGGTAATTTTACATTGTATGTTGTTTAATATACAGAAATGATGAATTCAAATGCATATGATCCAGATGTTTTTGCATATACTTAGGAGCAATGATATTTTATTGGCAACTTGTAAGAAAAAATATTAGTGGACTTTTATTATGTTGATTTAAAATTGTAAGTACTACATGTTTGTAAGAATTTGCTATCAGATAGATATCTATTAAATTAATGTCCTTTTAAATTTACAATATGATATTAACTTAATTTTTGCTTCACATCATGTATCAACCCACTAAAATATATAAATTTAATACTGCGAACTACTGAGAGGTCTCTGTTAAATTTAGTATCTCATGGAAAACTTACTATAAAAGAAATAATGAATAACTTTAAAAATCAGTGCCTCGTTTTCGCTTTTGTAATTTTTGCGATTTTCAAGAACAAGACTACTTATATTGTGCGCAATAAGTCATTCAACTACTTATAAAAGTGCAAAGATTGACTAATGATTCAATTTACATGAGTATATAATTATCTTTAAGAAAAGAATTTATGAATTGTCAGCCATAATCGCAATTCGTCAGAAATAAATTCCATGGAATTTCGCCGCACTTACAATAAATGAATGCACATAGAAAATTGACAAAACAACCAACTTTTTTTTTATTTAACATTTGGAATCAGGTCATGCTTGTTCTACTGTAATGATTCAAATTCTCTGTCAGATGTTAAACGAACAAGAAATTTTTTTTCATAAGTGGGTTTCAAAACTAAATTTTTTACTGAAATTAGTATACAATTTTAATTGACAGCTGACACATTTCAATTATATTTTTATATAAGGATGTCAACAGTGTTAGAATCTGTGGCGTTCATAGGTATTATATTTTAACAGTTTTTTTTTAAATGTGACATTATTTTGACTAAAATCTAATAACAAAAATGTAACTATCATACTTCCTTTCTTCGAAGTGAAAATTTAGAAATACTGTTCCACTGTTTTTAAGAGATTAAATGCATTCAGCAATTTTTAACTTACATAATTGTTCTTAAACCTTTGAAACTTCTTCTGTTAAATAATAGAAGAAATTTTAACTAAGAAGTTGATGTTTTCGTTTTCATGTGATAAAGAGCTACTATGTAGCACATTTAGAACGAAATATAGTATTAAACTTTGTTGGCATTATTAATTTTGTTAAAGCTGTTTGTGAAAGTATGCTGAATAAATTTATTTGAGAAGTTTCTAACTTAGCTGTGTACTAGTGAAAATTAATAGCAATTTATCTTAATTTTCTCTTAAGTTAACAGCTAATTTTATGATAAAATAATTAAAAACTGAAAACAAAAAGAGCTTAAGTAATATTAAATAAAATTAAAAGAAATAATACTTAAGAAGTATTTTTTTCGAATGTTAAAATTTATACATATATAAAAGATGTGGAATACATTGTTTGGACTTTTAATAGCCAAACGATCTGAATTTGCAACATAATGCTTAATGTTAATTTAGCCAGAATTTAGAATGTTAACATTCATATATAAAAAAAGATGTGAAATTCACTGTTTTGATTCTTAGTAGTGAAACGATATGAATTTAAAATATATTAATGATAAATGTTATTTTAGCAAGAATTTGTAGCGCTTCCATATTTCTTCACTGTGACAATTTATTTAAATAACAATATATTTTGAAATTGTTAAAAAATTAGAGATAGAGTTAATATGTTCAAATTTATTTTAAATTTGAATTGTTAAATCACCAACGTTATATAGTAATCAAAATGTTTGGCAACACTTTGGTATTCTAATAACAATTAACATGTTTTACCACGTTCATCGGAGAGCATGTTTGTTTTGGCTTACATTCTGTTTTAGCAGTAGGCACCGAAAGTATTAATTAATAAACCCAAATAGTTGAAACAGAGAAACAAAAAAAAAAGAAAAAAAAACTTGTTTTAGCTTATTAAATGAAAGTTATTAAATGTTGAATGTAATAAACTTGCAATATCTTCTTTTTAAATATATATCGATTAGACACACTTTGAATTTTATGATTTTAGTGTTAATAATTTTCATGAGCATAAAATTAGTGAAGAAAATAAATTAATTAAATTGACTTAGGATATATTAATTTCAATTTTAATTTTAAATTATGATTTTAATATTATTTTTGCGAGGACAGGTCATAGCAGCTCATTTTATATTTGAATTTATTGTGAGTGTCCAAGAAAGACATGAATGATTTCTTATTAAATCATGACTATGTTATAGGTACATATTTAATAATCATGTATAAATTCTAAAATTTATTTAAAATTTTTTAATAGAAATTTAATAACTTTAAATTTGTTATTACAACATTTATATATTTTATTAATTGCTAAATAATAATTTCTTTCCATTAGAGCTTTTTTATAATACAGGCTAACATTAAAAAAAAATATTTTTGGTCACTTGTTATATGAATAGATATTGAGGTTTCTTTCACTTTATCAGATCCTTATTTTTAAAAAAATATTGATTAGTTGCTGTTATTTATGACACTTTTGGACAAGAAAAGATCTCTTTGCCATTGGCTATGCAAATTTAAGTAAGTAGGATGCATCATTTACTTAACGAGAGCACCAGGAAGGTAAACGTACGATTTCGTTCTAAACTCCGCCAATAGATGGCATCCCTAGAGAACTCCCCTACTTCAATTTTGACATTGATTTGAAAAAGGAAAATATTTATTCAAAATATCTTAATATAAGAGGGAATTGTAATATAAATTATTAGAGTTTCTACGAAAATTTTACTATTTTTAAATCAATATTTAAATTTCATTTTACAGGATTTTTATCTGCAGTTCAAGATTTATAACATCATTCATAATCAAATCTCTTTCTAAAAAACAATCTCTTCTCAAAAACATTGGATTATAATAAAATTACTAACTAATAAAACTATATTTAGCTATAAAATTCCCATTTGCTCAAATCCTGTTGTACACAAATTAGTAAATAGATTAAGACTCAAAAATAATATTAATGCTCTATTTTTAGAAAGCTTAAAATTCAATAATTTAAACTAATATAAAATTATTAGCATATACTTATCCAATTTCAGTGAATAAACTTTCCTGATATTTTACATGCCTGCATTTCAAACTTTGTATAGTTAAGATGTAAAAGATTTATAAATTTAATTTTTCACAATAAAGCAAATTTTTTAATTATCAAATTAAAAAAAATCATTTTTATTGATTTGGATCGGTTTTGCATACCTGGTAAAATCTTACGTAATTTTGCTAGAGAACACATCTGCCTTGAAACCGTTAATACCATACGTGGAGAGATCAAGTTAATAAAGTTTGTTTTCCTTAAATGCACAAAAGATTCTCGGTGAATTTTCACTTATAGACAGAAATCAGAAGGTATCATCTTCTTGCAAACTTTAATGAATTTTATCACTGCAGACAATGGCATGCTTGTCCAAACAAACATTCACCATTCCATATTTTTCTTTCCTGATAAAGTGACTGCATATCGCTATATGGTTGAGATTCTGAAATCCTGTCATGGAATATTTCTCATGAACTGTTGGAGAACAATGTAATAGACGATCATGTCTGACTCCACAGCTGACAAATATTTGACGATTTTCAGGAAGATCAGTATTAAACAGTATGTCATAGCCGGCGATGTTACCAAATTTCTTTCTTCTAAACATATCATTGGGTATGCTGTAGAAAAGGGTATTATGAGTTGCAAATCTACCCACCGGACTCACCAGCTACTAAAATGGATGCTTTAAAATTATTGAGAACTACTGCAACAATTATTGATAATATTCGCAATAAGCAACATAAAGGGGATTTGTATAAATCTTTCTATGAGGATCTTAAATTGCTTGATAAAATATGAATTAATAAATTCGAATTATTTTCGTGAGTTTTCTCTCTGTGGTCTTTTTTCAAATCCAAATTAATTTCATTAAAACCTAAGGGGTTATAAGTGGATACTGAACCGCTACATTTGTCCTATCTTTGAACATGTATTGAAATTAAGAGCTTCGGAATTGAAAGCCAAAGATGTAAGAAATTAAATGCTTGTAAACTAAATAATCGAAGAATGAGCTGCGAATAAATGTAAATTCCAATTTAAAGAAACTGTGGTTTTTTTAATATACATTTTTCTGTTTTCTCATTGGTTTTTCTTCATTTGGTATGATTTGATCTCCAAGTTCATTTTTTTCACGTCTTCAGACTAGACTGAGATCTGTTTTATGAAGTACATTCCAAAATAACATGAATGTACCGAACCGGAGATTAGAATTAAATTCATGAGTTGTTGAACTGTACACCATAGCGTCCTAAGCTTAATGAATTCTTACTGATATCTTAATGGACAAAGCATATTGAATTCTTAATGGCGCCTGATGAATACATTGAAAACTATACTATACTTATTAAATGAAGGGAATATGTAACTATTGTATAATTATAAAATATAAAATCTTTTAACACTATTTAAAATACATTTTTTAAATTTTTATTTAATCCAAACCAAAATTGTTCATTATTAAAGTAAAATAATTTCATGCTATATATATATATATATATATATATATATATATATATATATATATATATCTATATATATATCCTACATAATAGACAGTATTATAGGTGAAAATTATTAATTACAGTATCATTTATTTAAAACTAAACAGCAAATTCCACGAAAAATTTTTATTGTTATATTTTAGAAATTCTTCTTTCTATTTGCCGATTTCATTGTAAACTTAAGTTTTAATTTTTAGTTAATACATTTTGCATCAATTACGCAAAAAATATATATTTACAAAATCACTTTTTATTTCAATATTAATAAATTTATTGTATATATTAATCATTTTAAAAACTAGCATAGGCGGCCAACTTGTCTTGTTTTCAACATGCCTGATTGCGGATAGGGAGGTCCTGAGTTAGAATTCCGGTTCAGGCATGGATATACTTTCTCCCTCTCTATCCTGTCTTTGTTCTTTCCTTGTGTGTGAATGAGGTGTGAATGGTTGCCTATTCTATAAAAGGGTCCCTATGGCATGTGTGTTTACTGAAGAAGTCGGACTCCACACCAATTATGGTTCAGTGGGAAAAGTGGAGCAGGGCACCCCGATTTGCCAGCCTAGCTGGCACACTAGAACAACAAGAACTAGCATAACTTTTGCTTGATAAAATTTAATGAATTCATTTTAATGTACAAAGAGTTAAGATTAGTTACAATTCCTAATCTTAAATTGAAGTATTAAAATTAGTATTTTTATAAAAAAAATTTTAAGAATATAAGTTCTCTTTATATCCACATCTAATAATGTTTTTGGAAAAGTTCTAAAATTTCTAAGGTATTTAAGCTTACTTCACATCTTTTCCTTTCGGCAGATTTTATCTAGGGTACTGGCCTTATTTTATGTGTCGTGAAATATTAAGTGGGAGAAATTTCGAGCACCCATGCAGTGAGAGAAGAAAGCAGTTATCATAAGCGCAGCATGCATCTCACATTATTGAGCATTTAGTTTTCTTTAGGCATTTATCATTCACAGAAAGAAAACATCGTATCAATAATACGTGAAAAAATTTCACTATTGTATAAAATAGGAAATATTATTTAAAGGGAACAATTTTGGTTTTTATATTCTGTGAAAACATTATTTAATTAATTTAATTAAACATAATTCCAAAAGTTCAATCAAATTTCAGTGTGTCAGTTTTGTGGAAATATATATAAATACAAAAAATTATTTCACGACTTGGTAATCTATGAAATAGTAAACTTTTCTCGTATTTTGAGTGCAGTTTACAAATATAAAATATGTCAGAACAAAAAAAAGGATTAATGGCATATTTTAATAGTTGGCACTTTAAATTACGCAGATTAATTATTTAACTTAAATTTCTTTCTCATTAACATACTATTTTTCTACATAAATATATAAATTAAAACCTCATTTTAAGTACAAAGTTTAAAGAAATTAGTTATAATAATATATGGAAATTGCATTTATTTTAGCAATTTTTAGAAATAAATTTTCATTATCTCAGCTAAAAACTTCATTGATACACATAATACTTTATGAAACTAATTTTGGACATTAATCATGTGTGTGTGACCTTCAATCATTTAAGCTGCGAATTAGTATTGTCGAAGCAGAAAAGATATATGATAGATTTAACATTTTGTAAAACTCACTTTGCACTCATAACTCATTTATTAAATATAATTTATATATATATATATATATATATATATATATATATATATATATATATATATATATATATATATATATATAATATATATATATATATATATATATATATATATATCATCTTGTTAAAATTTCTATAAAGTCCTCTTCTTAGATTTTCATAACTTTTGTGGTAAACTATTTTAAAAATAAATCACAAACTTTGAACCTAATTATTATGCAATGAACGTTAAATACTGTTATTTAAAAATTACTTTTATTTAAGTTAGAATAACTGAATGTCGACATAAAGTATTTATTACAGTAGAACTTCCTTTATCTTAAGTCCCATTATCCGAATCACTTTCAGAATTTCAGAAAAATGAATTAGACTGAAGAAGGAATAAAAAATGAATAGACACAAGAAAGCAAAGGAAAAAGAGGGAATGTGATTAAAATGACGTAAAGATTCAAAAACATTCTTTTGAAAGTCCCTGAATGTTCAGCAATTATTGCTGAAGATGTAGAAGAATTGGGTGATGAGTCAAACACTGGATTTCAAGTTGCAAATCATGGTAAACTTCTTGAAATTGAAGAAGATTTTAATGTCCAAGTTGAAGCAGGCACGGGACCATCAATTAGTGAAACATTTGCCGCTTTTGAAATTGCTTTGAAGTGAATTTAGCGTCATCTCGAGTATGATTATATACAAATTTTCACTGTCTAATGGATACGTGACTTGGCCTCACGAAAACGGATGAGGGCAATGGGACTACTTACTCTGATCGAGATGTTTAGCAAGCAATGACTTTCATTTAAAGCACTGTACATACATTCTGTATTAGTATCCAGTAATTTAAAGTACCTTAAAATGTAAAGGTGTTGCCTTTCCATTAGATTTTTTTCTTAAAAAATATATAGTTTTTTTCTCTTATTTCTAACACACAGTGATTAACTAAAATGAACCCTTTTTTTCAGAATTAATCAATTATTCATATTTTTTATTAGCCGAATGAATCCCAATAAGTGGAGTTCCACTTTATTAAAAAGATACATTTATTATCATATCAAAGAATTTTTTTCTATATTTTATAACATAAATAACAATAAACATTCATAATATTGAAGGCCAAAGTCCTTCAAAAAAAAAAAAAAAAATTAAAATTATAAAAACATGACATTTTTTACTCTTGGCTTTAATATTAAATGAAATCCTTTTCATTTAATAATTTACATGGTAATTTTATATTATTTTAATCTATTAATATAATCACGATTTTATTTATATTATAAAAATTAACAACGCGCTAAATTTAATTATTAGTATAATAATATTCACATTCCATGGCACAAAAGTTTATATTTTTTATATGGATAAATATGAAAAAAGGATATATATATTTCAAACGAATGAATTATTGTGGTAAATTTAAATGAATAAAATATTGCAAAAATTACAGGAATAATGTTCAGTAAATGTTTAATAACCTATAACTACGACCTTAAGTCTATATTATTAACTATTAATAAATATTGAGATTATTAATAAACATTGTCTAATATCTTAAACATCTATTTTCATTTTTAAATATTGATATGATGAAATAGATATTTAATATTGAATTAATTTTCAGTGTTTTGATAAACTTCTTTTAATATTATGAATTTCCTTAGAATATTATTTAAATAAATCATATCCGTAGAAATATTATTCTTAGTAATGAAATCAGAGGTTGAAAATAAGAATTAATTTAAAACAATAATTTTTTAATACACGAATTAAATTGTTTTTTTTTCCAATGGCAGATTGTAGACAGTTACAATTGCAACAGAGTCTATTAATCTATTGTTCCCTGATACCCAAAAAACTGGCCAGAAACAGCGTCCTCTTAGCCGCCGAGGCGTTGCACCGGGTGCACCACAGGGGGTGGGTCACCATCGCATCCTCACACATGCCATAGGGACCCGTTTATAGGGTAGGTATCATTCAAACTTCATTCACACACACAAGGAAAGGAAAAAGACAGGATAGAGAGAGAGAGAGAGAGAGAAAGTACATCCATGCCTGAACCGGGATTCGAACCCAGGACCTTCCTATCCGTAGTAAGGCACGCTGACGAATTAAAGTGTAATTAAAATAATTCACTCTAACTAATCTATTTTATTTTATAATCTGTTTTTATCAAAATTTATATTAAAAAATATAAATTTTGATCATTTATATTATCTCCGTAGTTTGGCAAAATGTCTATTGTCGAAATGACGTAATTTTCAGTTTGAAACGTTCACAAGTTCTAGGGACTTGTAAAGCTCTTAAAAAGATTTGCTTCATACGACTTTGATTATTAATTAATTTTCCCATTTTCACTATCACAATATTACAACTGCTTATTATTTCGAAACACATTTGTGAGAATAATTACCCAACTTCTAGTACAAACTTTATGGTCCTAGAAAATGAAGCCTAAGTTTTAATATCACAGCTTGGGGGAAAATCAGAATATAGATCGTGTGCCATACGTATGTAACAAGTGACGTCATAGAACGAAAAGTTCTTGATGCAAGTTTAAATTGGCATGATTGGAATTCTGGCCAGTCTTGCTCATAATACCACAGGATGCATATTGAATGTAAGAAACTCATAAAATTCTTGACTCGGGGGCTATCAGAATGTGAAGGGATATTTAAAGTCGTATCTCATCTCAAAATCCAAAGTTCAGTTCATAACAGATTTTGATCATGAAACTAACTTCTACGAAGTACATAATAATAGCTGTATTATCATGACTAGTCTTTGATAATTGAAAGTTTTAAACTGCTGAAAAGGTCCTTCTGTATTTAGAACATTCAAGATATTTGCTGGAGTTTTGATCAAAATATATTGAATGATATTCCTAAATTTTCTCGATTGTTTAAAGCACATGCTAACTAAAACTTCATTTTTATATTTGATTATTTGGAGTTTTAATGTATGAATTATTAGAAAATTAAATGCATAGATAATCCTGATATAAAGAATTCTCAAGATATGATTATTAAGGTTATAATTTGTTTCGATTTCTTCACTGTTAATTTATCTGATCATAAATTATATTATTTTCATCATGCAGATATTAATCATAGAGTTTTTTCAATTTAATATTTTTATTTTAGTTATTTTGTGACTTTTTGCACAAAATAACTGAATAATAATATTAAAATTTAAGTTAGTTATTTTGTGATTTCTCAGTGACTATTTGCCCTAATGGTGAAATAAGCTCCTCTGATTTTTAAAATAAATCGTTATTTGCTGATAACAGTGCTAGTATATTGTTATATTTTCTTAATTGTGTCAAAACTGAAAAGATCAAAATGGAATTAATCCCAGTTTTCCCTTTCAAGACATTTATAGTTCCATTTTGTTCATCATGACTTTCTTTGTGAGAGAATTGAGCAAGTGGAACAGACAGTGGTCTTCTTAGAGAGAGCAATTGTACACTTAATCACACAATTAGATCTTAAGGTAAATTAAAAGATCAAATTGAAAATATAATTGAAAAGTTGGGAATTTCTAATTTGTAAACTGAACATAGTCATTTGACGTGTCTTAAAAGAGTTCAAAGCCATACAAGAAGTTAAGTACCAACAATGGTGATGATAATGCCTTCATGTTGAGATTAAAGGTTTGCATTGACCCCGTATTTTTTTCTAATCAAACTTTATTTTTCTCAATGTATTTTAATTTTTTAAACTTATAAATTTTATTTAGTTATTTCAAATTTATCTTTCTGTTAAATTTTATTATAAGCTATGTATGATAGAATAAACTATTACATTTATCTTTCCATCAAATAAAAATAAATCCCTTAAAATAAAGAGAATAAAATAAAAAAAATATTATAAAATGCTATTGATATTGAATTATATATAAAATATTTTAAATAATATAAATTATGCAAATTTTGAAATAATAAAAAAATTTACTGAAATATAAATGAAAATATTATAATACAAAAGAACAATTATTAATATATATATATATATATATATATATATATATATATATATATATATATATATATATATATATATATATATATATAAATATATATATATAAATATATATATAAATATATATATAAATATATATATATAAATAAATATATATATAAATATATATATATATATAAATATATATATATATAGATATATATATAAATATATATATATATATATATATATAAATATATATATATATATATATATATATATATATGTATATATATATATATATATATACAGCTTTATAAAATATTGCACTAAAGAAAGAATTTTATGATAAATTTCTTATAGATAGATATAATAAAAGTAATTAAAAATTTTGATAATTAATGTTAAACATGTATGGTATGGAAATAGTTTCAAGTATTCTTTCTATAAATCGATTTTAAAACCTACCTCATAGTGTCTATCATTTGTTGAAAACTAAATATGGACATTGACTAAAATATTATCTTTTGAAATAGAAGAAACTCAAACAAGATCGCTCCTTAAATTTCACTAGCTTACAAATACTTTCCCTGAATGCAAACTTCATTCATTAATACCAAATATATTTTTCAATGGGATTTATTTCGATATTTTCCGACTCTGCAATTCTTAGAAGCACTTATCTTGATAGACTTATTTTCTCAAATTTAAACCATCTCCAAAGAGACATGTGACTTTTATTTCAAAATCAATGGTTCTATGTGTTATGAATATCTTATACCGTATTTTTTTGAATTCTGAAGAAGTTCTTCAAAAGATGATAATGTTTCATATAACAGTGACTTTTTTCTACATTAATATAAATTATGAGGAGGAATTTTTTCTTTTGAAAAATTCCATTACTTGGCTATATATATATATATATATATATATATATATATATATATATATAAGCTTGGTCAACAACTTATCAACAATTTTTGTTTGATTAGACATAAAGTGGTTTTTTCTTTCGTTCCAGTTGAGATCCTGATTACGCCAACATTATCACATAATTCTCATTGGTTCAAAATATCCGTGACATCAGATAACGTTTCATCAACATTAAGTCGTATTGATATGGCGTCGTAAATCTGACTTGTCGATGAATTTGCTACTTTGTAGGTATGATAAATCACATTTTTCGAGCAGAAGCAAGCAAGTATGTTACCGAATGTCTTTATGTCGTCGGCGATGAGAAAAAGCCCATTCGTAATATTTCCCAGTAATAATAAAGTATATTTTAGTTATAATTTTCCCCGTTTGTAAAAGCTTTCAAAATATACAAACTATGTGCTGCTCTAAATAACTCACAGTTTTCAAAATTTCACTTCTCTACCGATACTGTTTCGAAAATCGAACGCGTTGAAAACTGAATTAAAGAAGCGAAAAAGACAAAACATCCAATTTATCTTCTGTTAAAATCAGTAACGAAAACTTAAATTTTTTATGTTTTTTTTTTCTCTGTAATCGTTCTTATCATATTTTTTAAATAAGTTTATTTTGGTTACTTGAATTTTCCCATTCTTTTAATACTGAGTTTAATTGCTTGCTTAGAATATAGAAAACAAATGTAATTTTGAAATTTCAAAAGGTTTAACTAGATATAATTTAAAAAATAATTAGATAATATGTAATTTTAACTTCCAATTTTCCCTTGTGTTCATAATAATTTCTTTCAAGCATATTCAAATAAAATATTTGACGTTCATCATATAATTTTTCGTAAATATATCTTCTTGTTTATTAATGACTATATTAACAAGTGTTATATCACATAGGAATGGCAGTTATGAAATATTATATTGCCACATATTATCTTCTATTTCTGAAATTTTATTTGTTTATATCATACCTATGACTAGAAGTTATACTTTTCAAAGCCAAATCTATCGTACATAATAGTTATTGTTAATTGTAATTTCTATTTCTATATAAAAATGATTAAAACTTAGTTGTCATTCAACTAATTCCTATTAAAATTCAAATTTAAATTACTTTATTATTTAGTTATCTTAAACTTAATATCCAGAACATATAAGAAGTCGCATACATAAATTTCCCGCTCTTAAAACGTATTCATACAAAATATTTACAGTGAATACCAATAAAAATTGAATGAAGTCTCTAATGAATTAAGTAAACTCTTTAAGTAAGTTATGTGTTCTGGTACCAAATAACAAAAGCGAGACTGTCAAAATCCAAATTAATTGCAACATCGTACTTATTAACAATAGTATATAAATTAATTGCAATGATAATAATCAACTTCATTATGTTCAATCAGTGGATAGCACCAAATAGGAATGCAACATTCTTTGAATCCAATTCCTCTGATTTTTTAACATATCCTGGTGACTGGGACATTGTAACATTGTAGAACTATGAATTTAATTAGTGGCATTTTTATTTTATCCTGCATATTCGTACTAAATCAGTAGTAGAAGCATTATTATAGAACTCATGTAATTATGCTTTCTTAATTTTGTTTCTATCTACTTGTAGACAGAAAAAAAACTATTTTGAATTTCATTGTGTAGCAATATAGAAATTTGTTGATTAAAAATGTCTTCTACATAGCTTTGATATTCTCTTATAAATTTGTGAGTTAATTAAAATAATGAAAGAACTTAAAACTGATTCTCCACTCTAATAAAATACTAATATTATTGAGAAGTACAGATTTTAAAATTTGTGCATGATTATAAAAGTTACCTTATAAACTACCAGAAGATAATGAATTTACCAGGTATTATGCTTCGTTTAATACGTGTCGTTAAATAAACGATGATATGAAAAATTTACAAATAAATTTTTATGATGTGTATGCATTGTATTTTATTAAATTTAATCTACTACGTCTTGTGTGTCCTACAAATCATTTCCTTTTGAAACCAATATGTTTGTATCTTTAAAGATGTGAATCTGTTGACTTATTTCATGTTACTTCAAAACTTTACTTTTCTTTAAGGAACTTAAGAAGAATATTTTTCGTATTTTAATTTGCAATAAATCATGCAGTAATAATTCTGAACTATTACTTTATTATAACAAAGCAATAATACAACAAGCATGCTTTGTTTTAATACTTATAACAAAACATTTTTCTTGAAATACTGAAACACATGGATATTAATTTTCATTAGGTAAACTGTAAAGGTTATGATTCTGAATTTATTATAATAAATTATTATATATATTTTTGTAAAATACCACTAAGTTCCAAATCTATGGAGAAAAATGATTTGTCTAGATAGAACCATGTTGATTCCGTACGTGCTATAGTAAATAGTAGTTGCTCTTATTTTCACAAAATATTATAGAACTCTTGAACATATGCAAAACAAATTTTCTAGCAGCAATATACCATTAGCATAGAAATGTAATGCGTTACAATATAATTGGGATTAATTTTACTTAAAATGACATTACGTTCTGGAACACATAGAGTATAACTTTTCATTAGCTAGTTTGTAGTTGTAATGAATTTGTATATGTATTAATTATATTTCGAACTATAGTAGTACTGAAATATTTATTTCTATCCTATTTATGCTATTGAATAAAATATTAAATTTATAAATATTTTGAGGCCATAAAAATTTAAATTTTATTTACACCTATTAAGTAATATTAGAGTTTTTTTTATATATATTGCATTTGTTTTCTTTCGAATAGCCAAGTTTATTGTGTGATCTTAGATTAATTGATTTTAAATATGAAAGTTTAACGTTTGAAAGCAAAATTAATTGCGTTATCATGCTTCCAAAATTTGTTTTTGTAATTACATATATTTTGGTATCTTTTTTAAGACATTAAGTACTCGTATACTTAAAATAATTAATTATAATATAATTTCGTATGCTTGAACTAAATTTTCAGAGATTTCTATGCAATAAACATATTTCAGTTGGTGCACTATGTATAATCAATGTGCGAATCCATGCTAGAGTTTTATGTGATCAGAAAATTAGGAAATTTATTAAACTATGTACTTAAAACAAAATACCTATAAATAAACACGTTTCTTAAAATAATGATTCTGCTTTCTTCTTATTTATTTTTCCTTACAATATTATATAATACTTGTAGATCAATTTATACCTAACTGGCAAATATTTGGAAATGTTTTCAAACTGTAAGAAAAAACAAATATATATATATTGTAAACAGGAATAAAAATATTAAGCACTCGTTAAAGCCTATAATTATAGAAATTTAACATATATGGCTCCCAAGTTTATCAATTTATTAAAATTATAAAAATCACAATAGTATAATATCAATGTTTAATTCAATAAGCAGTTTTGGGTTTTATATTCAACTGAATAATTTTATTAAAAAAAATTAAAAGAAAACAAATGTGGCATTTTCTAGATAATGTAAAACTTAGTGAGCCTTGATTATAATATTAGTATACAAAGAAATTTGAAACTACCCTGAATTATAATATTTCTTTCATGAACCAAAAGATAGAAAAATGTTAGGTTAATTTCGATTTAATGAAATTTTTAATAGTATTACAATTTACAAACATCAGTTATTGAGATGAAAATTTCAAATATTTCGAAATTTTACGAATAAGTTTAGTTGAAACTGCACTCACTGTAAAGGTAATGTAAAGTGTATATATATATATATATATATATATATATATATATATATATATATATATATATATTGTACAGAGCTTCGGGGCACGTGTCGATTGAGAGTTAAATAAAAAACAGCCACTTAATGAACACAAGAATTTTATTCGTAAAAATTCCACTAGATATACCAGCTGTAACAATCACAATTATACAGCTTCAATTCGTCGGATACAATAAGTAACAGCTTCCAATCGCAGGTCTCAAATACCACAGGCAGAGAACAGCTTCTCTAGACTAGCAGTCACGACTAATCGTCTTCACTCACTGACTGTCTTCACAAAACTTTGTCGGGCTGCAGTATTTATACCTGACTTGGCGGGGAAATCTACTAATTTCGCCAAGGTTCTGGAAGCTGCCTGGCTATCTCGCTAAATATTGGTTCTAGAGGTTAGATGATGGATGTTTCCAGAAGTATATTTTTTGCTAAAACATCACCAAATCATTAGAAAACCCGCTTTTAACGTATAACGCGTCTAAATACCGCAATTTTTGACCAAAATGTGAATATTTGCGATCTTTCTGAGATATTTTAAGACAAATACAATAATTATTTATAAATTTGTAACTATATATATATATATATATATATATATATATATATATATATATATATATATATATATATATCAAATTGGAACGAGGATGCTAGAAATTTTACCAAATTTTCAGATATCATCTTAAATTATTCAACATCCTTAAATTATGCATGCTATAAATTTAAAATTTCTTATCTTCACAAAATTAAAAACATTTGCATACCTTTAAAAAACCAACTTGAATTATGTTTTCAAACACCAGATATTTTATATTATTATAAAATAATCAACTTGTCAATTGAGCGCAAACTATAGCACGTATGCATATAATAATAAAATTCAAAATATTTTTTGGAAATTTTTAATCTAAAAGGTAGAATAAAGGATTGGAAAGGATTTGAAAGTCATAAGATGATGGATCCTGTAAATACTAAGAATAAAGATATTATTAGTAAAGGTAGTTCTATATTTATAGAGTGGTGATAATTGATATCTGGTTTAGAGAAAATAATAAATTTAGATGAGAATATAATTATACGAATTGAATATATAGAAATTAAGGAAATAGAAAAAATTATAATTAAGGAAATTAAATGATAAAGTTTAGAATAAATTAGAGATTCGATCACACACAACGGATATAAGTTTTCATCTAGAAGAGACTATTTTAAATATACGCGCCAAGTTTAAATCATGAATTGCCTAATTCAAGGCAATTCATGGAAGGAATTCGTTAGCAATTTCTGGAAATTGAAAAATTCTTAAATTATGCATAATTAAATACTCAAACATTATAATTATCTCTTGAATATGAATTTCACAGAGTATTATTTCACATACTTTTTAGTTTCTACACAACGTCAAAAGTTCACTTTAAATATTTTTTTTAATATATTGGTGGGCCAAAATTAAGAAAGAAGTGTTCTTTTTTGCCATAACTTTACGAGAAATCCTCTGCGAAGCATAAAATCCAGAAATATGCGAGACATAATTTTGTGCTTAAGAGACGATGATAATATATTAAGACAATAGATGAAAGAAAAATGGATGTCATGCATACAATATGGGATCAAACAAAATAATTTGTATTAAGCTGATGGTATGACTGTCTGTCCCAGAGGAAGAACAGCTTGCACATGTTCCTGAGTGTGGCAAATGACTTCACCTCGTTCTGAATCACTTGAAGACCTGAAACGATACTTATCTATAACATAATCAGGATTCTACACCATTCATGGGATGTCGTGTTTTTGTGTTCCTAGTAACACTCTAAATTTGAAACGAATGGAGTGTTTAGGTTGGCAATCGAAAAAGCCATCTTTTCAAAGGAGTCTGGCCTCTTTAAATCATTTTTTTAAATCGCTACACTTGTCGCACCGTTGGTGCACACAAGTGCTTAGCAAAGAGACATGGTGATTGATATCAGGTTCTTTTCGCGTGAAAGACGATATAGCAGTCACCCACAACAGAGTTATTTTCCTGGACACTTTCGTTGATTCCAAACTTTACAGTTTCACAGATACTAGACTTCAAACTTATTGGTAATTTTTTCCATATGTGACGTCGCCAATTTAATTTCTTCCATCCATATTTTCATAAACTCACTTATACTTGCTGCACGTTTTTAGCTGCTTCACCGCCCTTTTTTATTATAGCCTTGAATTGCATGAACCGACAGGACACGTTTGCAGTATGTTCACGTAATCCATGAAGTTTTGCTCCTTCGATCTGTGTACAAGCAACGTTCCTATTGACTTGCCTTTTCAGTGTATATTGTATTGGTCTTAAGAACCCGTTTCCTGCAATACCATAGTTATCTCCTTAAAACTGACGTTGTTTTAGTATGTTGTCAAATATAAAAATTATTTTTCTGTGAAGTACATAAAACAGATAAAAACATATAAGCATTACATTCTTTATTAATTTGCAAAAAGTAATAAAATTAAAAAATAACAAAATAACTAAATTTTATATTTTTTGCAATAATATTGAATCAAAACACAACTTAGAAAATGAGATTTTTTTTTTATAAGAGGTTATATTCTTTTCACAAATGGGCAACTTTCTCCGTATAGAACGTTTTAGCTTTGGAGGTGTTACGAAATTCTGATTAAGCTGTCCATCAAAACATCATGGATTTTTATGGTGTTATCAAGAGGAAAACTTGCTTTGTTTTTTATTGTTCAATTTATTTTATACTTTCCTGCATACTTTGTTTTTTTCTCAGAGTGAGGTTTGATGCTTTCTTCAGTGCCTTATATGATTGACAAGTGAATAAAGTTACTCCGCATTGATGTGTACAAAATCCACTCCAATAGGGTATTTTCATATTTTTATCGTAGCATGTAAGTTTATTGCTTCTTCCAAAATTCTTAAATTTATAGTTAGGAGAATCACTAAGAGGAAATCAATCTGATTTTAAGATTATGCATTACAAAGAAAAGGATTTTAAGATTTTATATCACATTCAATTCTTACATGAACTAGCCAATTTCATCTTTGGAAACCAAACAATTGTATTTCATTCAATAAAAGTTAATATTGATAATTTGATTTCCGATATGTTATTATGAATTTTAGGATGGAGTTTTGCTTGAAAGTAATAAAATATTTTAAAATAATTTTAAAACAATTTTTAAAGATAGTTTTAAGATAGTTAAAACTATCTTAGTTTTTACTAGTTTAATACGTTTTATTAACCTTTTTTTATTGTTTATTAATATAAGAACAATTTATACTTACTGTACCTTATGTTAAATGAAATTCTTATGTTAATTTTATTTAACATTACACTTTAACTTTTTTCTAAAATTAAAAAAAAACATTTCTAGATTTTAGATAAGGGAAATTGAATCATCGCCAATCCCTGATAATGTAATATCTGATTTCCTGATGGTAAAACATATGAAATTAAAAAAAGGAATGTACACAAAGTTGACTGTAAAATTTTATGTCACATGTTCTCATTTATAAAAATAAGAGGAAAATAAAATTAGTACCCATCAAAATGTACTTATATACAGCATTATTTCTTTTTATTCATGAAATTAAAAAAAATCGGACAAAATTAATGCATTTGGTCATAAAAAGTATTTTCCAAAGTCAGAAAGTGTAAGTGTTATAAGAAATGTTTTACAAGAGATGGAAAATCGAAGAAAATAATCTACGCGTTTAGATGTACTACAGCAAGCTTAGAACTCCCAAAATTAGATTTACTTGGATACAATCTATCTAACTATGCATAAATTTTGTATATCCCGATATTCTTTTAAAATTTAGTAAATAGTCAATTCTACATGGTTCAATACTTTTTTGAACATTAATTTTATTTCTAAAAAAATGTGAAAGTCAGAAATAATATTTGCTAAGTATATTATTAATTTTGTTAATAATCATCAAGTGAACATCATATTTATTTTATTATTTTAAATTTAATGTTATAAAGTCTACACACGACGGATTTAAAAAGTGCAGATTTTTAATAAATATTAAAGAAAGACAAATAATCATTCCTTATAAATTTATTTCATCTCTCACTCTATTTAATCTATTTTTTTTAATTTAAAAATGTTATTTTATGAACAAATTATAAATATTGAAATGAAGATATAGTTATTTCAAATCAAAAATTTCATATTTACTAAAATGTCAATCAAATATTCAAATTTGCAATTGATTTTCATTATTTCCTATTTTACAGAATCATTTTTGACTAAAAATATCAATTAATTATGTATTTGGCTTACATACTAATAAATACTACTTTGAAGAATAGATTCCGAAAACATGTGACCAATTTCAATTTTCATTAATTAATCTGCTTCCCAAAATAATAAATTACTTCAGAAAATTCTGCTGAATCATTCATGGAAAAATATCGCAGCTTTTCATTTTGACATATTCTACTGCTTTGTATATAATAGTTCATAACAGAATTGTGTACTGTAGCAAAATCTATTTTCCACATTTGCTGAGATAACTAATTTATAAAGCAAAATATTTTTCTTTCAAAATATGCATGCACTAAATCTTTCGCAACAATCTGCACGTGAAAGTTTCGTGTGCATCTCTTCCGTAAATGAAGCAGAATACACATTACTTCAACATAACTGTCACTGTTTTCCTTTCTGTTGTGAATGTGTTTTCTTCGCTGTGAAATTCATGTTGGTGATGATTGAATGCTTTCTTGCAAAATTATTATGCTGAAGATTCTTCGTAAAGTTTGCATTTTATATTAATAATAGCGCATAAGAAATGGAAGTATATATTTAATGATATGGATTGTGAAAAATAAAAAAAAATTTAATAACAAAAATGAAAGATTGATGATTATTATGAGATATTATAAGATTGATGGTCAATGATTATTAAAATCAAATCAAAAGTATTATATTTAGTTTTCATCAACGAATAAAAACTAGTTTACTTAAACTTAATCCATGCAAATAAGTAAATATATAAGTACAACCTCATATAGATATCACATACATTATATCACACACAAAACATACACTCGTGTCCATAAATTTAGGATAATGCAAGTTTAGGCAAATAAAGAGGCAGAAGCCAAAAACAAATGTGACTTATTCGTAAATTCGTCTAAACAAAACGTAAAGAACAAAAAAGATGCTATATGTTTGACATCATTAATAAAAGCTGTGATTTTTACTCCCTGGAGCAAATTTCAAAAAAGAACCTATTTACAAAAACCAATATAACATGGTTGGTATTATGGTTAACACATAGTATGCCCCCCCCCCCGCCCCAGATAATGAGATACAAGCCGTAGAACGTATAAAAATGCTGAGTATCAAATTATCGATCTGATCTTGGGAAATATTACACTACTCAAGCAATGCTCTCCGAAGTTCCGGTAGGCACATGGGAGGGGGTTGACGGGCTGCGATTCATCGGCTAAGCATATCCTACACATGCTCTATTGGATTCAAATCCGGTGAGTATGCTGTCCAGTCCATACAGGTGCTATCCTCCGATTGAAAGCATTCGTCTACAATGTTTGCACGGTGAGGATAGGAATTGTCATCTTAAACAGAAATTCTGCACCCATGGTGCCCCGAAACAAACTTTCATGTTGTTCCAGAATGACATCCCGATAGATGTGGCCTGTGATGGTTGCATTCTGAACATGCAGGTTAGTTCTGGAACCCAGAATAATTCTTACCCAAATGAGAAATACTGCACTACGGTATCGTTCAATGGTGTTCTCTTGGTGGTAACGGGTACCGGGCCCTCCTTATATGAAAGTTTGACGAGAATAAGATTGAAACTAATCCTGGACTCGTCGGAAAACAACACGCAAGACCACTGTTGCGGTGTCCACAATGCATGCTCTCTATTCCAGGCTAACCGCTGGCGACAGTGAATTGCTATAAGTCAAAGACATCTGACAGCCCTACGGGCATATAGACGTCTGTACACGGTCTGTCTTGAAACTGTCGTACGTATCTGAAGAGAGCTGACGAGACAGGTGTGATGCTGTGTGCTCCGGCTGTTTTTTGTCGTCAGTGACTGCCAAATACCGGTTCTCATTCGGCTTTGTAACTAAGGGGTGACTTGTTTTGTAACGTCTATTCACATTACCATCTCCTTAGAAGAGTTGCTAAAGACTGTAAATAACACTCTGGGTGATTCCAAGTTCCTGGGATAATTCCAGATGGGTACGTACACATTCCAGATAATTCTACCACGTAGAACGTCACCCAAATGCTTCCGTTGTTCCATAACTACGCAGTTATTGCACTGAAAGGCTTTGAAAACGCTTGTGAGCAACTTTACTTCTTTTCTATCATTCCTTATATACCCCTTTCCCACACTTTCGTCCTCGTGACGTATTATCGGCACCATCTGGTAGTTTCTTGTAATTTGCATATTATTATTCAAGATGTGTGTGATTATTCTACATGTGAAATTTTTATTTTAGAGTTCGATTTCTGAGTGATTCTGAATTATCCTTAATTTATGGACATGAGTGTATTTCTGTGTCGATTGTATCTGTAAGTATTCAGTCTAAACCGAATTGAATTTCATTTAAGTTGGGCAAACTTTTATAGAAACTTATTTAATATAATCCATTGCGTTTATTATATCTTAACAATATCTTGAAAGCTATTTTAATTTGTATTAACAAAATTAAAATCTCATTTTTTGATTAATATTTTTAATAAGAGGTAACTGATCTAATTTTCAAATCATTTTGTAAAATGAATTGAAAGTTTTAATTAAATGTCATAAATATTAATAATTTTAGTGGTAAGTTCTTTTAAATAAATGTTTACCATTCAATTTTCTATAGACATTGAACAATTTAAGATAATAATCTATCTCTAAATAAAACAATCATATTTTTCAGAAAGTGCTTTGTATTTTTCTGACTTCCCTTTTCTGTGACACGCAAATAGAAGCTGCATCCATAAGTTCTGCTGAAATTGTTTAAAATAGCTTCACAATATTCTAGTGTTGTTAAACTATACATTTTAGGAAATCATATATTATTTATAAGGAGTAAGATGATCTATCATTGAAATTTTCATACTTTTGGAAGGAATGTCACTATTTAAGAATTAAAATTGTGTGACGTTTTCAGCACATTTTTAGCGAAATAATAAAACATTAAATCTATCAAAAAACATTCAGCATAATTTCTATTTCGTACTTTTATTCTGGAGTAAAATGAATTAACCAATTAAAGCTTTCTTTTTTCATACACATTCCGTACCATTATGATCCGTCAAAATTTTTGCTGAAAAAATCATTAGTTGTTTGAAATATCAAATCAATTTGAAATTTTAAGCGCTACTTCGTAACTTTGTTATACATCAAATAAACATCAAAATCATTTATGCGTAAAATATTTTACAACATTTCGAAAAAATTTTGTATAATGTTGTCCTTTCCAGATATTCTCTTGGAAAGTTCATGTATCGTTTTAGTATAAAAATATTGATTTAAATAACTACGCATTATTCTAAAAACTGAAAATAGATTAAAGATGATCAGAATCCGCCTTGGCAGGTTAAAATCAACCTTACCAAACAGCCAGAGTTTCCTCTCGTAGAAAAATAGCAAGATCTCGTAGAAAAATAGACAATAATAGCAAGATACATATTATTATAACAAGACAATGCATACAATGTTGCTATAACAAAATCATCAGGTACAATATTGTTATAACAAAGTCATCAGGTACAATATTGCTATAACAAAATCATCAGGTACAATATTGTTATAACAAAATCATCAGGTACAATATTGTTATAACAAAGTCATCAGGTACAACATTGTTATAACAAAATCATCAGGTACAGTATGGTTATAACAAAGTCATCAGGTACAATATTGTTATAACAAAGTCATCAGGTACAATATTGTTATAACAAAGTCATCAGGTACAATATTGTTATAACAAAGTCATCAGGTACAATATTGTTATAACAAAGTCATCAGGTACAATATTGTTATAACAAAACTACATCAAAATAATCTCATAAGCATGTTGCCTTACTAGTTGGGAGAAACTGTTAAATTTTTCAGAGCTGTAGCATTAATAAGATATAAGCTAGGTTTACTGAATTTTAGAAAGTACTCTTACCTGTGATACAATGAATGATCAAAACATACTTTTACCTGTGATATAGTGAAATAGTTTTTTATTCTTATTCACACATATTTATCAAGACTACAGTTTTTGTGGTCTTTCCCATAAGCTCCGGAATAATAAAAAATAACGAAATAAATATTATGTATTAAAATATAAAGCTATATACATCGAAATATATTTTATTGACTCTGCGTTGCTTGGATAATTTCAAAAATTCGTATTGTGCCATGTTTGTACATATATATATATATATATTTAAATTGTTCTATCTAAAATAATAAAATCATTATTAATTAAATTCACCATGAGGATAGTTGAATGGTCAGTTTTGTATATTTTTTTCAACAATTCAAATGTGACTCTTCTACATATTTATATATAAATAAGTTTCAGAATTTGAAATCCTCCTTGATTAGTGTGTCCCTTATGAATTGATTTTTGGGATTTCTTAGTTCAAAACATACCATGAAATGATATATAAAATTCTGAAAATCTGCGCAATATACGTGTACAAAATATAATATAATAAATCTATTTAAATTAAATTTAATAGGAGAAAAAAATAATTCATAGTTTTCCTTTGAATTTTAAGGAATTTTTTTCAGCAAAATAAGCATTTTGGATATAAAAATCTGGAAAATTCTTCTCCAACAAAACATTGAATCTTACATTATAAAATGCATTATTTTGATTATATTGTTTTCACCAAGACTTCAAAATCGATAAAAAAAAAAAAGGTTATTTAAACACGGGAAAGGAATCAATAAAATTACTATTTTGCGTGATCTAAAATGCTAACCGGTTTTTTAAAGCTAATGTTTCTATTAGCTAGCATTGATTTAACCACAATTTATTTCTCACTTTTTGAATAATTAGACACTTGTTATACTCAGGAAAAATACGTATTTGATGCAAGTGTGATCAATTATTGTATAAAAAAGATATTTTACCATGAGTTAAGATTAGAATATAACCATATTATGAAAGCTACTACATTAAAGTTTATGAATAATTATCCAAAGATACATCGTCCAGCCTGCATGTTGGTTTTGACCCTCAGATCTTACCAAGTGGCCTCGGATTCGAAGAATAATTTTGAATAAGATTTGGGTGTAAAAACTGGGAGAAAAGTTGGACTGCCTGTAATAAATACCCTTTTCGAAAAAGAAAGTAGTTCACTATCCGGTTACTGTCTGAAGTCGTTGTACTCGTCAATAAATGTTCTCTTCTTCTGCTTGTTGTTGTCTTTTTCATGCACACCAGATGGAGACACATGACAAAAATAAATTTAAGGATATATAAATTAAGTGTGTGAATATTTGATTTTTAAATATATCCATTTCTTTGATTGCAAATTATGTGAACCAGAAGATAATGTTTTATGTTTTAAAGTTTATGACTTAAATTATTAAATAACTTTTTACGTTAAGAAATTTGGAGATTATATGAAATACACGGCAAAATGCCAGCTATTAAAGTTTGTTTTTTGACCATATTTGGATCTACATTTTGATAATATTTAGCAATGAGGAGGAACACTGCAATATAAATATTAGTTATCGGGTTGGTGCTGCTCCATCACTCATGTAAAAAAAAACTATTTACAACAGAGATTGTTCTAAATACATGGCTAAAAATTAAAATATCACAATTTTCTTGTATATCAAAATATTTATCATAAAAGAATCTAAAACAAGTGTACATTAATATTTAACTCAAAATTTGAAGAAGAGGATAATTAGTTACAATGATTATAGATACTGATGATATTAAACCAAGTAAAATTAATGGTACACATATTTAATATATGAGAATAACGTGAAATATTTTACAATAAATAAATAAGATATTTACCACATTTCTTGCATCATAAGTATTTAACTCCATCTACCGCTGTCCATTTTTTTTCTTTTGATTAAAAACTTAGATTTGTTGCTTCATTCTAATAAAAAAGCAACCTGAAATTTTTAAACATGGCGTAATACATCATAAAATTCTCAGTCGGACGATCTTTTAAGAAAAGTTTTTATATATATAAAGGTATTGTAAAATTTATCCATGCTGTAATCTAACTCCATTTTTAGCTTTTATATTTCATTTTCTTTTCTGCCTCCTTTTATTATTTTTTGTTTTTATTATTATTATTTTTTTATGTCATGAATTATTTTGAGTTTGTTATGCAGTACATTTGCTGTACCTTCGGGCATGTGTAGTATTCCTTGGTGCTCAGGGATATATTTTTATTTTCCCAAATAAAAAGACATTATAATATAACATTCTCACTGGATAATATTCATTACACAATTTTATTCATAGTAGACTACATTTAATTGTTGCAAGGAAAATAAATCTGGATCTCTGATTGATGTGTATAATCAGAAAACAATAACATACCAAAATTTGAAATTTTTCCACAGTCGCTTAAATGGAACCTGAGATCTTCTATTCCGAAGAAGGAAGTCTTACCAACAAATCCTGCTTGTGTTATAATTCATCAACTGCATCATGATTAACTGACTAAATATTACTACAAAAAATAATTTCAGAAATTATTATTTAACAAAATTATCATATATTTGGGATCTAATTGAATAAATTAAAAAATCAAGTTGAGAATCTTTCTCTAAAGGAAAAAAAGTAACTTTTTATTACACCTCAAGCAGTTTACAGTTCGAAATAAGTTATTCAACATATTAGTAATTTTTATTTAGTATATAATTGTGACGAATGAAAAAATCTTAATATATATATATAACATTAAATACAAAAATATTAAATACAGAATAAGATAAATGCGAAATTTGAGGCTGATGAAACGAATATTGATTGATTGATTAAATGCGAAAAATATATCGATTCTCCTGAAGTTGTGATAAAACATTATTTAAATAACAAATTATTATTCGATATTTTTATGAATATAGCCAAAAATTTACTTCGGTATAAGATTCGGTATAAGATTAATAAATAACCTACATGTAAATATAAAATCTTACATAAATGAGGGGGAAAAACAACACATATATGTAAATGTTTTTATATAAATATTAGAATAACTTCCACCAAATCTAATCAATCTATGGTATAAAAATGATCATTTCTTTATATCGTATCTTCCATGCGCAGGCAATTGCATTCCTTTATTTTAATTTATGAACATTCAAAAAATTTTATATACCTTTCTTTTTTTTTTTTTTTCATCAACTTAATTTGACATTTTTGATGATTTGTATGATTATATTAAATACTTTTATCATAAAAATTACATTATTTGTTACCATTTTCAATAATTACACTTTATACTTAAGACTGATAAAATGCGTGCATGTTAACATTAATAGTATTTTTTTATAACTCTTTTGTACTGTTCTCATTTATTTATTGTAATCTATAGTACTAGTATTATGCAAAACTATAATTCCAGTTAGTAATAATATTATGAAAAAATACTTTATAACATATTAAAGCCACAAGCATTTATTTTAAGTATATAATGCAATCCTATGAATTAAAACAGTGAAATATAAATGTGCAATCAGTGTTTGCGTTCTGACTAACTAAAACGTGCCACGAAGAAAAATTTAAAATTTGTAGAAATTGAGTGAAAAGTATTTAAATATTTTTTCTAAAGTATCTTTTTTAAATTATCTATTCCTTAGTAGAAAATTATTCACAGACGTCTACGGAAAAAAATAAACAAGAAACAATCTGAGACGTGATTCCTGACATTTCGACTCAAACATTTCTTTTTTCAAATTATGCAAATTTATGTAAATTAAGTTAGATATTTCTCTCACGAAGTAATTCATCTAAAATTTAGAGCTCTAGAATTCACTTTATTGCATTTGCATCAAAATAAGTTTCTATGCTTTTAATATTGAAAAAGCGAATAAAATAAACAAAAGCAAAAAAAAAAAAAAAGAAAAAAAATGTTCAATAGAATTTTTCATTTCCTTCAGTTCGAATTGCTAGTAAAAACAATACTTATCTTCACCAATCGGTGATATTTTATTTCGTTTTCTTTTAAATCCGAACTATGAAAAGTACATTGCGGAGAAAGAACTGCTATAATATTGCTCTAAAATGAAATAAATTTTATGTGCATATCTAAGAAGAATTTCATTTTTTAATATTGAAATTCTCTTAGCATTTAAAATTTAAGCAAAAAGCTGTTCATTAAAAGAAAACATTTAATGATTTTTATGAATTATTTCATCACCAACAGTATTATTAAATATTTTAGCGATAAATATTCAAATAACAATTGATATAATCAGTCGTTGTATATTACAGTTGTTATTAAAAAACAATATTTCTTATTGGAAGGGGGTCAGTTTTACCAGTAACTTTATGCTTTATTTAAGTTAATGGTTCTAATGTCGATCCCTGTGGCTGTTTAATTGTAAAAAATGGGCACCGTGTACTTATTTTCAACACATACGTTATGAACATTTTATTAGAAACACATTTCGTAGATTGAAACAACTAAGAATTCCTTAGCTCTGCAATATACACTGTTAGAAATACAATTAAAGACACTCAAAAATTCATTTATTTTTTATGTGAAAGTGGATGATACTTTTTTGAATTACCTTTATTGGAATCACATTTTTAGTTTTCAATTATTCAGAGTAAAAAAAATTGCAAAGAAAACTGAATTTAGCGAGAATTTAGATCATTTAGTCAAAAAATCAGAAATTTCGAGTGGAAATGTAATTAAAGACATTTGTTGTTTTTCGAAAAAAATTATTAATTAATAATGAGTGAAATCTTCACTGTTTACAATTACTTCATGCATTCTATTTGGCACTGATTTCACAAGATTTTGATGGTAATTTAATGGCAAATTTGACCATTCATCACGAATTTTTTTTGTCTTTTAAGTCCATTACTGACTCAAATGGCCATTTTCGTAAACTTTTTGAATTATCAATAAGCAGATGTTTTCAATAGTGTTCAGATCGCGACATCCAGACCATAACCTTGATGTTTCGCTTCATGAAAAAGGCTTTCGTTGCTTTAGAGTTTTGAATGCTTGTACTGTCTTGTTGAAATATCGAGGAATCTTCATCTCTATCTTCGTCATAATTCAACAGAACGTTATCTAGAAGATCAATATAATCGGAGAAATTCATTTTAGGTGTGATCCAATAAATGGGGGTTGTTCCATAGCTTGAGAATGCTCCCCCACACCATCAATATGCCTCCACCATAATTGCGGCTAAATAAATCTCCTTTTTGATACCTAAGAGATGCCAGTGAGACTTGTTTTGATCTGGTCCATCTAAATTAAACTTTTTTCGTCACTAAGCATCACATTCTTCCATTCAGAGTCCCAATTTGCAAATTTTTTTGTTTTTTTTCAAATTCCAAACGAGCCTTCTTATGCTCAATACTTAAGAGAGGTTTGCAATTATTTTCGTCCATTCAACATCTCCAGATTGACTGATTATTTGTCTGATTCTTTGATTTGTAATAGATAAGCGTAAATCTCTCCTAATTTTAGTGGAATTTATGTTAAGTCTTATTGCCTCGGGAATTATCTGCCAATTTAGCAGGTCACTTAATTTACCACAGATACCTCGACTTCTCTTAAATCCATACATATTACATAGATTTAAATTATTGTACACAAAAGTTGGAGAGCAGTTGATTTTCTTTGCAATTGATCTATTTGAATAGTCTTCTTCCTTGAAAAATCGAATTTTTTCTCGCTCTTCTATCGAAATTCCGATGTTACGTCCCTTTCTATTACCACCTTTGAATAAGTGTTTGAGCTGAGATGTTTTGAAATATTTAGAATCTAACACACCAGAGACAACAAACTGCTCCTTTTTTAAGCCATTTAGAAACAAAAATCAAATGGTAGATAACCGAAATTCTAGATTTAAAGCCTTTGATTGTATTTTTACTCGAAATACTGGATTTTTTAAACTAATTGATGTAAATACTCACTAAATTAGTTTTTCTTTGCAAGTTTTTTGTACAAAATGATTGATGACAAAAACTTTAATTCAAATAAAGTTAGTACAAAAAATATCACGGGTATTTATATGAAATATAAGTGAATTTTTAAGCGTCTTTAATTGCATTTCCACCAGTGTATGTTTAAAGTTTGCTGTTAGTATTTTTTAAGAGGGAAAAATGTCATTTTTAAGTTCGAAATCTATCCAGAAATAGTTGATTACCTAAAAATCAGTTTGTTAAATATAATGACATTTGTTTAAATTTTGTAGTTCTTAATGTTTTTTACGTTGAATTGATATGCACAGAAGTGTGCCAGACCAACTCCAAACCTTGTCATGTGACCATAATTTAAAATTTGAATATTGTCTGAGTTTAGTGGATCCAATCAACAGAAATAGGATGAAAAAAGAAATTTAATCTGCTAAAAACGGAGCTTCATTTGAGTATAAGAATCTAGCATTAATAATATTACTTTAGATCCAATAATCGTGTTTGATATTTTAAATTCAGAAAGTTATATTTTCAACTTAAAATTAATCAATTCGTTAAAGATTACCATTTTAGTTTCCACAAAAATAGATTTTTACTTAGAAAAGAGTAGTACCCGCATAGTCAATGCATTGATATTTAGTGCAGGTTTCATGAGTTCTGTACTAGCCATACCTAGGAATATATGCAGTGGTTCCAATAACGCTCCAAGCCTTAGGTCTCGATTGAATGAGTTCTCGTACGAAAATTGGCATAAAGTATAAAACGAGATCGGGATGGAAAATAACCATCAGTCAAGACATTATTTAACATACCCGATTTGTTAATGGATAAAAAAGGATAGTAAAGTGTAACCTATCCAAAGATCATCTTATTGCAGACACATGCAGGTTGCACAGTTTAATATTCTCTATGAAGTTCGGCGTAAAATCTTAAAGACAAAAGTATATGATCTGATTCCATTTAAAAAGTGTTTCGATCATATTAAAAGGATTTATTTTTTAATGAATCTGAGATGACAGCATCAATGATTGATATCTTAAGTCAATTAACAGAATATACACGTCATCATTATAAATGGTTCTAACTTTGACACCATGTTGAAAATATAAAACTCATTATGCTGAACATCTCTTTTTACATTTAATCACATTTAGAAAACTTACGACTTTCTTTACAAGTTGGCTTATACATGTATAAACAAATATCATTATCTTCAAATTAAGAAAAATATAAACGCTTTAACGACTTTCTCAATAATAGGTTGTCATAAATTTATTTAACTCTAAAAACTAAATAATAATTTAATAATTTATTTAACTCTATAATAACTAAATAATTTATTTAACTCTAAAACTAATTTTTAAATGTTAATATTTTTTATTAGATAAAATTGTTTATTCGACTGTTGGCTATTATCTAAATTTTGATTTTGGTAAAAACTATCACCTATTCAGAATGCAGACAATCAGTTTTTGAAGTAACGGCAAATTAAAAGTTTCATATTTGTGCTATAACTGATGTATTTTAATTGTTTTAAATTACTGTTATTCTTTCTATATATATTTATAGGTATTAGATTATAAATAGCAGTATATTTAAGACACCTGTTTTTGTAGTGTATTTTAATCAGTAGAAAATAAATTCATTACATATTTTATTTGAAATTTGAATAAGTATACATTAAAGCTATATTGCAATTCAGAAATAAATATTTTATATTTATTTATTGAATACTTAAACTTATTTCGGTATTTTAAAAAAGTAAAAATTTATTGAAACTAGTTTCAAATATTCCATTAAATTTAGAATATTTTATATTGACAAAAACATAAATAAACTTACAAAAAAATTTAAAAAGTAAAAAAGATCAAATTCAGAACAACTAGTTCTATTCATTTCACTATAATAAAAATTTATATGTATTAAATAAAATAACGAGTGTTCTTAGTTTACCATTTTTGGAGGATTTTATCAATAAGATTAAATAATTAATTTAATTTGATAAAACTAAAATTTTAAAATACTTCATCATTTATAAAAAGTGTGTGACACTCTTACTGATTAATGTAACTATAACTGTTAAAAAACGTTTATGTTACATCTTTCATATTATTAAAGGGAAAACGACAGAAAAATTAATGTATTATTGGAAAACAGAATTGAAAATAAATAAATGCTAAAACTCAATACTTTATGATTTTCCATTTTATTTTGTCATTACTATCTGTATGATATAGTTTAATAAAGTTTGATTTTATTATTAAATATTATAATATCCATTAGATTTTTGTCACATTTTTGTTCATATATTTTGCTTATGTATGTAACTAAAAATTGTAAGTTCTAAATTACATTTAAAAGTTTCCATTTTGAAAAATAGTTCATTATCATGGCTTAGTATTTTCATGATTATTTAACTTTTGAGTAACTTCCTTGTTATCATTCTAATATTTTTTTATATTTATTGATATACATTGAGTAATAAAACGCAGTGAAATGAAAGTAGTTTTTCCTCGAGCTTTAACAAAATCCTATATTCTGATGTATTTTTAAAATTTAATATCAGAAAATTAAAATTAACCTAATGTCTCACAAATATTTTTTTGGAAAATCTGACTCAAATTATATTTTTTTCTGTTGTCGCAAAATGCCGTACAATCTGATGAGTTTTGTCACGCACACACAACTTACATAACGAATATATAGAAATAAGAAAATACAGACACTTCCACCATTACTTTCATTCATTTAACAAAGGCAAAGAAAAAGAATTTCGAAAATTAAAGCGACAGTGATATAGAAAACTATATTTCAGACAATGCAATAACTATATTACTTACATTGAGAAATCCATATTTTAACGATATGATTTATAACAATATTTTATCGAACCATAAAGGATAGCTAGTAAAAAACTTAGAACTAGTTCCTGTTCTAAAATATGTGTGTGTGAGAAACCAGCTTTTTTAAACCTGCAATTTCATTATAGATAATTGAAATAGGAATTTTTGATTCTTATTTGTATTTAGATTGTGCTGTGATGGATTTTTATCTGATAATCTAAATAGTAGTACTTCTACTACAAAATAATTCTAGTGGAACTTCTAGAATTACTATTCTAGTAGTAGAAGTTCTACTTTTATATTTGATGTTAAATTTTTTCCTTAATTATGCAATATACTCTTGACGTTTTGAAATTAATTTTTGTAAATTAAAATTAATATCAAATGATGAAGACTTCGTATTAACTTTTTAAAACTAACTACAAATAATTTGTCTTTTTTTCCCCCAGATATTGGTTGCGCGATCTGAAAAAAAAATTGTTTCATGCTCTTTTATGTAAAAAATCCCATTTTCTATAGTGACATTTTTATCACATATTTTATAATGTTTTTAACAACAAAGTACATTAATTATAGCTCTCAAATGAATATATAAATAAATGTATTCAATTGAAAATTGAACTGTACATTTAGTTTTCTTGATAATAAAATATTTGTCATTACATTTTTATTTTAACAAGATAAACAAAAGTGTCATTTTGTCAAAGAAAACTATCATATATATTTATGGTATTCATTATTCAGAATATTTTATGTTTCTTATTGGAGAAAATAAAAATGTTTTCCTTATTAAGATGCATTTCAAGCTCATAAAATTCTTTCCAATTTCAATTTCCACACATATTTTTAATTTTTTATAACCATACAATTTCCGTTATCAGTTTACTTCACATTGTAAAATATATTTAAAAAACTTCATCAATAATTTAAATCAATTCAATTTCAATGAATATCATTAATATATTCGTATTTTTTTAATATTCTATTCTCATTTCGTTAAAAACATAGTTAATACCTCTTCATTTAATTATAATTTATGTAATCGTTAATTTCATTTTTCCTGTTTAACAGCTACTCTTATTTTAACAAGAATATTTGAATTTAAAAAAGCGCAAAATGTTTTACTCTTACCTTTAGAAGAATACTTGTCTTACCTGTTATGTAAATAATAAGGAATCTAAAGAGTTCTCCTTAAATTTATGATTTTAATTGAGATTTTTATTTTCCAATTATAAATTTTCAAGTGCCCTCTTTATCAAGTTTCTTAAACGCCTTCATGTAAATTCAAGGTTCATCTCTCAAAAATTAATAAAATATTAAATAAAAAGCACCTGTAAGAAAAATATATAATTTACATGCATTTGGAATACTTTAAATTGTGTCTAAAGAAGAAAATCAACATTTATTTAAATTTTACACAACTGTGTTACCTAACAAATTTGGAGATTTCTATTCAAATTGAATTTTTTTTCATGACATTATATTTTCAATAAGAGGTCTTTTTTAGAGACTGTTTTCTTACATATGAATTGAATACTGAAGCTAAAATATAATAGTTACGGAAATTAAGAGCACAAAAGAACAAGTATTTCCTAATCTATCTCCACAAACCTTCTGAATTTCCCTTCCTACGCATTCTGTTTTCTTCCGGTATGCGTAAATAAGAGACTTCAAATGAATGACAAAATATTTTTCCTACTTTCAAAAAAGAATAATAAAAAAATGAACAAAAAATCATATCTTCAATATATAGGAATATAAAAAATATATATTTCAAGAGATCCATTTTTCTCAAGAGGTTTTCTTTATATTCATTCAACTTTCTAAGTTAAAAGGAACAAGAAGAGTTTCTTTATTTTTGAAATAATAAGAGAGTTGATCTCTTCTGGATTTTCTCTCCGTAAAAAAAAAAAAAGCTTCAAGATAACACAAACAAATAAAAGTTTGTTTGAAAAATGAATATGTTTGAATGAGTTCTTGTTTATGCTCCATAAGGGGATTATGCGCCGGTTATCCTCATGAAGTGCAATACATACTTGAAATAGAATATACATTAAACACTTTCTTGACATTAAAATATTACAAAACTATATCTAAGACTTTGCATAGTGTTCTGATTTCAAAAATATATAGAAATCTTTTAGTAATCATTAGAATTATTTTTTTTAAACAATAAATTATATTTAGTACTATTTCATTTAACTAATGAAAGAGAATTATAGCCGCCCAACTTTTTTAGTAGTCAGCGTGCCTGACGGCGGATAAGGAGGTCATGGGTTCGAATCCCGGTTCGCGCATGGATGTATTTTCTCTCTCTATCTATCCTGTTTTTGTTCGTTCCTTGTGAATGGTTGCCTACCCTATTAGCGGATTACTATGGCGTGTGTGAACTGAGGAAGTCGGACTCCACACCTAAATATGGTTCAGTTGGAAAAGTGAAGCAGTGCATCCCATAATGCCAGCCTAGCTGGCACACAACAACACGAGAACTTATAAACATTTTTCTCTTCTAACTGAATTATTTCTGTCAGAATTTTGCTAAATTTTGAAATGGTATAAATGTTGATTGTTGTTTCCCTGATACTGTATAAAACTACAATATATAAATAATTCCTGCTCTTTTTTCGAAATTACATTACAAAAATAAATAGATGAATGTAAGAATTAGAAAATAAATCAGTCACACTTTACAAATAATGGAGAAAGTAATGAAGAACATAAAGTTATATACCCTTTATAAGTGGTATTTTTTAATTTGTTCAAAAAGGTTTAAGAAACATGGAACGGTGTTTCGAACAACGATTTAGTTTTATGGAAAATCCGAAAAATGACATCGTTTAGAATTATGCAATATGTATTTCCCTTTTAAAAGGCTAAGACAACTGCACATCTGTGTTTGTAGGAATTTATTGAAGTATTAAATGAGATTGAATAATGTAATTTGAATCACACAGAGATTTAGTTTCCAAAGTCTATACAGTAAAAAAAAAACTTCTATATCGTAGAAATGGTTCGTTTGAAAATAGCTCCAAATAGGTTTTAAAATGTTAAGATCAATCGAGAATGTGTTAGGTATTCCAATGAGGAGGTTTTTATTGTTTCAAGCCTGTTCTAGTTTCGTGAATGCTTTATTTGTTATTTTAGTATTATCTTGGTGTCTATCTACAAACATCCTTTCAACTTCATGCAGAGTACTTTGAAGAAATTACCAGTAGCGACCACGTAAATCAGGATATGATGTTTTAGCATCCCATCTGTACATTTAGGTTACCTAATCAGTCAAAATGTAAATTTGAAGAATATTCAGTTTCACTCGTTTATCTAGTTAGGATTAACCCAAGCCATTGACACATCTTGTTTAAAATGAGATTTTTCTAATTATTCTTTCTTTCCTTTCAATGTTTCTTATTTTAGCTTTCAGAAAGGGGTGGTTTCTTATACCATATTGAAATTTGGTATCGTTTGGTGGACAAAGTTTGGTGTTTGTAACAGTAAATTGTCTAAGAATGTTGCAAGATATTTTGAAAATTCACTTCGTAATTTTCCTCTAAGGATGAAATTTTTCTTCATAATGGGAACGTTTTTATGAGTCGAGGGAAAACCCGTTACACACCCCATCATATACTTTAATAGACATCATACAGAATGGTAAATATACCTCCTTCTGTTTAACATAGTCTGGTATTGAATTTCGGACCTAATAAAGTAAGAAACACATTCAAATGTGAATAAGTATTTTCATATGAAGAATAAGTGTTAAATTTTTATCCTAAATTTTCCTCAGAAAATCTAATGAATAGCTTCTTTTTTACTTTTCATATAAACAAGCTTCATAAACAGCAATCTTCATTATGATCTTATAATTTTCATAGCTACATGTTTATATAAATATTTTTTATGTTAAACTTTAAGGGATTAATTTTTGTATGTTGTATAAATATGGTGGATTTTACTCTTAGTTGCTGAGCCATTTATAAATGTTTTTTATTAAAAGTAAAATTATATATATATAATCTTCAATATAAAATTATTTTTAAATTGTATAAGCTTTTAAAAGTGAAACCTTTCGTTCACACGGGTAAACAAATCTGAACATATTAAAATACATATAAAATGTATGTGTTGCCCGGGTGACGTCATCATCCTCCACACTCATTCGGAGACAATGTTTTTTTTTGGGGGGGGAAGGGGAGAGATAGAGGGTTAAGAGTAGGCCACGGAGAAGGTTTCTAACTGTCGCTCCTGTCGATAGGGTAATACATAATTGTAGATCATGTTATTATATCTATATATCTAGTTGTTTATTATATATGCTTATTATTATACATTAGCTATATTATTATACATATTTATATTATTATACATTAGCTTAATAAAAGTGCCTGAAAAATCGTCTCCTTCATGATTGCCAATGTGAGAATAGAGAGGAAAAGGATATAGGAATGCTTGATTGTATCATAATGTACTGTATCCTTAAACCCCGGAGTAACTGTTTTGTATGTTTTAAAAATAAATGCTAGAAATAAAATTCATTTAAAATAAACCGTTTATCTAACAAGTTTGATTCCTGAATATTGCATCGAAAATAAAAATAATATTCATTTGATACAAATTAAATATTTTAACGATGAAATCAGAGTCAAAATTTTATTTTGTTCTCATATTTAATTATTAGTATTAATAATTAGTAAATATTCATTTTCTAAATATTTACGGAATGATATTTCAAGAAGTGTTTCACTACTGTGTATGATTAATAAAAGTACAAAGTTCTGTTTCAAAACAAAATGTGTCAGTTAATTTTAAAAAAGTATCCTATTTGAAGGGAATATACGCTTCTCCTGGAGTGTAGATTTTCAGCCAATGTTTATTTCTTATCGTAAAGAAATTTGTTTATTCGGAATTTCTTCCGATTCTGCTGAAGTTTTCTTTTAGTGCACTAATGGAAAGAAAACAATACACACCAAGAAACGATTTTCAACGTAGAGATATTAGAAAAGTCAAACAATTCCAATCAATGTGAATTTTATGAATTCAAGTTTAAGAGAATTCTTTTTTTTTTGAAAAAGTCACAAATAATAAAGGGCTTTCTTGTCATCAAAATTTTAGGACTTTTCTCTAAAATCTGTACACAGTGATCAAAGGAAGCTTGGGTGATAATTTTTTTGACTACCTATCCAGATTCAAGGGAGTTAAAATGTCTTATTCCACAAATATGAACGAAAACAGTCCATGTCAATTTGTGTTTTTAACGACTTTGATGATTTCTTGCTGTTTAAAAAAGTATTATTGTTTATGTCTCAAAAATGTAGAACTCTCTTTTTGTCATTGATAAAAATGCGCCTTGAATGAAGAATCGTCAAAGTGTTTTCTTTAGAGTATATTTTTTGTTTTGGAGAAAATCTAACTTTTTTATATGTTTTGAGAAGTGACATTTAGCAAACCTAAAATATTTCACAGTTGATTCACTTTAACCAAATGTTAGAAAAATGTTTTCGGTAATTATTGAGTATTATAATTTCGTATTACTGAGAAAGTCTCACTTTTGACCTAGTTGACTTGTTAATTATAAGTCGAAGTGGATGACTGATAATTTCACGAAATTTCATTGTAGATTCTGTGCATATTTTAAATTATTTGGAGATGGCATTACAAATATTAGAGCGTTTCTGTTTGGTTCCTGTTCCTAAAATGCGAAGGCTTCCATTTAAGTGGTCGATTCTGGGTTAGATATACGGATGTATGATGGTAAAACAACAATCTACTTTCAATCTAGCAATTAATAAAATAAGTAAAATTTACTGCTTGAAATATTAAATTCATATTGATTATAAAGTTATGATTGTCACAGAGCGTTTGAGAAATTTATTATAAATGTTTTTAAACAAAATAAACTAACTAAGATTTAAAAATATACGAATTTACAATATCATAATTGAAATATACAATCTTAATTGTATTATTTTGTTATAAACAATGTGAAGGTTTTGAATATTTAAATGTATTTCGTTTCAAATTTTGGTACATTCACAAGTTATTTCAATTTAAAAATGAGTAATGTTGGCTGAATAACTTATCTAAGTATATTTTTGCATCGCCAAATGATAAGGTTTTCTGATTTTCTGGATATCAATAGGAATGGAACACTACTCTAAAATAATTTGAATTTTCAATCAATTCCATGCCCAAAATTTATAATATGTATAATTTTATTAAGGAAACTGAATGTTTTACATTGCCATGAAGTTTTTGTAACACATTTATAAAAAATATTTCTGTTGTTTCTCTTTTTTTGAACGAATTTGCATATTTATCTAAGGAAATCATTAAATTTCTTTCTTGTTTACTTTTTTAAGATTCGTTTTCCATTATTTTTATAATAAGAAATTTCTTATTTTTATAAGCACTTTTTTCCATTTGATGTTTTAAGCCCATTATCAATTGAAAACTATCGATACAAAATAGAAATACCGATTTGACTTTCATACGAGTGTTACTCTGAAATTTTTGAGATACGCGCAGACGAGAATTTACAAAATAAAAATAACGGTTTAATTTTAAAATACAAAGTATTTTAACACAGAATACGATTTTTTCCTGACTTACTTCAACTTGTTTAGCGTAGAATAAATTTTAATCAGAAGAGAAAATGGAGTTGACGCGAGAAAATTTTCGCGCTATGATTTTTTATGATTTTAAAGCAAGATTAAATCAAGAAGAATGCGTTCAACGATTACAATTAGCGTTTGGTGATGAATCTACAGCTCGTGCTACTGTATTCAGATGGTTTAGAGAATTTAGAAGAGGTCGCAATTTTCTTCTGGATAAAGAACACACAGGAAGACCGCCGCCGGAAGTAATCCCGGATAATGGGTCTGCCATACGAAAATGTTAATGGATGATAATCGCTGTACCTGTTAAATGATACAGAAGGAACTTAACATTGGATCCGCAGCCATATACAAAATCATTCATGAAGAATTACATATGTAAAAAGTAGTTTGCCGTTGTGTTCTCCATAATCTAACTGAGCACCAAAAAGAGGGGCGTGTCAGAATCAGTAAAGAAACTCTTAAATTGATAAATGATGGTGGCCACCACATCATTTCTTAAATTGTAACAGGTGATGAAACGTACATACCGTTTTTTGACGTTCCAACTCGTCAAGAAAGCAAGATATGGGTCTTTGAAGATGATTCCACGCTGACAATGGTGAAAAAACAATGCGCACTGAAAAAAGTTATGTATGCCATTTTCTTCAGAAGTACGGGATCGGTCAAAAACATCAAGTTAGAAGGACAGAAGACAGTAACTGCAAACTGGTATACCACTAAATATCTTCCAAAAATTCTACAAAAACTTAATGTTAGGGGACTATTGCTTCACAATGACAATGCATCTTCACATTCAGCCGGATGAACAGTTCAGTTTCTTAAACAAAAACAAATTAAAGTGATCGAACATCTGCCGTATTCACCTGATCTAGCTATGTGCGACTTTTGGTTATTCTTTAATCTAAAAGAGAACTTACGCGGGACTCTCGTTTTCATGAGACTCTCGTTTTCATGAGTTTTTTTGAATGAAAACTTACTCGTTTTCATTCAAAAGAAGAGATTGTTGTGGCTATAAATGCATTTTTTTCACCTATTCCAAGAAATGAATGGCTTGAGGTATTTAATCTGTGGAAAATTCTTCTACAAAAGTGCATTGATGCTAGAGGAGACTACTTTGAACACACCTAAAATTTTGTAAGTATAACTTTAAAAACCTAGTTGTATCTCAAAAATTTCAGAGTGACCTTCGTATAATCTTGTATGTTCATTAAAATCTTAGATTTTAAAATGAGTATTGTTTTTCTTTAAATAAAAATATATTTGTGCAAATGCAAGACTTGCAATTTTTTCCCCAAAATTTTTTGGCTTGATAGATTAGTGTGACTTTAGGTTGAAAGATTTCCACTAAGTTATAAATCGTTGATATCGTTCTCACATAATAAAGCACAGTTACTTCTTACTACTTTGCGTTGATTAGCGTTTGACATTTTTTACTCTCGATTTGCAGTACTATCTTGATTAAGTTCTCATCAGCACTTTTATTTATATTTGGTGTACCGGAAGGCTTTGACTGTTGATCGATGACAATGCTGTTAGAGTAATGTTTTTCTTACAATATCGGAGATCTTAGAAAGCTGAATTCAGTTCAGAAACTTTTTCGAATCTTGTTAGGGACATAGACTTAGGGTGGAAATATTCAAATTGGAAAACGCATGAATTAAGTCAGAAGAATTCTGATGACCGAGTCATCACATGTGTACATCAGTTTGTTCGAAACAGAATCAATCCTTCTTGAACCAGATGATAGCTGCAGATGAAAAGTGGATCACCTTCGAAGACATCGTAGAGAAAAGGGTATATTGTGCGAAAAAGCCAGCTCTTTCAACTCTTAAACAAATATGACTCTGAATAAGAAATTGGTGTATTTATGGTGGAGTATTTGTGAACCAATGTATTATTAGCATTAAAATTTGAACGAAAATCTTGATTTGGGAAAGTATTGTCAACAACTGTGTAATTTAATGGGGGTATTTCTAGAAAAGAAGATGTCGATGTTCCAATAAAGAGCCGCCCAAGAAAATTGTTTTTCAAAAGATTGCAGATCTAGACTGGGAAGTTCTGTCACATGCACTATATTCTCCTAACTTATCACTGGGTTTTGTCCTTAGAAAATAACACTTTGAATGGCGAAAAAAATTGAAAAAAATTAGAAGAATTGACTTAATTTTTCGTATGAAAAAAAAAATCAAACAGTTTTTTTAAAATGGGATATAAAAACGCTGTTATGTTGGCAAGAAGTCATTAATAATAATGGCCATTATATTATTTAGTAAAAAGTTTATTGATGTTAAGAAAAATTTATATTTTGTTCTATTCCAAAAGTAGAGAGAACTTTCTGGTAGACCTAATATTTAAAACACCGTTTCCTATACTCCTTATGGCATGTTTTTCGAATACTCAACTCTAATTAATCAACATTCAGTGACATACAGATAGACATATACAATATAATTTGATGAACTAGCCGGTGTCTCAGTGGTTAGCGTTCCTGACTCTTAAACTGGCAATTCCGGGCGCATATCCGCTTTCGGGAATGGAAGTTTCTTCCTTTCTCTCTTGTTGTTTACTAATCCTTGCTGCTGAGAGATGATGAATGAACTGGACCCAGCCTTTGAAAGAGGTTTGTGGTGGAGAGACGTGGTTAAGTATTATTCGCCTCCTCAATTTGGTTCACAAAGTGCTTACTGGGTAACGTTAAATAAGAAGCAGTTTCAAGCCTCGTTGTATCAAAGAGTTTACCATCCAGTGCACACTGTTTGAAAAAAATAATAATTCGATGATAAATACTGATATACACTTTGGTCACAATACAGTACACACTTGAATAGGATCCACAAGAATAATAGATTTAAAACGCAATAATTAAGAATACCTTATTACCATTGCAAAAACTATAGAAAAAGAATTTTTCTGATCTCACAATCTCAGTTGAAATTTCAAAATTATCAAAAGTACATAAGAATGAAACAACATGCATTGAGATTAAAAACGTAATGTTAATTTATCAGAAGTATATTGTAGAGCAAATCACAAATTTTAATATAAATAATGTTCCATTTATTCTTTCTTATGAAAATTTTACGTATTCTAAAATGCCAAGTGAACTATTTCAGACTAGTTTAACTTGGAAAATTAAAAAGAATTTCCAATATTGAATTTTAAGAAAATGTAACATTAATTCTTATTAATTTTACTTTATTAAACCTAAAAACTGTAGATTCCGAAAAGAGAAATTCAAGGTATAATGTATATAGAAAAAACTAAAATTTAGATGTATACATAGAAAATAACATATTAAAAATACGACTTTATCACTTTTTGTCACATATTTTACTTTATTTGAAAAGTAAACTTTATTTTTATTTTTTGTATTATTATTTAATAAACAATAATCTTTAGAAATGATGTAATTTCTTATTCTAATTAAAAGTACTATTATAGAATAAATGTGAATATTATTGGATTGTTCGGAAAGTAAGTTCGTTTTTCCTACATGGATCAGCTTTTTGCTAGTAAAAACCAACCACTTTATGACTGCGGAATCGTGCTATTACCAGAAAGATGGTAAAAGCTATTTGACTAAAATGAATAATGTGCAATGCAATGGAATATTTATTTGCTGCACGTTTTTTATTTTCATGGTAAACGAAATGACTTTCCGAACAACCCAATATTTGGATAGATTTTTAAAATTCATGTAAATTATATTGATAATTCACAAACATCTTATTCATTTCATTTTAGAAAAATTGTCAATATTTCAGTTAAATATCTATTTTTAAATTATTATTTAATTTTTTAATCAAATTTACTTTATTAAGTACATATAAATTGAGACCACCTCAAAACAGAATTATGTCTCTATTAATTCAACGATTCAATTAATAGACATGACACTCGCAAAATAAAGAAATTATAAATCTATCCATTAAACATTCTAAACAAAAATTATTTGTTTGTAAATTTAATTTTTTAGACATTTTTGTTTATAATTACTGTTTGGTGTTTCAAAATTTCTGTGAAACATTCAAAATTAATTAGTTATCTCGAACGATATTTAATTGTTCAGTTCCAGTGAACAATTATGAACAAAAACTTTGGGAATTCTGTCTATTCTAAATTAGAGAATTCACATCACTGGTCTGTAACGAGAAAATATCTTGATTTATGTAGCTAGTAAACTGAGCACATAAATGTATTATTATCCGTCATAAGCTCTAAGAGAAATATTTACTAACCAGTTACAGAGATTTTCCTCATTACTGACGTTTATATGTATATCCATTGAATAAACATTTATACTAATATAATAATCACATTTCATTAATTAAAACTGCAAGAGGAATTGCTAAAAATTTCAAAGTCATTTACTTTGTTTCCTCAGTTATATATTCGCTAGAAAAAATTCTTTAAGAAAAATAAATTGCTTAGGATAATTTAATTTGTTATGTACTACCAGACATTGAAAAGGCAACACCATGGAGTTACCAGAAACTGATGATTCTCGGGAAACAAAGAGACAGCAGTGAAAAATAAATTATTTGTATTTTGAAACGATATACAGAACACAGAACGAGAACACGGTTAGGTCAGTAGGTTGTATAGTGGAAAATGGTACACGAAGCGCAACATTTTAGGCACAGAGTCAATGAGAGTATGGATTACGTCCTGTGAAGAATGGCTCTCAATTCTCTTTCAACCATTCGCCAAAGTGCTTTTTCTGAAAGAGGCAGTAGCATGGTCGGCCAATGGCATCAAATCATATCCCAAATATGTTCAATTGGTGAGAGATCTGGCAAACACGGTGGCCAGAAAAGTAGCTGCACACCTTGTAGGGCATTTTGACTGATGCGAGTAATGTGCGGATTGAGGTAGTCCTGCTGATATAGGACATTATCCACCCCCTGAATGTATGGGACCGGGAGCATCACGGATCATTAACGGAATATACGGCGGTCATAGTGCCGTGAATACGAACCAGAGGTGACTTGAAATCATACGTAATGGCGTTCCAAAACATAATGCAAGAATTTTGCACGGTGGGTTGTTCCACAATTGCGGCAAAATCAGACCTTTCTCCGCGTCTACGCCAAACTCGTACGTGGCAACTATCACTGAGAAACAGAAGCGTGACTCATCTGAGAAGACGATCCAGAGACACCCCGTCCACATTGCTTTAACAAGACTCTATTTCAGACGTTGGAGTTTATGCTGTGGGTTCAATGGCAGTTTTCTTAACGGACGCCGTGAGCATAGGCCACTAGCAACCAATTGACAATAAATGGTTCTGCTGGATATGAGGGCATTCAGGCTGTCTTGCACATGCTGCAGGATTTGGGTAGATTTTTTTGTGGGACTGTTACAACATTTCGTGGATTCTCTCATGCTAACGTCACTCTGGCTGTACCGGTATCCCATAAACGTTCCACATTTCCTTGTTCCAATCATCTTCTCTACAATTCGTGCACTATGGACGCGTCCAGATGTCTTTCAGATGCGATTTTCCGTAAGGACCAACCTGCCTTTCTGAATCCGATCACCATATCCTCGTAAACTTGTCAGTCTCATGAAACTGACTCCATCGATGATGGCCTGATATTCTCTCCAATTAAAGGCATCTTTTGTGACAAGAACATACTTTCAACAATTATTTTCTAAATCAATATAGTATTTCCCACTCTGCCGTTTCTTCATCTTATATCTTATCCTACGTGCGCTGGACGGCTGCGCATTTCACATCATTTGCGTAACTTGGAAAGGAGTATCTATTCTGAACTTAGAATAATTTTCTGGCCACTCCTTCTCGGTGTTGAGTTTTCAAAGTTGACCAGTGTATGATGTTCTTATTTATAATTTATACCTATAAACTATGGGAAACTGTAGGTATCGAGTATAATTTTATCCCAATTCTCATTATCTTACTATACCAGCTGTAAATATTTAGGAAATTATGTTTTTTGGCTTCGATACCAACTGAAAATATTAAAAGTGCCTTGGACTACCTTGTGAGTAATATTAACGACAAAACATGACGATACGAATAAATAGTAATAAATATCAAACTTATATTATGTCATGTAAGCCTCCATCTGTTTTGCTATTTTTGTATTATTTAAAAACTCAATATGATTTCTCAAAACCATAATTAGGATTTTAAATTTTAACATTATGTTTGATTTCAATTCTTGTGATTATAAATTATTCGGTAATATGATTATAAATTATTAACATTTGGATCGAAATAAATTATTAGTCTTATAATAGATTAATTTCACATAACTTTCGATAAATATTATTTTTCAATATTCTTGAATTATATCTCTCTCACCAAATATAGTGTATTTCTATGCAATTATATAATATGTTAAAATTATTTAATTTTAATTGCTCGAAAAAAGTTACTTGGATTTTATCCAGACCCTCGAAATTAAATTAATTTTTTTCCCTTTTTTATATTTGTTTATATGCATATTAATTATTATAATTATTTTCTGTAAATAGTTATTTTCGCATTAAAAAGAGATTTAAACTATTTTAAGATTGTTTAATCGAAAAGCTATAAAGAACCCAACTTAGAAAGACCTTTAAATATGTGAAGCTGCCTATATATTCAAATAAATCTAAGAAAATACTGTCTTCGAGCGTTGATCGAGATTTTATTCATGCTCACAATGAGCGCAGATACCATCTCCATAGATTGAAAATCATTCTATTAGGAAGCAAATTCTATTTCCTGTTTTTTCATTCCTCCTTTCGACCGTTTACTCGCCACCTCACCTCGCCATAGTCAGGAAATTTCCTGCCCCTTTAGGCCAAAGTAACACAACATAATAAAAAAAATCCCTGATTTTTTTTGTCTACAACGATAAGACTCCAAACCATCCAATTCTGCTACGGGGATTGGTAAAAATGAAGATTGATGACGGTGTGAGAAAATAGTAGGAAATGATTTTTGCTTCATATCTTCATGCATCTGGGAAGCATTATGGATATATCTTCCATTACGTTACGCCCACTGAATGTTTGCCAATGACTACAACAAACTGCCCTTTTTCTCTAAGCATGTGTCAGGAAATTGAGAAATTATTCTCATGGATTCAATGTCATGGGACTGTTTAGCTGATTGAGTGAATTTTGCATGTTCTTGAATCAGTTTCAGCAATTTGTAACTGTGAAATTCGTTTTCAGAGATTTATCTCAATATCTCTGAAATTTAATTGTACTTTGAAAGTGCATTCGTTTCATTATATAAAATGATATCTTGAATATTTTCAGCAGAGATGAGCTCAAATTAATTTTTTAATTTCAAATGAAAGCGTTTATAATATAAACACTTTATTTTTCATCGATATAGTTGTTTTATTTATATTATTGAGTATGAAATACCTATTATTAGAGATGTGAAATTAATAGAGATGTAAGAAAAAACATGATTGTTTATATGGTTTCGTTTTAAATATTATTTCATCACACTTGAAAAATCCTAAGAAAATGTACTTGAAACATTTTTAATGCAGAAATTCTTATCTTAGAATATTTTAAAATATCTTTGAATTTATGTAAAACAATCTATCAAATAATACTTCATGAGACTTCATAATTCATATACATACTTCAAAATTCATATTTCAAAACAACTCGATTTTCAATCAAGGTGAATATTTCCTGAAGTTGGTATGATATATGTCTCGCTCAGTTTTTAAATATTATTTGGTTTTTTAAAAGTGTTCTAAATGCGAAAATCAATAATAGAAGATTTTTTTTAAAAAAAAATTCCTGTTTAAAAACTTTAGTTGATATTCAAATTATAATTTCATCGATTATATGTCACATTGTTTTGAGGAAGTATTTGCATTTTTCAATTACATTAAATTTAAAAATTAAATGAATTGACAATCTATTCAAAAAAGAGAGAGAGAATATTATACCTCCATTTATATTTTGAATAATACTGTGTAAACTAAAACCAATTAGACATAATTATATGTATTATGTACCATAAAATATCTTTCATAGTTAAATTATGACAAAGCAAAAACGTATTTATTACTATACATGAAATAAATTAAATCCTCCTTCACAAGTTGGCAGTCATTAAAAACTTTAAACTTTTGTACATCTGGTCTTTAATATGCTTTTCAATTGCTCTTGCGTCATTGATGGAAAATCGATGACGTCTTCAATATAATGACTCTAATCAATAGCATGTCCTTAGGAAAGGCAATTGCATCAGATGATTTGTCTCATTACACTTATCTATTTAGGGAAATGACTTTAAGTCATAAATCTCTTAAACTATAAGGTGTGTAACACACTTCATGGACAGGAAGGAGTTATTTGCAACGAGAATTCTGTGTAGAGCAATTATAATAAGAGAATGGAGAGATTATCGACTGCTCTATACTTGACATGATGTGAAATATGTCACTAAATGGTAGCATAATTTACCATCTACGTTAAATGAGATTACGAGAAGTTGCCGATCTTAAATATTAGCTTATGTCTTAAGGAATATTTTTGAAGTAAAATAATACATAATACAGCTTTTGTTTTGCAATTTATGCATTTTACTTTTTAAAAGAATTTATTGTGAATTCTGTTATTTGAAATTCTTTAAGTAATAAAAGATTTACTCTAAATATTGATTTTTCGAAATTGTTTGGCGTCATTGATAATTTGAATGAAAATTAGCTTTGATTTAAGAATTTAAATAAAGGGGCTGTATTAATCTAGATATTACGCATTCAGAAAATAAAGAACATGTACGAATGGGAAGCATAAATAGTCTTTGCACATGCTGATAAATGTAAGAAGAGAGAATAAATTTTATGGGTTTTCCCTACATGAGCAATCCAGCTTGGAAACAAGACTGAATTCGACTGGATTACGTTTTATTTAATTGCTAAAATTTTAGTAAACATTCGCATAATGGAAGACAAACTTAAATGTTTGAAAAACGGATGTAACCAGTTACTTTTACTTGAAAATTATGAATTAAAAATTGACTGGAATCCTTTTTTCATTGTGTGAAATGCAAGAATTTAAAATTTTATTTACTCACTCAAAAGTTATCATCATTAGGTTAATTCCTTTATACTAAGTAATATTTATATGGTAATTATTTAGATTTAAATATTTTATTTATGTTCTGAAATGTGTTTTGATTGCTATGTAATGATGGTCAAAGTCAAACGGACAGAGATATTATGTTAAATGATAACCACTTTATCAAAAAACACAAAATTTCATTGAACTGAACAGAAAATCCAGTAAAAAAATAAAACAAAGTAAAAAATAGTCCTGTTCTTAGTTAACAAAATATGCCACTTACTTTTAGCTTTTGTTGGCGATCTCAAGAGCTTTTACTAAAACTTCGTACTCAACTTTTATTGACTCGGCTGGTTACCCTTTAATTATATACATACATACACCAAAGATGTGCTGAAATAAATATATGAAAACCTGCTAAATGATGTTTAAATTATCAGAATAAATAACTTTTATAATGAGTCAATGCATGTAAATATCATAAATATATTTATTGTGACATATTGAGAAATAGCTCTTTGATAAAATTACAATAACAGTCTAGGGTGCTGTTGGAGATGAAATTAGCTTCGGCATTTTTAATCTACTTGAAAAAGATTTTTACCCATTCATACCTTATATTTCCAGGGGGTTCCTTCACACGTTGGGGTTGAGGAGAATAAAAAAGTCGACTCTTTCACCAGATCCATTGCTGAGGAGGATGTCAGCCTTTGTGGGAAGTTCACAGTCTGAAAGATTTCTTTCCTGGCTAAAATAAAATTGAATAAGCTTTCAAAAACCCTTTTTTACCACTTTTGTTATTTTGCAAAATATCCGGTGTAATCTTTCTAAATCAGACCGAGATTAAACCATACTGCTTTTCCACGCATTTTAAATAGCCACACAAAAGCCCTTATTTTTAAGCAGGGTTAAAAAATATACCACAAGTTCATTGATGCACATCTTCCCTATCTTATCCTGCTCATATTTTGGCATGTTTAAAGTTTAGCAAGGAAAAAGTCCTAGGAGGACTGCTTTTAGACATTTTGGGTATTTTCCAATTCATCTTTCTTATAGACATTTTGCATGTTTTCCAAATCATCTTTCTTTTAGACATTTTAGACATTTTCCAATTCATCTATCTTTTAGATATTTTAAATATTTTCCAATTCATGGGGATTTTCTGTAATTTTTTATTTTTATAATTCTATTTAATGCAGGATCACATCTTTCGAAATTTAAGTATTAAATATTGAAGAAGATATTGCATTTAAAAATCTCTATTTTTTCAGTATATTTCAGCAATTCAAATCAATTTTCCATAATTTTAATTATAAAACTTTTATTGTCGTTTTAATTAAAACCTATTTGCAGTTAACATCCCATGACATTGTCACATTCCTGTGAACAATTAATTTGCCTAATCTCTCATCCCATTACACAGCTAAGAGTTTGTTCATTTTTTTTCCATAATTATTCTTAGATAAAGAAAGACTTTATGAAATTTGGCTATGGCTGTGGCATAGATAACAATAGCGAAATGCAAATAAGCACACTCATATTATACCATTTAAAGTACCTTTTAATCTAAACATATTTGTGCATATTTTACTGTGCACATTTAATTTCATTAAAACACTTATTTTCCTCATTATGAACATGAATAAAAATGTGTACATTAATATCTTCTGAACAGGATAATATTATTTTACTAACAATTGGCAATTTGCGCATAAAATGAATTGATCCGACACATTAAATTAGTTAACAACCATACTTGAATATGTAAGATCATGTTCATGTGGCATTCAGTTTTGAAAATTATTTTGAGGTTTGCATTTGTGAGCTTATTGCGTAATCTTATTGAAATTTTTTGATTTTCTCACATAAAATCTATCATAAAAAGTAATTTTTAGCCAAATAATTGCATATTCCACAAGAAAGAAATATCAACTATCTAATATTATTTAATTGATAATTGTGAGGTCACACGACAACACTTATTAACTAAAACATGCCTTAACTTAAAAATTTTATATTTAAGAAAAAATTATGGAAAATTATTAGTAATTGTATCAAATATTTGATGAGAAATCCTTGAAGAAAATTGTCAAAATATGCAATGCGATTAGTGTTTAAACATGAAATGTGATTTTGTTAACAAAGGAAACTTGTAGGAAAATTTACGATGCAAATAATAATATTATTTAATTTTACCGCACCTAATCCTACTTCTCTTAATCGTTAGGACAAAATCATATAATTTTTATAAATCGTTATGTAAATATTTATTTTGTATCAAAATGCTTGTTCCAATGAAAATCTGAATAAAAAATTAATAAATAAAATACCTAATTTTTCTAAATACCAATAATGTAATATTATTTATTAAAAAAATAGGATTGTGTTAATAATGTATGGAGTATGTGTGTACATATATATAATACAGAATTACATTGTTGAATTTTTTACTGATATTTTTATTTTTGATGTTTGCGGATATACATAAGATAAAACTTTAGAATTATAATGTATATTGTAGGAGAAGTCTAAAATATATTTTTGTAAATATGTAATACGTACTTTGACTTAGTCTATTTAATAAATTTTGTTAAATCATAAAATTTATAGTTATACAATCAATGGGTTCAATGTTAAACTAATTTTCAAGAATTTGAAATCACATCAATAACACAAAATCCATTTCATGTGATTGGTAATTTACTCTTATTTTCTCTACTTGGAGTTTCATTACAAAATCTAGAAAATATTTTACTTTTTCCGAATGAAATGAAAGGTTTATCTAAATGAACCATATACTTGCGTATTTGGTCAATAAACCAATATGAACTAAATTAGAACTCTTGTTCTGCCGAATAAACTCTTTCCAATAAATAGATTCTGGGTAAGGTATGTTTCCAATGATAAATGGGATTGAATTACGGAAACATGGTTCCACTTTCTTGTTCAAGAAAATGTGATTAATTTGGCATGGAAGGAAAAGTTTGGAATACGCTTTTAGATGTAGTTTTAATCATGATGTATAAAAAATTCAGATTCACATAAATTGAGACTAGATTTAATGTAATAGTGAATTTCTTAATGTTTTAATAATTGGGGTTATATATAATGATTGATTAATGTACTTAATATTAAATTTAGAAAAATTATGATTTTTTAAATAAATGCTTAATTTTGATTCTTAATATAATTCTAAATATTCCTTGTTATATACCAGTAGCTAACATTTCATGCTTGGAATTTTAAGCTTCTAGAAAGAAGGTTTAGTATTCATCTTCATTGACCAACATTAAATCTTACATGTACAAATTATTTTATTTATAATCTTATTAAAATTTTATTGTTGAGAATACTGGTTATGAAATTAAAAATATTTATCAAATTTTATAGGCTTCAGATGCTAAAGAAATATAATTGTGGAAAATGTATTTAATTAAATAAATTTAAAAATATCAAAGATTTTTTTTAAATAATGTAATTAGATTTATAATAAAATTGATTAATAATAATTATCCTTATATTTATTAATAAATAAACTTAAGATATATGTTCACTAAAGTAATTGATAAACAAGTAATATATGAAAACAATTTAAAAATTCTATGTGATTATCATTTGTTATTTTTTAAATTTAATTTTCATTTTATATTATTATGCAAACATTAATATACTATCAGGCAGCACACAACCCAGAATGATATTCTAAAGAATTAAGTAATCTCTGTTATACAATGCTAGCCATCCAATCGTAACACCAAGAAAGACAAGAGATATCCCAACGAAATTTATTTTGTAGATAACATGTTGACCAAGTATAAAATAATTAAATTTATAGAATTCTATGAAGTGTGGTTCCTACCAAACTCAGTAGCCAGAGTAGCCGCCATCGTTGGAGACCACCGCTGCCACATGCCTTGACATAGAATCAAAGAGATTTTGGAAGTGTTCTTGGGAAACAGCAGACCAAGCAACTTCCGCACGTTGCCAAAGTTAATCTGGAGGAGCAGTTGGGGATATAATCTGAGTCATTCGTTGAGCAACCATGGACCACATGTATTCTATGGGCGAAAGTTCCCGGAGAATAAACCGGAAGGGAACCATATCAATCCGATTATTGACGAAAAGCCCTTGTAAAATGTGTACCAAATGTGGTCCCCCATTATCTTGTTGAAATATATCTGTGAGCAAGCCCTGAAAGTAAAGAAGGATAACTGGCTCTTACACGTCAATATGTATCACTGGCAATGCGTATAAGAGAAATGCGAGAGTGATATACAATTCCGTATCATATCATAATAACCGGTACAGGACCAGTGTGGTGGTTCATAACGCAACTGTTCAGCATCCTCTCTCCATGGTGTCTCAATACTTGAATGTGACCATCGTGATATTGCAGTCAGATGCGTGACTCATCAGTAAAGACAATTTCATTCCATTTTGGCGTTGACATCCTTCTTTCATTGCATCATTGGCTGCAAAGATGTCTGTAGTTCTTTGTCAAGGGTAGATAAAGCAATGGATGTCTTGCGGACAAACCACTCTGCTGTATATGGTGTCGAATGACACGCAGAGACACTGTCATGCACACAATTTTTTGTCATCTTGAAGTGGTGCAGTGAGGTGGATGTGATCAAATACGTCGGTGCGTCCTATCTTTTTGCATCCAACGATCACATATCTGCATTATATTTGTTGGGTTTCTTCCAACATGATGATCGATTTCAATGAAAGATAATCTATAATCTCAGTAGGCCATCTCCAAGCCTTAAATAGCGCTTTAAATCGGCATCCCAGGGGCGTATGGTGTGTGTCTGCTCTGAAATTCTAATCATTTACATATATTACCTCCGCTAATGCTTGTACATTTCAGGTTATTTGCATGATTCCTTCAGGGTGTTGTATTTTCAGTGGCCAGCAGTGCCTTATAAGCAATAACATGCATTATTTGAATATTTTAAATGTAGTACTAATTAAGAAAATTTAATCCTTGTGAAATATATTTACAATATTTTTAAAATATTTGTTTTCCTCTATTTCATGAATTATTCTTTGAAATTGGTAAAATATGATCATAAAATTCCACTTGAAATGGAATGCTATAATTTAATTTAAAAAATGCACTAATTAGTTATGCATTAAGCATAGTGATAAAAAATATCCTTTTTTATAAGTATACAACAAATTACATGTTATTTTTTAAGGATATTACTTTTGAAACCCAACATGAAATTACACACTAATGTAGGAAATGTTATTATTATAACAATCGATGTATTACCATTATCGAATGTTTTCGTTAAAATACATATCTCGTTCTAAGTGCTATTAAACATCATGTATACGTTTTCATTTGTAAATGAATAAAAAATTTTTAACGTTTACTTAGGTTACAAACCAGGAAATATTCAATTTTAACTGTAATAAAAACAATAACACATTTGCTTAGTAATAAATGTCACTGGTATTTTTCACTAAATACGTTAATTATTTTAAAGAAAAATTTAATAATTTTTTTTGATGAAAAAATTAATATCTTATTGATTCTTGTATATTTTCTTGTTGAGCATACAGGAAAATAAATTTGATCTTAAAAGTATGAAATCTTATGTTAAAAATGTTTTAAAATTGCTGAATATCTAATAATTTTATATAAGATCGAAGACGTTGAAGAAAGAAATACAGTTGTAAATAATTAAACTATTAGTTGAAAGTTTAATTTAATAAAAGCTAAAAATTAAATCTTTCATTTACTTAAATACATTGACAGACACACACACACAAAATATTTATAACTATAATGATAATAATAATAATGTTAAAATATTGCTTAATTTGACTAATAATAAACTGCAAGCATTTCTTAAAAGTTTACATATGTGAGAAATCATAATTTTTCTTTTAGTAAAATTATTAATTTAAGTAAGAAAGATTTTTAAATTAAAATAACATTTTTCATAAATAGGATTAATATATGTCATAAACCGGAATAATATGAATAAACAAAATACTTGTTTTTACTGTAGAATAATGTTTGTAGCAAAAAGGAAAAATTTTTGATAAATTATTAATATTTTTACTCTTTTTCATTACGATTTTTTAAACTTTTTTATTAAATAAATTTTTATAAGAATATTAGATAATTAATATTATAAATAATATGAACCAAAGCTGCACATTAGAAAAGCATAAAATTTCAAAACATTTTTAGAAAAGAATACCTCTCTTTTGCTAAACAAAATGTCTTTTAAGTACGTAAAATGACAACAAATGCTTAAAAATGATTAATACCCTAGATCAGCTTGTAGCCATATTTTCTTGGTATCGTATTTTTCTCTACATTTAGGATTACATTTATTCAAGAGTGAAGTTGCCAACTTTCGAGAAAAGGGTGCTCCATCGAAACCAATTTCTGACATTTCCCTAGAGAGAAGAAGAAACAACTTTTGAATACGAATGGGACTTGAGAAAGAAACAAAACTAAGAAAGATGTCTTTCCAATGTCCAATCCAAGTTACGGCTTAGAATATTAAAATTTCTGTGGGCAGAATCCTGTCAAAAAATATTTTAGCTATTGCAAAAATAAAATCAATATATATATATATATATATATATATATTTATATATATATATATATATATATATATATATATATATATATATATATATATATTTATATATATATATATATATATTCTTAAATGTATAAATATAAAATATTGAAAGTTGAAATTGATGTGAAGATAAAAGAAAATTTGGATCATACATAAAAATTAAAATTATCATGATAAATTAAGTAACATAAGCTTCTTAAGCAATGTGAATATAATTTTAAATATTTAGAATTGCAATAAGAAATATTATTTCAAAGAATACAAAAATGTTTTTTTTATACAAAAAGTATATTTACGAAAATAAGAGTATAGAATTTGAAATGTATATACTTACTGGGCAATTATTGCTATGAATAAAAATTGTAATTACTAAGATAAATTAACTTATGTGAGCTTCCTGAGTTCAGTGAATTCAATTTTAAATCTTCAAAGTATTTATAAATTATTACTAGAATGTTCAGGAGTAATTTCTTCTGACAGGAAAATTAAAGAAAGTTAAGAATAATGTGAAAAATAAGTAATTACAAAATAAATAAAAGTATCGCATAAGAAAAGTTTTGTATTACCTATGGAAAGATAAAACAAACTGAGAAAACATATTCTTGTATTAGATGACGAGGTCTTGTATCTAGGTATATTATCAAGCACAGAATAATTGAAAAATAATCTTATGTATTTAAAAATTAGAATATGTATACAGCCTTCGATACAAATTCTAGAAATGAAAGAGCTTTTCCAACACTTTAATATACATTAAGTTAAACTTGAATTAGTTTGCTTTTACTAAAAAAGTATGTAGTGTTTGTTAGTAATATAAAGATTTCGCCATGAGATGACGTATGTTTTTGATTTTTATTTATTTATTAATTCTTAATGCATCAATATTTCTATGGAATTTTGGCTAACAATTTTTAAATTCATATAAAAATTTAATGATATTTTAAGTACCATTTGTAAATTATATTAAGCTATTGAAACTTTAATCTAAAAACACAACTAATTTGAAAAATTTAGTTATTAAATTAATTAATTTGAAAAAAACTACTGGGAACTAATAGTAATTGCCTAAATTTATCACTTTAGAAAAGTAAGATATAAATAAAAAAACATTGCTTTTTAATTCGAATAAAGCAATGTTTCTTTCCATTTTATTTTAATTAATCTAATACGGAATAATATAATATGCGTAAGGGTTTGTGAATTGATTTAAACACATAGTGATTGAGTACATTTTGTTTTTATACCGATTTTTCAAATACCCTGAATTTAGGTAGACTAATAATTCATTTACGATGACATATTTATATTTCATATTCGGAAGTATTCAAATATTTATTTAAATTACCAAAATATATAAAAAATGAAAAAGATGTGTATAGTATTTACTTCAAATAAAGAAGCATTTATTATTTTACAATACTAAAAAAATTACAACTTTTATTACCTTATTATAGTAAATAAATATTTATTGTATTAAAATATAAATTGTGTGTAATTAATAAAGAAAGTAAATGAAGGTAAAAATTATGTGAATATTAACATATTTATATCATAACAATAAAATTTGAAGCATTATGTAAAATATTTTCAGAATGTATATCTTAATATAAGGAACATAAAATAATAATAATGTTTGAAATCTTTCTAATTAACGGTAATTTTTAATATTTTATGAGCACGATAGAAGAAACAAAAATTTCGTGTATAATTTATCTCTAATTATTGAAAATTGATATTTAAACATTATTTCTTTTTAACGTAGTAAGTAATTCAGAAACATTTTTTAATTTTCTATAATGAAAAATTACTAATAAGTAATGTTGCACATTTTAATGAGTTATAATATTCATAGGAGATATTAAAATGCATCTATCAGTTTAAATTTTGAATAACTTAAATTTGAAATATCATTTAACAAATTTATATTTTTATTTCAATGATAATATTTTCATGGGAATTTGTTATATCGAACCTATAAATTTAGGTAAATTTTGAATAATTTTGTTAAATAAGACAGAATAACAAGATTTTTTATTAAAATACACTTTTTTAAATTATTAACAAAACAAAAAGAAATAATTAGAAAAACAGCTTTTATTTGTCTCAGTTTAACATTTTTATCTTTAAGGTAACTTTCTTGTAAATGCAATGAAATGTAAGCAAGTATCATCGTATTGTAATATGCCTTCATCTTTTGGTAGGGTTAGGAAATGACCATAAAAACAGGAGTAGAACAGGATATTAAGCGACAATCTTATCAAAATAAGTTTTTATGGAATGTCATTGACCCATACAGCTTCCATATTTCCGGAACATGAACTTTCTTTTCCATCAAAAAAATCTATTTACGAATCTATTTCTCTTTGCAATTATTGGAATATCCTTTAATCTACAGAAAAAAAAAGTTAATAACGTGTATTCCGAGGAAATATTCTGAAATTTTTTAAATGGAATCTAAATATAATCTTGGCATTAAGACAAAAAATTCGTAGTTCTATTTCGGGATTTCAAGAGTAAAATGGCATTGAAAAAAAATAGATAGAAATATTATTTATCAAAAAATACGAATGAAATCTAAAAGTATCATTTAATCATTTTGAGTAGTGTATATATATATCTATATATATATATATATATATATATATATATATATATATATATATATATATATATATATATATATATATATATATATATATATATATATATATATATATATATATATATATATATATATATATATATATATATATATATATATATATATATATATATATATATATATATATATATATATATATATATATATCAAGCTACATTAAAATACTAACAAGATTTTATTAAATTAGGAAACACTTTTAATAAGAATCATATGAATTATTTAAAATATAATGGAAAACATTCGAAGGGTGTTAGAGTAAATAAATTAAAACCAAAATTTCGATGAACACTTTGGGAAAAATAGAAACAAAAACGTAGTCTTTTCGCAAGAAAACAGGTGAAAGTGACAAAAATAATTTGAAACTATTGATCTATTCTACATAATAATCAATATGCTCATTCATCAATATGCAAAAATTAAAAATTACCTCAAATTAAAAGGAAACAAAATGAAAACAATCTAAATTTTTCAAAAGAACTGTAAATATATCATACTTAAAGCCTGCTTACGTAATAACTTTTCTGAGAAGTTTTGAAATGATGACATACATTATCGATAAATTTATATATAATTTATTTCATCTTACATAGTTAAATTTGTTATATGTTTAACAAACGTTAATTAATATAATTTTACATAAATAATTTATCTTTAATGACTATCATCTTAGTTTCCTTTGCATTTTCAAGCATCTTGTGAAGCTAAAATGTCAAATCTATGGTGCTTAAAGTATTTTAATTTTAAAATAAAAAATCATAGTTTTACAATAAAAATTTTTTTCAATTAAAATACATAGCTTAGGTTGTTTTTCTTTTTCTTTTTACCAATACATCCTATATAAGTTTATTATCATATATTAGAGGATTCTATTTGTATGACTGCCACAAAAGCTTCTGGCAATAAACATTCTTCTAATAGGCTTATTAATTTCCTTTTATCTGGCATATAGGTTAACGATAGGTGCTATTTTTAGAAGATATTAAATCAGATTCTTTTTATTGCAATACAAAAATCCAGTTTGGTCTTCACAAACAAGTAATTATTGTTATTAATCAACTATAATATAATGCTAAAGTTTAAAATTGCTTAATTTCTTAAATAACTTACTAAATATTTTTATTGATGCATTAGCTATGAATACAAACATTTTATTATTTATAAGGAAATGTAAAAAAATGACGTATGTAAACCATAAAATAAATGTAGACTATATGAAAAATTATTATGAATAGACACATACAAATGTGTGATAAATATCTGAATCAATTTAGAATCAAATTATCATTATTTTAAGCGTGAATAATGTATTTTAATAACATTAAAGCAATTATTAAAGAGGTCGATTTTAAGGATGCTAAAATGTACTTCAATAAAAGATTTTTAAAAATTATCTTACATCTTTCACAATACGATTCATGAGTTTTAATTTAATCAATAAACAGCTCATTTCTATTTTTTATTTTTATTTTATAATATGGACATTTTTATGTTTTAATCGTATTTATAAAATGACTGTAATTCTATGCTTTAGTTTGTGAAATAGTACATACATTGTTTACTGAAATAGGCTTTTATATCTGGCAATAAGTTAAAAGCCGCTTATTAAATTATATTATAAAAAAAATGATGTTTAAATATCTAAATAACACATAAAAATACCATAGGCTTTCATAAATTCCGATAAATACGTACTAGAGCATTTCCTAGATTTTGGAATAAAACATTGTGTGCCAAAGACTTGTAGAGTTCCTAGAATTTCAGTTTCCCTCTATTACTAGATAAAACAAATGGTTTCTACGTTGCTATGGGTGACGGAAAAGTGACTCCCTTCAGCATCTCTTGTTTCCATGACAACCATTTATTCTGTTTACCAAAATGTATGTCTGGTATACTGCTGACGATTCTCTTTTAATGTTGCCGTTCATTTGACAGAATTTACTAGCTCTTAACTCCTTTATATTCCTAAAATCTTCCAAGAAATGTTTCTTTAAGCATGTAATTAAAAATGTGAATAGTGGCAGTTACTTTTCTAAAGATTTATACTTCTTTAAAAAATATTTTATGATGTAACTGATAGTGGTGGCATTTTTAATAATTTTAAGAACTTTTAGATTAATAAATTTCATAATTTATTTTTAATTGTTTACTATTGTTTCTCTAAATAAAATCTATTCGTAGCTTATTTCTAGAAAAAATTCGTGAGAAAAATAAATTTGTTTTTTATTCTTAATTTATTTATTAATCTTTGTTTCGAATAGTTAAATAGAATGCTGTAACACTTCAGATATTAAACTGTACGCAAATTTTATTTTGAGAATTTTTTCATAGCCGTATACTGGAAAAATTTGAAAAGATTAAAATTTGTAAAAACTTTTTCCTTTACCTTTTATGTTGTCACATATGTAACCGATACTTTCTACGAAAAATTTTATTACACTGATACAAAAAAAAAATAAATAATAATAATTGCAAAATATTTTTAATAAAATGTAGTACTTATTTTAATAAATAACATGATTTCAAAAGTTATTAAACTTATTTTTGAGTCATATTTAGAACTCAGATAAAGTTAAAATTTTATATATATATATATATATATATATATATATATATATATAAATATAAATATATATATATATATATATATATATATATATATATATATCAGTCACGATACGATATACTCGAGTTAAATGTGTATAATTTAGATAATTGGATATTTCTTAAAAGAATATGAAATAACCAAAACATCATGAAGTTTTATACTTTATAATATCTTTATATTATTAAATTTAATTGAAATGGTTTCTTAAAATTATGAATTGCAAAATATTCTTCAATAATGCCTATTTATATGTATTTTCTATTTATATATATTAATATTATGTTGTCAAGAAAGTAATTTCGGGCTTTTAGTGTAAAATAAAACTCAATTTTTCTCCTCAAAAATTAACTTTAATTAGTCAAATATCTTCTATTCTGTTTATAACCTTTCGCCATCTTTCTGGTAACTTCATGATTCCGCGTACTTAGAAGTTCTGGTACTTAACAGTAAATAACTCAACCAAGTGGGATTTAAGCTCATTCTTGTTTCTGAAATTTTTATCATTTAAGAATATTTGTAAATTTCGAAAAATAAATGATAATTTGTTGGTGCCAGGTCGGAATGTATGGGGGATGCGCAACAGTTACTGACCAAGCAAAATGTGTTTCCTACGAGGTGCTAAAGATGTGTGAGGCCTCTCGTTGTCGTGGTTCAACAAGATTATCTTGCGAATTGCTAACTCCCGTCCTTTTGATTTTCATTGCATTTTTCATTTTTGCAAGTTGCATGCAGTAAATATCTAAATTGATCGAAAAGCAACCCAATGTACACAACACCTTTATAATCTCACTAAATTGATAGCATGATCTTTATATGATGCTTTTGGTATGATTTGTGCTGATTAATCATGCCTGGACCATATTCCTTAATCGATTAACTTTATTGTAGACGATCCATTTTTCATCACCAGTGATAATTTTGTTAATTTCTTATTTTTAATTAATACTTTAGTTTTTTTATCGCCAACATAAATTTGCTCAAAAAATCGATTGATTGTACTACGTTTGAAATGCTTATCACAAATATTGATTCCTTGTATTTGGTGAATTTTCTTCTTACAATTCGTACTGTCATGCATGATGCCAAATCATGATGCCGCGTTGTCTGTCGATGGGGCATTCCAAAGTTGCTGCAGGATTCCTGTTTTCCATATAAACGTCACACTATCACTGAAGAAACAAAAGTGTGACTCTTCTGAGGAAACGATCCTGTGGCACTCCATCGTATGCATCGCTTGATTCCGGCACCCTTCCATACTTTGGCATCTGTGCTGTGAGGTCAATGGTAGTCTTCTTATCGGTTGCATTAGCACTGGCCACAAGCAACCAATCGATGGCAGGGGTTTCTGGTCGATATGAGAGCATCCAGGGTACCTCGCAAAACCTACAGAATTTCTTAAAATTGCTTTGCGGGGTACGCACCGCCTCTTATCGAACGCATCGACACACGCTTGTTCAAGTCAACGTGGCTGCTCAAACGTTCCATAGTTCCTTGTTCCAAGTCTATTCACCACAGCCAGTGCACTGTGGACGCGTCCAGGTGTCTGTCAGGTGTGATTTGCCGTAAGGACCAACCTAACCTTCTTAGTTCAATCACCATGGCGCTCGTAAATTCGTCTGATTGATGGAACTGTGTCCGTCGACGATGGCCTAGTATTCTTTGCATTTACAGGCTCCCTTTTCGACATGAGTAAACTTTCAAAGATTATCTTGAAAGCAGAAATAACGGCCAGAATCTTTTTCACTCTACCAGTTCTTCATTTCATATCTTATCCTACGTACGTTAGAGAGCTACGGATTTCACATAATTTTAAAAATTCAGTAAGGTTCGCCTACTTTGAATTTTGCGAAATTTTCTGATCACTCCTTCTTGGTGTTGCATTTTCAATGTCAGGTAGTGTATATTCTTATTGAATAGTACTCTTTTTATAGCATTATACTAAAAACTCTTAAGGACAGCAACAATTGGGAAATTTCCAGGATAACCAATTTTATTTCATATATTATCAGAGAGAATACGCATGAGAATGTCAACAATAGTAGAGGTAAAACAAATATTTATTTCAATACAAAAAATAAAGTTACTAAATATCACTGGTGCATTTAGAAGGATTTCTACATCAGTACATTTCAAGCTGTATATATATATAATAGAAGACCAGAAAAAATACACACCATTCTCAAATATATAAGAATGTTTATTCCTGGGTACATTCTCATCTTGCATGCACCGACTGTGATAGAAAAAGCTATAAAAGGAGACATAATTTCTCCTAATGTCGTCAATATTGAGAAAAAATAATTGTTATATATCATGACAATATACCATGTTATACTGTAGGTTATTTGACCATATTCAAAGAGGAGTAAAAAATTTAATAAAATTGTGATGATGAATAGTAATGTACTCAGAACTTGGTTTAATATTAACAGAAGTACTGGACTTATATCTGGAAATACAATATACCAGTTTGAATCCAATGTCCTGGGTAAAGTCACTTTTGTAGCCGCATCGCAATCTCATCAAACATCCATCTCTCTCATCTGCCCAAGTATTCAGGTAATATAGACATGCCATAAATCTTTACCAAATCATTTAATAAATGTCAATGGTCCGATAAATACAAGACCTCTTAACAATAATCTATAACATCAGGATCAGATGGTTGAAGGCCTATCAAGATGTAGAAGGAAATGAATTGATGGTAAGGTTTCCAAATGAGGGTGCATCATCAAATGATTATTTGCATGTCATACCATTACCACGTTGTTGCGCTAAACCCTTGCACAATAGCTAAATAATGCTTTTCTGGAAGTGAAATGGGGCAGTGAATAACTTAAAAAGTGGTCCCGAGTTGCTACTATAAATAGGAACTCCTTTAACTGGACTGAATAAAATATATTCCACGGGCTCCTTACGTCGTATTCCAAAGACAGCGCCTTTGGAATAGAAAGTAACCCAATCCTAAATTTGACATTCTACACCTTAACTTTATTGTGGCAATTATCCATGCTTATCCAGATATTTTTTAATAAACCTACACGGACATCTAAATAAAATTAAGCTGTGAAATTTTTGATAATCATAAAATTAAAGCCATGTGGATTAGAAATGTTTTTGAAAATTGATAAAAACAAAACTTTTTTTGTTCTACAATATCTATGAATTAATGTTTTATTTTTGTATATATCAAAAAATGTCTGCAAGTATAGGTTATAAAATTTTCAATTTTGATTACAACTTTGTAAAACTATAAAACAATTACCTTTATAAATTGTATTATTTAATTTATTTTATTGATTCCATGATCATTAAATTATCACATTGTTCACATTTTTATAAATAGGTAGAATATGATTATATATTTATATGAAAAAATGCATAATAATTATGCTTAACAACTGTAAATAGCACTAAAATATAATATCATGTGTAAATGACACTATAACTTGACACACACAATATTATTTTTAATAACAAAATAATATTATTATTTTCAAATAAAAATCTCACCAGCAGCTGTTAATTTAGTAAAACTCTTTCGAGTTAAGTGTAGGGTAGTTTACTGGTATCAACAGTTAGTTTCCTATATCTGTGTAAATTTTAGAGGTAATTAAAATAATTATTATATTGTTATTCTAAATATATTACATTTTAAATACACAGAAAAAAAAATAAAAATAAATTTATTTTTATCATACGTTTAATCAAAAATTAATATGAATTTTATGCTTTTGTAATACCATATTGCAATATGATATTCTATTTTACATAATTCGGAAATCATAAAATTATAATAATAAAGCCTTATAAAAAGTATTTCAGCAGAAATGCGAACTGTTTTATTGGTATATTTAAAGTTAAATAACGTGTATGTGTTATAATAAACCTCAACTTATGATATAACACTATAACTTAATATAAATTACATACTATCATTTAAGGCAATAACTTTTATCACATTATTATCATTAATTTTTTATATTAACGATGACTGATTATTTTAGTTATCAATGTACATATATTATTACAACTTGCGAAACTGTTCATATCTTATTGAGAATAATGTATCAAATATATTTTATTTATCTATACATTCATCTACTTTATTTGAAGAATGCTATTCTTATGTATATTTAAGATGTAATATAGGTTATCTTGAAAACATTTAGTATATGCGATACGTCCAACATATTCAGCGAAATACGTTTATTTTTCTAACTCATTCTACTAGTACAAATGATATATGGTTCATAACGTCCATTAAATTGATTTATGTCTCAGTGAATAATGGCGAGTGACCCTAAATATTATAGGAACAGTCAGAAACACAAAAACAAACACAAGGTACTTGGTTCTAAGTAGTGTAGGCTTGGAAACTAACTCGTGAAAAATAATCTTTTTCTGCTTGTTATGAAATTAAGATAATTTCTTCTTATTTGAGAATGTTTATTCTTTATAGGAGTAAGTTTCTTAAATAAGATAAGTGTTTTTATTGTGTTCACCATGTGATATATATATATCATAAGTATTGCTAATACCAAGAAAACTAAAACACCTGGTATTTGAGAGTATTGCATTATGTATGTTATAAAAATGATTAAATTCGCCGTTATTATATTTTATGTTAACGAAAACGAATAAGAAGCAATATTTCTTATCCTGAAATGTAATGGGATGCAACATTTTATATTACATCAATTAATGCTGGAATTTTATGTAACCATATTGCAAAATTGTATCTTGACAAAGTATTTGTTGTTGTTGTTACTTATGACATTTGGACAAGCCAAGCTCGCAATGCCGTCGGCTATTCGAATTAAGTTCGTCTTTTGTTTAACCAGAACACCGTGATAGCGCCAGTACGATTTTGCTCTAAACTCATCCGATAGATGGCACCATCAGAAAATCCACTTTCTCAATTTTGACATTGATCTGAAAGTGAAGGAAATTCTCTCCAGACCATTATACACATGATAACTGAGACATAATATTTAAATTATTGTTATCTACGAGTTACCACAAGAACAATATTTAGAATATTTGATGCAATTTTTTTCCTATATTCTCTTAATTTTCTTAGTTTAACTTTTTAAAATAAATACATTTACTATTTATTATATTTTTGAAAATTATTGTTTTTGCCATCTTCAACGACGGCTTATTCAACATTCTCAATTTGTTATCTGTTAAAAACAGGAATGCAAGCGAAATGAATCCTGACTTCAGTGTTTAATAAGTTTTTAAACGAAAGTTATTTTCACTGGACTCTTCATTTGATTTGTTTTCAGTTAAATTGTGCATAAGAATTCATTTTGTAAAACAAATCGTTATTTGAGATGTTTAGTAAGCTTGTTATATATGTTTTTAGATAAGTTTACTAAATATGTATTTTTACTTGCTAAATACAAATTCAAATTTTCAGCTTTAAATTGGAAGTTTTTAATTGTTTGTGCTTTTGATTATTTCAATATACCTCTTACAAAAAATGTCTAATGCATATTTGATTTGGTTTATTATTGTAATAATTTAACACTTATCTTTTCAATTTTTAAATAGAGAAATTCACGAAATCTAGGAGCACTTTCTCCAGGTAAAATCAAAACGAAATAAACATGCGATAAGTAACACATAAATTCATTGATCCATACGTAAAAATGATTCAAATTGAATACAGCAGAATTTGGGCATTCAACTGGTACTGCTTAATTTGTTGTTCAATTTTCAAAGTACAAAACAGAGACCATGTAAATATAATAATACAGATTCTTATGATATGTTTATTTGAGCTACTATTTCATTTTAGATTAAAGTATTTAGGATACAATATCTTTGGCATTCTGTCTTATTTTTCTTCAAAGCTGAATACAAACAATAAATACTAGTTCACTAAAAAATTATCATTTATCGTAACAATAAAAATTATTTATTACGAAAATAAGAAAATCTAAAATTCTCTCTCAATCTAATTTTCATTCAAAATGATATATTAAAGTAAATTGTGTATACCACAATTCAAAAGATAATAGAAATATATCAATATATTTATTTATACCCCTATTTTCTTTATTTCTTTAGTAAAAATGATTATTCAAGAAAATATAGAATATTATAATTTAGCACTATTCCCTGTAAGGTTATATATTCTTTTATTAATGGAAATTTCAATATGGCATCACAAGAAAAAAATCAAACATGAATTATATTTACCATTCATATATATAAGTTACATACATCAAAATATAATATAATTCCACTTAATATTGGTGAATAATTCTATATGATTTAGTTATAATTTGGATATTTATTTCCTTAAAACTTTTCCTTACAAGTTTGCATTTCTAGAATTTAACTATTTTACAAACATATTCTTGTAATATAGTTTGACAGGACAGAAAATGAGTTTTAAATCGCTGTGGAATCTATGTTAGTCACCAATAAAATGTGCCAAAAATGTTTTCGCTTTTTTAGAGACTGCACTGAAGGAAAATCCTATTTCCGACCAAGCCAAAATGAAGCCTTTAACAATTGCAGCATTTCCCTGCCACCGATTCCCTTTCTTCTAATCTAATTTCAAAAGTGCTTTGTGATGTTCCACGTCCACTGCTCTATCTTTTTTAGTTTAAACCTTTCTCTTAAAAAGAAGAGGAAAAAAGATAGATAAAAAATAAATAAAAAGATATATACTTATCCACATCCTGTCGATGACTGAAAACTAGTTTGGTGTTTAAATTTATACGCTTATGTTTGCTTTCGTTTTTAATAATTGCATATTTATATTTAAGTTTAAAATCTCTTCAAATGATTGTTTGATGTAATAATGAAACGAAATATTTAAGTAAAATTAATGCATGTTTTAATGTACAATTCTATGATACTTTAATTTCTTATTTATAGTAAACTTTTTTGCATTAAAAATGCTTTACATCGTATGAAAATTATAAACACCTCAGAGGATTATCTAATGGTTGAAGGCTTTTTTATGACATTTTAATCTTTGCAGCAAAAACTTTCTTTTGGTGGATTTTTAATAAGTAATCGGATTGTGTACGTGTCACAAGTGAGGAAATGCGGAAAACTTGCTAACACCTACCTCAGCATGAGTACATAAGCTGAATAGTTTCAAGTGGATTCTAAAACAATATCAATAACAACATCTGAGGAAAGATTGGAACTCAGGTAACTGTGCACTGAAGCCCCAAGAACTAAACATTCACCCATCATCTTGACCTAGATTAGAAATTATTAACGAATACTTTCCGAGTATATTTTTCAAAACACAATATAAAGTAATTAATATTTTTGTAATATTTTTTTTAAAAAAATTAATTCTATTTAATTTGAAAATATTTAATCTCTTATTGTGTAAGGCTTACTAGAGCATTATTAAAGAGAACGCTTTGCGCCATGTCATGAAAATTTGATAAATTTTCCTACCACATTCAATTTGGTATATTTGCAAATTTTACAGATATTATCATTTTTAAAATAAATCAAAAGTACACTACAGACATATTTCTATATTTACGTTTTTTTTTAATTAATCTTTCAATTGAAGGTTTTATGGATCTGAATTGTTGGTATTTTCACATTTTATCTTAAAATAGTTTTCACTGTATATTTTCTTTGTCTCTCAATAAGCTTTATCAATGTTATTTATTGAAGGATCTGTTAAAAGTTCAAGAGGCGCACAACTTTTCAACTTATTAAGCCAAGGAAATATGAATTATCATATTCATTCAGTGAGAAATAAGCTATGTGGTCAAAAAGTAAAATTAATGTTGAAAGTAGGCAAAAGAGAAGGTGATCAAATAATTGAATCTTTGCTTATAATGATATGCATACTTAATAAATTTTTTGCAAAAATTAAAAGAATTAGTTTTAATGTGTCTGAGTTTATCTAATTTATTACTATGCGTAATTTGTTGTGCATTATAATACCTCTACTAGATATAACTAAAATAGACTACGTTACTACTCAATTCAATGTAAATGTAAACATAAATAGCGATTTGGGACAAATAATAGAATAGATGCTACCAAACATAAATATGTATATATGTGCATTGCAATATATAGAGAGATAAGAGAGATTCTCTTCAGACATTGGACACTTACACAAGTCATACTTTGTGTAATTAATTATTTCAATCAAACAAACTGTTCTTATAATATGTGTGATGTTAGTAAAACTTCAATTTCTTGAATTAATCCTTAATTCAATAAAACAATAATAAATCTCGGAATTTTTTTAAAAAAAATTTGTTCTTTTTTATTTAATAAAAGGAATTTTGATTTTAAAATCAGTTTTATTTAATTTTTTGATACCTACTTTTTGAAAATTCGTATGGTTATTTTTACATACGATTTTAGAAAGTTTATATATTTAAAAATATAATTCACCGGGTTATATATTTTACATTTTTTATTTTCTCGTCACATGTTTCCAATTCTTACGGAATAAACTCAGAAATGAGTTAAGAAAAATTTATGTTTATGGGAAATATTTTATAAAAGTGTTTCTATTGATTTCAAGTTTTTGCAGAAGAGTAGTGTATTTTTTATAAAATTATATCTTATATAACTAATGTGAAACATGTACTATCAGCGATAAAGTATTTGGAGTCCTGTAATAAATGAGAGATAAATGCATACTCAAGAGTTGGTCTACGTGCCGCCATTACAACCTTTACCCACCGCGGTATGTTTTCCATTAGTATTTTTCCATAAGATTAGTGGTATTTTTTCCATTCGGCTTCTTGAAAACTTGTAAATCCTTTTACCAGTTTTAGGTGGTAGTTGCACTTCTTATTTTGGTGATCCAACTCATCTCAAAGTAATATCAAAAGGATTGAAGTCGTAAAAGTATATGGGTAGGCCAGTTCAATCGGTTCACTTGACTGTTAGCATACCAATCTATTTTAAGACACAATATGATATGTGTTTAACCTGAAAATAGAAATGATATAACCTATAAAATTCCTACAACATAGGAAGCTTATTGTTGTCTAGAATAGTCTCTATGAATAAAAGATACATCAAAGGAGTCTATAATGTGCCTATAATAATTTCGGATCAAGGTTCCCTGTGCCTACCACGAAAAACCTTTAATACCTAACTCCACCCTCTCCAAAATTTACCGCAAGTACAATGAATTCTAGCAAAACGGGTTCTCCAGACATACGCCAAAACCAGACTCTGCTATCTGTCTTTATAGCTTGAAACTAGATTCGTCACTCAAAAGAGCCTGTTTCCCTTCCAATACGTTACCATTTCGACTCTAGCCTGGCACCACTTAAACCGAGTACCATGATTTGATTTTTCAGTCAAAGGATTACGGGTGATGGCATGACCATAGGAACAAAGCAAATGAGTTTCCTTAACGACGGTATTTACCTACATAAATCTCGGATATTTGCGGGTACTCTAGAAGTATGTGGGCCATGAATTCGGTGAGAATTTTCTAAATTTCTTTCCATAGTGCACTTCTGTTTACCTCATAATTTCGTGGGTTTGCTGAATGGAAGCCTAATCCAACAATTGCCACTCATCTTCCTTTTCATAATAACAAAAGCCACTTTTGATTTCGGAATGCTTCACTGATCAGACATGATACTTATGGATCGGTTATTTAGACCATATTCAACAATATCTAACCCAAAATTAGACAGTTTTAAAATTTGCAAAATCTTGCATGGTCTAATGTAATCATGTAGGAAGCAGATTACTTTATTATTATCTAGATAATAATAAAGTAATCTGCTTCCTACATGATTTTAAGGACAGAAGGTGTAACATACACACACACACACACACATATATATAGTGTAATATAAAAATATAATAAAATGCAAAACTATTTGATTTTTTTAAAATTTTCTTTGAGAATGAGTGATTGTATTAAATTTTGGTTTTGAAGTTATTTTTGCTTTGCATTCTACTATTCAATGATGAGAAAGTGCTATATTTTTTTCTTCAACACTACATACTTAGAACAGAATTATTAATTTTTAATTTCAAAACTATATAGAAACCAATATATGAAATATATTATAGGAATAAATGGGATGGATTTTATTAATTATGAGTGCATTAATTTTTGTAAGTATATATAACATTTATTTTACCTTTTATATATTGTAATATTATGTTAATGTTATAATTTTATTATATAATAATCGTAAATATAATACTAATTTAAAGTTTTAAGAGTTTTACTAATTATTTCCAAAATAAATTTAATTTTTAAGTTATTTAAATTGTAATAAATGACATATATTTCATATAGAAAGCAAGACGTTCAAGCTTTTTCTAACATAATTAATAAGCAATACTGTAAAATTCCAAACTTTAAATGCGTACTTGTAATAATTGCATTCTCAATAATTGTAGAACAAAATGGTGTCATGGTTTTTGTTAGTTTTATTTATAGACATACTACACGAACCCCGCATTTTGATTAAAAAAAAAGTCTTAATTAGCAGCTCGTACAATGTACTCTTTAACCAGAAAAAAATTTCTTTACCGAATACTTTTATATAAATGAGCTGGTATTTTAGCATTATTCCTAAACTAGTATTTGTTTAACGTCAGACACCCTTGGCTTAGAGGTGGGTAAGCGTTTACAAAGCTAGACTTACCTCGTACGGTCCCAAACGCTGTTAAACAAGGGGATATGCAATCTTCAGTAAAAATAATTGAACTAAATAAGCATAAAATTATTGCTTCATGATCGTTTGTAAATTTCTTTGCTTTTCAAATAATATATGAACTGTTGCACTATATTAGTTATTCCATAAGTAAATTAAACGCACTGCAATTTTCCACAAAATGTAGTTCTTTTTAAACTAATAAGATTCTGTTTTCATTAAATTATTTAAGTTTTGTTTCGAAATTAGTGAATTTAATGAGAAAAATATGAATAAAACATATTGAAATGAAATAAAAGCACCAAAAATATATTAAAAAATTAATAATGAAAATTAAATTGAAACATTTCAATAAAAAGCAAACTTTATAAAATCAATGTAATAAAATATTAATTTTATACTTACTTTAGTTCAGTGCAATTTTTCAATTTAATTACATTTCAAATTATAGGAAGTATATGACAACATTCTTTTTTTTTCTTTCAAATAATTTGAAAGTTAACATTGATCTAAAGTGAGCAGAAATATTTATACCGAACATAATTAGAAGTTTAAATAAGATTAAAATGTTAAAATAACAAGCAGTTCCTATGAAAGAACAAAATAGTATCTTACTTTACTTTTTATATAGATTTAATTAAACTACAATAAAAGAGGAAGAAACGATTCTTTCAGCAAATTATTGAATTTGTGAAAGTTCCTTAGTCGCCAAAAAATTCTTTAGTCGAAGCATTTTATCTGATAGGAAATCTATAAGTGAAATCATCCTCAAGCCACGAAACCAAAGAAAAAATATGAAAGTGAACCGGTATATATTAGCCTTTTTTCGTTTCTAAAAATAGTAGTTACTGAGAGAACGAGTTTTCTATGAATCGAATCTGGATTTCGGATCACTTTTCATCTGAAAAAATTGCAAAAACAGCAGTTTTCTCGTTAAAATTCTATTATTTCCAATCACTTATCGCATTTCTTTTTTAAGAAAAATTTATGTGATGAAGGTGTTATTATAAATTATCCAACTATTACTGAATTAACTTGATGTTTTTAAAAGCGGGTGTATATTAAATTTCAATACTCATGCCGCAATGTAGATTTTGATTGATGCAAAAATCTATCGTTTTTAAATTCTATTACTTTTGATAACTTATTGTTCTTTTTCATTTTTAAAGAATTCTTCTCTTATGAAATCATTACTCTGGAAACCAGATAAATAAGATTTAATCAGTAAATAATATTACATGTTGTAGGTTAAGGAGTGTTTTTTTTTTCCAATGCGCCACTGCCTTTTGGAAATTAATCCTATTCAGCGCTACATGGGGGAGAATATAATGGGAATTTATACAGTGGGGTACACCGTGGGTGTGCCCTCTTCACCCCAAAAGTGAAATGGTAGAATACACGAAGAAAGAAAGTAATATTCGTGCCCGATTCAGGATTCGAACCCGGGATCTACGGCTTCGAAATAAAGCTGTAGAAAATACATGCATTAATTAGCATCGAAGAAGATTTCTGGTAGGTTATTTAGCCGACATTCAATTTTTTTATGCACGAGAGCTAATTAGACAAGGGTTTATAGTTTTAAATCGATTTCAGACCACTGTAAATATCAAGTACATGATAAAAATTCGAGAATCGAACATGGGAATTACTAAACTAAGCACTTGATAACTTTTTTTTCATCAACAGCAAACGTATGTTGCACTAATCTTTAAATAGACTCATATTTATAGGTGTTGATAAGTTCACAGCTTAGTTTTAGTTTTAATTTAAGCTTAGTTTCAATTATTAAAGTTTAGTTTAAAGCATAGTTTTAATTATTAATCATTTTCAAATTATTGTCTTTATTATTTAATTATTTTGTTTCGTTTATTGCATATTTCTATGTTTCAAGGCGTTTTTTTTCTATAAAGATAATTTTAATAAATTATATATATATATATATATATATATATATATATATATATATATATATATATATATATAATTTTAATAAATTATATATATATATATATATATATATATATATATATATATATATATATATATATATATATATATATATATATATATATATATATATATATATATATATATATATATATATATATATATATATATATACTGTGTGTGTGTGTGTGTATTCAAATTAAAAATCACTAATAATTTCGAAATTTGACTTTAAAACCCACTCGTTTTCAAAATTCCTTTATTTATAATCATTTTTTGCTTTTCAGTGTTTTAATAAAAGTTCCAATTATAAAAAGTTTTATATTATTTAAATAATGATATATATATATGTATGTATATATAAATATATAAACTAATACTTAAAATATTTAAAATGGGATTTTGAATTAGTATAACTTCATATAAACTATATTAAATCAGAATGCGTTGCATATTAATTTACTTTTTTTATTCTTATTTCAAATTCATGATATTCCATGTTCTTACATAAATTATACTTTCTAAAAATATATATAGTATAAATTATGCGTAAAGAAACCATTCATAAAAAATTAATATTAAATATTTTATTTATAGAATAGATGGTCGAAAATAGCAGAATCACTCTTTAAGAACTTAATCAAAATATAAATTGTATTTCTTAGACAGGAATATTAAACGGGAAACAAAGATCTTGCCGCACACTGAGAAAAAAAAAGTTTCCCTTCAAAAGAGATAACTGTTTATTTACTATAATTGTATTATTTTCTAATTCAATATTTTTATTTTTTATTTCATTTTCTTTATTCAAATGTTCGTTTTAAACACGAATAAAATAACAATATTTTCATTTTGTTTCATCACACATTCTTTTGGATGAGAAAGCTATTTTAGAGAATTTTATTATGAATTCATATCGAATTTATATTGTAGACATAAAAGGGGAGAGTGAAAAAAAGTCGAAATATAAATAGATACGTTATGTCAATTACGTTACGTACGTTATAATTATAGACTCATATAAAAGGAAATTTTATCACATTTCCTTTTCATTTATTTAAATTTTTTTGTAAACTCACGTTGTGAGCCAAATAATTATGTATTATTTATTAATTTCCTCTTTAATTGGGAAAAACTGTTTTTTTTTTTTTTTTTTTTTTAATTTCAAATTTAAATTATTTGCTTTCAGTAATATTGGTATATTCCTTAACATAATTACTATATCTTTTAAATTTATTTCTAAAAGTTTTAGATGTTTCTTTTGATCTATAAATGGTGTCTTTTTTAAATGTTTTAACTCAAGGAATTGCATTTTCATTAATTTTGAAGTCATATATATAAATAAAAAACTCCATAGATTTATTATTCCATATAATTAATTTATTTAGTACAATGCATTTTATTTTCATCATTGTTTCTTATATTACTTTAAAAAATTTATTTTCTTTGCATCAATATTTAGTTATATTGAATTGGATAAAATTATAGAGAGGTTTTGCTTGGAATATTATTTATATTTATAATACTAAAAGAAATGAGCATGAAGATATTTTATGTAATCTTACGTGTTGATATTCACATTATACAAATGTAATTATTTTATTAAAATATATATACCTTTATACACACATAGTTTTAAAATATCCTATTAAATTTAACTGTATAAATTTTTCTCGTACTTGTAGATTCTCATCATATAATATATATTCATCATATATTGTATATTAAACTTACAATGAGGATTTTTAATATTTTAAAGTAGTCTTAAATTTTTTAAATACAAGCAGTATAACCAGACTTTTTAAATTGAAATCGATAAATAAATATAATTTATTATTTGCATGATTCTTTAAAAATACAAAACTTTTCAATTATTATTTTGAATTTCACCTGTGTGTAATTTTTTGTTATATGCAGATGTCAATAATTCAATTTTGTGAACGACTGTAGTTTCAAAGTAAAAAGTAATCGAAAATAAAATAGTTTATCCTACTTTAATATTTATAATGATATTGAGGAAAAAAATCTTTGATTAATTCTTTTTAATTCAAACAAATAACGTAAGATTTCTAAAACTTTTCCGTATTCACTATATTTGATCTACTTCCTATTTGATTACTGCAAAACGAAAATCTTTTGTAAATAATATTTGCTATAGGATTTGCAATTTCATGATATGGTCAAGGTAATGTGTGCCAAGGTAAATGTTCAACTTTATAATCGTATTCTTCAAAACATGAATGAATAAGTCCCTCTGTATGTATAGGTGCATTAACATCCTTGAAAATTCTATTTCCGGTTGTAAACAAAGACATCATCACAGGATGTATCTGTCCAGTTAAAATTTCTCGATACGTTTTTCCAGTGATGCTTCGCTGCAGGACTACACAGGAGACCACGATACGCAACATACACGCTTTCTTTGGACCAGACCTTCTCGGATTACTGTAGATGATTCTCTTCAAAAGATTTTCATTTGACATGTGTTGGAAAGCATTCACTTATTGCCCAAATCATGACGGATCCATCTAAATGCTTAAGAGTTGGAAGGAGATAATCATGATCACACGATTCTGCAGATGTTCTACAAACGTGAATCTATCCTTTTGTAGGGAAAGGGTTACTAACGATTATGCAGACCATGATACTCTTTTCCACTTATCACTATCCCAAGTTGTGTGAATACGACATCACTCTGGATGACATTTTGAATTAATACCTGTTATAAATAAGTTAGTAATTGCTGATCTACATCAAGTTTTCCTGTTTATGAAGATGTTTTCTAACTGTAATTATTGACACTGTACAATTCAAATGCGTACTTAGGTCTGCGGTCACTTTTGTGTTCCAGTTTTTCGCTTTTTAGAAACTATAGTCCGCTTCTAAATACATACCTATTTCCATTAGTTCCTTTTTTCGAATAACATTTTGATGTGACGAACTTTGTGCGTGCTGTGATAAATTAAGACATTGTACCTATAAAAAATCTAAACGTTGTGATATTTTCATCACACATACTCCAGCATGCAATACAACTTCTTTGAAAATCTGAAAGGTTCGACATATTATGTTTTCCAAAAAAAAATTTAGACCATACGCAATTTCAGTAAACCTAACACAAACTATTAAAATATACACATTTTTATTTTTGAAAAAAAACTAGTACATTTTGTTACATTTTAATGGTTATAAAGCGGTATGTCACTTCTATTTAAATGCGTTTTCATTATTTTGATAACCATTTGTGTTTCCAGATAACGCGATTGCATCGGAGGAAAATGTATATTATGGGGCTTGAGAGATTGGATTATTTAGCTTATAATTTAGGAAAAAAAATTCATAAAAATTCGGATATTGAGAATCTGATTCTGAGAGCATTATATGATGCATAATTTACTGTTAATATTTTTATTAACAAAAAAAAAAGAATTTCAAACCTTACCGTTTTTTAGTCAGTTAAATATTTTGTTATTGCTACCTTTGTTATTACATTTAATTTAGCAAGAGATTTGGACATAAGTAAATAAAAGTCATAAGCTCAAATATATTTTTAACTTTTATAAATGCTTAATGTATAATTTACACATTTATTTATAATATATGCTTTGTTTTTTAAATAAGTTTCCATCTTATATCTTTTTCATAGATGAAATATTAAGCCACAAATTTAACCTTTTTTATAATGAAATTCATGTATGACTTCTAGTTGAATTTAGTATTGCATTTGTGATGGTGTGGTATTTCTATCGAATATTAAAATTTTAAGATAAATATTTAAATGCAATATTTATTCCAGGGCAGCCTTTTTGCTAAAAATTTCATTCATTAGAAAATATCCTTTTTCGAAACTCAAGTAATGTCATATAATTTGCTAGATAGCTCCCTATGTAATTTAGTGATATATAAGAGCCACATTTTCTCTGTTTTATATTTTTTTACTAAATTCATGGTATTCTATTCATATGAAAGAGTACAAAATATTTGTTCACAAATGAAACCACACCAGTTCAATTTTCATATGCAATTGCACTAAACAATTCCACTGCACAATCACTTTTATACGTCTTTGAAATAGTTCCAGAAAATTATTTAATAAGTAAAAGATTTCTTGAGCAACTTGTAATCACATGTTCAATAGAATAAATTCTATTAGTCTGCCTTCTGGGAAGAGTAAAAGCCAATTCAGTGTCTAACCATACGCCCGCGTAGAATAGTAATAAGATAGAAGAAGTCCTCCAACTCCAACACGACACCAAATGCACTCCTGGTTTGATTAGCACTAAGAGACTCAACCCCCAACCCTCAATACCACTGCAGTTTTCCGCAAGAATCATTTTTCTTGTTCTGCTTTTTTACTTCCAATGGATTCTTTTTATCTGTATTCCTCTTAAGTCCTTTTCCTCTGGGATGCTCCTGACAGAGGATGGCTAACACTTCTTCTCAGCAGCAGTTTCCATTCACAAAAAAGTGTCAGAATGTTTTATTGGCTTTTCCTCTCTTTTTTTCTATTTAACAAAGAACAAAATGGTATTGTGTTGCTTCTTAGCATCTCAACAATACATTAAACTATCTTTTTACAATGGTTAAACATGAAAAATGCCATTGTTGCGCCTTCCCTGGAGATTACCCAAAGAAGAATTATTTCATTGCAAAAGCAAGCTGCTCTATTTTAATTTTTGTATAGAGAAGTTGATGGACACATTTGGTTTTCTGTTGTAATAAACACTCTTTTAAATATTATCATAATTATCTTCAATTTTTAAGAATTCAATTCAACATATTAATTGTGAGTGAAAAGTTTTTTTTTTAATTTAGTGATATTCGTCGATTGTTATTAAATTTCCTTTTTATTTTTGTTTACCCTACAGCTAAATAAATGATCTGTTTATGTCTCTCGCTCTTTCTCTCTCTACATATATATATATATATATATATATATATATATATATATATAGAGAGAGAGAGAGAGAGAGAGAGAGTGAGAAAGAAAGAGAGAGAGAGTGAGAAAGAAAGAGAGAGAGAGAGAGAAAGAAAGAGAGAGAGAGAGTGAAAAAGAAAGAGAGAGAGATTGCTCTATAAATTAAAAACATTATTCGCTAAACAATATTAGAAATATAAATTGCCTTTAATTTTATATTTATCATTATATTTTAAAATGTACATTGATGTTTTTAATATTCCAGATAATAATGAATTCAGACTCTCCAAAGTAAAAATAGTTCTGCTATGTATTTAAAAAAAATCAATGGAAATAAATAAAAATAAAGAATTTAAAATAAAATTAAAGAAATAGAATTTAAAAATATATAATAATCTTTATTATGATAAAAAAAAGTTCATTCATTTTCTTAAAATAATAGACCCTTTCAGTGTATTGAACTGGATAGAAATTCATTTATGTTTTTTATTATTCAAGATTTTTTACGTCTAGTAAACTTTATGATGTGTCTGGTTCGTGAACAAAATAATTAAATTTTCAGACTTCAGATAACTTATGAATTAGGTTAATTTCCTATTTCCATCATCATTATTACACACTTTTTAATCTTTCCTCATTAGAAAATCGCAAAACTATTCCAACAGGTAAATCATAGTCACAAATATTTATGTACAAAAAAATTTACAATATAATATTTACAAAAACTTACTTCTTTTAAAATAAAATAAGTGTACACACGTACTTTTACCAACAACTAAATGCATTTATTTTTATATGATAAAAGAACTTGAGATTATCTTGTTTTACCTACATATACATTAAGTGTATTTTTATTTTAAATTGTTGAAAACTATTTTGTGTATTATTTATTATTTCCGATAGTTTGATTTCATTACTGATAGTTAGAAAAATGAAACTAATCTCTTGAATTATTTTCCCTAAAACCAAGAAATGTTTTAATCATAATAATTACATTTTAAAATAATTTTCTAGTAGATAAAACTCTTCAATTCATGTGAAATAATATATGAAAGTTATAATTTTTAAGAAAAAAAGCGGATGTTGAGAGTTGACTGTCACAAATTGATTGAGAAAGAGATGTTTTTCGAATGTTATCCTATAAACTTCTTCTCTAATGTCCGTGTACACTTTGGATATATCTATTCAGAGCTATAAGGGGCGCATGTGATGACATTTTATATAGTGGAACACACAGTGCGTGTGCCATCGTCGTCCGAAAGTGAAGGGATACAGAAACGCCCTCAAAGAGATAAAAGAGGATCCCTGCCATAACCATTTTTCGATCCCGGACCTACTGCTTCGAAGTTAGAAATGCTAACTACTTAGTGATCTGTTGGATTTATCCCATAACCTATTCTAACTATAAGTTATTCTACCTAGACTTATAGTGAACTGTTAACAGGGCTGTGATTTTCGGAGAGAAAATTTGTGTGTTCCTCTGAATATCCGGACTTTGATATCAGCCTTTGTCGAATGATGGACGATGTATGTTGCAATCCTCCTTACTGAATGTTTATTTTTTAAAGTTAACTAATTAATTATGAAAAGGCATTCCATAAATCATAACTTCAAATGAAACATTGATATTTTACGAGGTCTTCCAAATACAGCTTTTAATTGCAATATTATCAAGTATTTTCTTTTAATTCCCAGTCGTAGAACATTAAAATATATGAATGATCCTTCTATTATGTTACTTTTGAGAGAAATTATAAAAAGTTCTGCATACACAAAATACAGTTTTTGCTCTCAGTTTTAATATTTATATTATATTGAGAAAAATGTCACGTACTTTCAACTGCCATTAAACTGTAATTGCAGCACACTGTTTTCCTATTATGTATATTAATAAGAATATTCTAAGGGTGGGTCGTTCACCTTTGATTCTACTTTATTTTTCACTATATTTAATATAATTTCATAAATTAACGTTACACATGTATTCTAAATTACTGTTGCTTTCTCATTAACTATAAATTTTATGTAATGCTTCCTTCTACTTACAGAAATTTTAATTTCCATTAAATAAACTTTTTACCAATATATGCTATCATAAATTAGTGATGTAAAAATGTAAAAACACTTATAAAATTCAAAACAGAATCACCACAAAATCTGCTAGAATAACGCTTATCAAAATATGGGAAATAATAGACTAAGGCTTGAGAAACACTATAAGAAAAATAATACATAAAATAAAACAGAAACGATGCCGGATAATTTAGTTCTGTAAATATGTGTTTTTGAATTTTCCTCATTTGTCATATCACTTTCTTATTGCTGTTGCTGATTGGTTAAAGTCATCATAAATAACTTGAACACGTCAAATTGACGTATATCCTTTACTTATTTTTATTTTTCATTTGTTTTTATTTTATATTTGGTTTAACTTAATTAAAGAAAACTAACAAGAGAAATTTCAAGAAATTTTTTGCTTTATCAAGATAAATATTCTATAATCATTAATTAACCACCAGATCCTTCAAGAACTTGCTAAACGTGAATTTCAAATCGAAACTATTTTGTATACCTGGTGGCTGTCAGCAGTTCGAATATTTCTATTAGAAGAATATCTGTTGTAGACTTTTCTCTGAAATCCCACAACCAGATAACAAGAATTTGCCGCAACTACCAAATCATCTTTATTATCTTCCTGGAAATAACCTGAGGAACTCTCATGATGTTGTATTACACATCTCCAATTAATGAAAAAAGCAACCATTTTCTGAAGATATACTCAAACCCAAAAACTTTACATGTCTGTTACAGACAAATTATAAAAAATTTTTACTACAGCAGTTTAACATGACCTGGTATCGTGGCATATTGTAAACTTGTGTGCCGATATCACTTATCTTGATTGAATGGATACAAGCATTCTATTTTTTTTTCTTTTTGACATTTTTTAAAACTACTTGGCATTGCTTTGACATAAGTTTTAACATGAATTGTAGTTTCAACATGACAGGACACCGTCTCTTTACCACAAAGTTTTCCATCTTTATTTTCACATTTTAGTCACATGAATTTATATTTATTTTGTATGTTAAATCATTTTTTTTAAAGGAATATTTTACAGTTTTTGTTTAAATTATCTAGTAGTATACTCTGCAAATGCAAATGTTAAAGGTATACATACATACATATATGTATGTATGCATGCATATGTAATTGTTTTTTTTTCCAACGAACTGGTTTATCAACGAGATATCAATCTGGTCATAGAAATTCCAAATAATTTAGACCCATAAATGTAAAAATTTGGATATTAATTTATAAAAATTTTAAGCCCATAAAAGGCACCCAGCTATATTCAGTGATAAATTAAAATTATTATAGCCTGTAATTATGTTGTTCTTTCGGTGAAGTTAAATGTTCGGAAATTTAAACTTCAAATGATATTATTATTTTATGTGACATTAGAGGAAAATAAAAAAGTAGTGTTAGCTTTATATTCTTACAATATCAAATCTTTTTTGGCGACAGATGTGTATTACCTTCAAAATGCAATAAAAATAGCCAAAGCACAAGTATCCAATAAAAATCAAATGCATATACCAATTTAAATCTATAATTATATAACCTATACATTTAAGTTACACACATTTGTGTGTGTACACATGAATAAAAAAAACAAATTCCTATAAAAATATTCGTAATATCTTTAAACTGCTACATTTATTTATTCTAAATATCTACATATTTTAATCTATTTAAAAAATGATCCATTTCAAGGAATCTAATCACCTATTATTTAGGCAGTTAGAACTCGAGAGAAATTTCAACAGAAAAGAAGACATTATAAATCTATTTGTTTTAAAACTTATCTCTTGCTATCTCTTGTTTGTTGCAGCATTGTCGAATCATTAACATGATAAAACGAAATCAAGAAGACTCCGCAATTGCAGTTTCTTATGTATTGTTCACTTATTCATGTATCCAAGCAATCTCTTCTAGGCAACCACCTGCCCTCCTCTTTGTATTGATTTCGTACTCGATAATGCATAAGTCTAGGAACAAATGCAATCTGAATAATGCACGCACTTGTTTAAACAAATGTCGTGATTTAAATTCAGAAAAGAAAAACTGTTTTGAAGGAAACTATGGCTTTTGCACAATTAAGAAGGAATAAAATCTTTAAAAATAAATTATTCATTATTATTTACTAACAACACCTTTTGTTCTTTCTCATAGCAATGGATACTTTTATTGCACAACATATTATAAGCTTTAACTTTAATGGGTATTATATATATATATATATACAAACACACACACACACACACACACATATATATATATATTAAAATTATATATATATATATATAAATATATATATATATATATATATAAATATATATATATATATATATATATATATATATATAATTTTATACAGATTGCATTTTTTATTTTATACAAGTTTGGATTTTTTTCTGTACAATAACAGTTAAAATGTATTTTAATATTTTAAGCTTATAATGTGTCCAATATCCGTAGAAATCGTCTATTTTCTTATAAAACTCATTCACTTTGGAGCTGAATAGTAAAACAGTGATTTTTGTTTTAATTGCCATCATAAATGCACAAATATATGTATAAGATTGATAGTACAATGGTTTCAAATTTTCAGGGTCAATAAAGTACCGATAAGAAAATTGAATATTGAAATAAGGATAGTTTTTTTGCGCAATAGTGACAACATAAAGCAACAGAAAGGATGGATATGAAAAAGATGAGAAAACGTATTATTTCATCTATTATAACAAGAAAGTAAAGAAAATAATTATGTAAAAAAATTGACATAAAGAGACAGTGATCAACATAAAAAGTGTTCAAAATCACTATCTTCTACGTCAGTTGTTTTGTTTTGTCAACTACTTCTATGATGTGTACAACAAGGTCCTTAGCACTGATAACTAGAGTTACATTCACGAGTATCGTGACATATCTTTATAGTTAGTAATCAATGCAGATGAGGTCTGGATATCATGCTGGCCAGTGTTGTTGATCAATTAGAGCGATCCGCTGTCCTATCTCTCATTCAGATATACACGAATGTCAATGCTGTTTTTTAAAAGAGTAAAATATGTTTTAACCTTTTTGCAGAACTAAAAAAACTCCTAAAATCAGTAAAAGAGATATATGACACAGTAAATTAAATACAGTATGAAGAAAAATAAAAGAAGTAAGACAAAATATGAAAATCACTGAGAATAAAACAATGTACAATATAAAGAATAGGAGGAAAGCATAGAGACCAGGTCTTTATCAGGAGAAGATGGTCTGTAGTTCCTTCTACAGTTGGTTAAATTATTTTGCGTTAATATACTTTTTTGCTTTAATTTTTTAAATAAATATCTGTATGCTTCTTACTTTTAATGCAAACACTCTTCGGGGGGATTGTTCAAAATCAATAGACATAAGCCCTTTGTGCATGTCAGAAAAGAGTGTTGAATTTATATAACTGGCTCTCTCCCTCCTGAAGAAGACATGACCCGTTTGCTTTCCTCAATTGCATTGTATTGCATATTGTTTTAGTTTCAGTGATTTTCAAATTTACATAATATTTTTGAAAAAAATATTTCTAGTTCGATTGTTTTTAAAGCTTTTCAGCGCAAACAAATATAAAATAAATAAATCAACATTTTATAATGAGTGAGGAAAAAATGAAATTTGCCTTTTGTTTTAATGTCGATATTATGCACTTAGGAATTTCTTTTGCAAAATGCATTACAATTTTTCATTTAATTCATATAACTATTGTCATATGATGCTTATGCTAGAATTATGATCAAAATTTTCCTATTCCTGATGCATTTTTAAAAATTAGAATATAAAAATTGCTTTCTGGAAATCAAACATCAAATATTGAAATTAGAGTAAATATTAAATGCATATTAGCGTTAAAAATAAATCATATTTTCCAGAAATATACTCTACTTAATTATTCATCTTAAAGAAAATTTTAAATAATGGTTAAATATTAATCAAATTTTTTCAGTATACTTTAATGTCTAAATGTGTGCGTGTGTTATTAAAATTATTATTAAAATCTTAGAAGAATTAATCAAAATGTATTTGACACATTTTTAATTCGAAATTTTCTTATTTTTAAGTAATGATTTTTTAATATATTACCTCATATGTTTTTCATGATAAAAATTCGAATTCTTAATTTTTGAAGAATTTATGAATGTAACTTTCGACATTTTTTTATCTTCTTACAATTTAAAGCTGACATTCTATGATAAAATATGAAAATAGATTCCTAAAAATTATTTTAACTGTCTAACAAAACACTATTTATGTTTTCGTTTTACGCGATACTTTTTCAGAGATATTTAATCAGCTTCAATGTAACAAAAATCTAAATTATAGATTATATTTCAAATTATGATCTATTCACTATTTTTTTTGAAATATTTATCTTACCTTAATATTTATTAAAATGAAAATTACAATTTATGTGGTCTCGTAAGTATAATTTCAAAAAAATGCGTAAATGATTAGATTAATGATTACATTAATGAGAGAGAAAGATAAAACTTAAACTTTTTTTTTAAAAAAAGCTGTAATTTTTATAGAATTGATATTCCGTGGTGGGTTGTATAATAATTGAAAATATTGTGATGCTATTTATTATTATTACATATATTCTTAAGTAAGACTTTTTCTCATCAGAGAGAATTTAAGAACCTTGTAAAAACTCTACCAAAACAGGTGTAAATGCAGAACTTAAAAAATGCAATATCTGTATGAGCCTTTCTTAAACAAAGCCAATATTAATTGTTTTTCACTTGTCCTGCACCAAAAGAAAAATAGAAAATATTAGTCTAAAAAATATCAAGTTTTAGTTTTAAAAATAAAGGTAATTAAAGCATCATTTTAATGCTTTAGACATCATTAATGACAATTTATATAAAGTAATTACTTATTAACTCAAAGTACTGAAACAAATTCGCTTGAAAATTAATTTAACATGATAAATTAATTTCGAAGTCAAAATATTAGATGACAGAAAAAAGGAGCCAGTAGCATTTTCCTCTGTTTCGACCCTGACAATAATACTTATTTAGAAATAAATTTCATCAATTGAATTTGTAGAATTTATGATTTTTATAACGTACATTATTATATTTAGTAGTATATTATGATTTGAATATTATTATATCATTATTGTTAACTTTTATGCTCCATTCTATTATAATTTAAAATGAATTTCGATTAAAATATTCAATTATTATTACAAAAATAGGAGTAAAAACATTTTACAGTTTAATTCGTGTCAGATGTTAATGTATAATTTTTCAATTGTTAATAAAGTCTAAATTTAATATTTTTATTAAATTAATCATACACATATTTGAACAAAAATAAAGAAAATATGAATTGCCGAATGAAATTATATTTCATGCTATTCATAATTTCAGAAACAAAATTTACATAAAGGGATAAAACATTAAAACAATTTGAAAATCCTTCATTACTTTTTAATGCATTGTAATAGAAGTTGAAGTATATAAAAGTGTATGTTGTGACAATTTTTATTTTGTAATTTTACAAAATTAAAGAGTTGTAACAACATACACATTTATAATTTTAATAAACATTAGGTTTCTATTTAAAATAATATATTTGTAATTTTAAATAGAAACCTAATGTTTAAATTGAGTGTACTTGCTTTGATCGAGTGTAAAAAATTAACGGTTAAATAACAAAAAAAAAAAAAAAAAAAAAAAAAAAAAAACTACTTTTATTATTAATATAAGTTTCACTCAAATGCACAAAACATCTAAACAATTACTGACATTTTCCTTATGATCTTAACAAGTGATACATTTATTTTATATTTTTATAATATTGATAATTTTAACCATAAATACATTTACCTTGATTTTAAAATTAATAAATAAATCTGTAGAATTTCTTTTATCTGATTATGCAAAAGATACATGTTTTAGTTTTTTCTTTAAATTTATGAAATTTCTCCAAAAATGTGCAACTCTCATTACTCTTAAAAACAGAAAAAAAAAAAAAAACTAGTTTAAATTTGAATATCACAAAGTTAACCACAAAAAAAGAAAGAAAATCTAATATATCTATATTCGCGTGACTAACACTGTTAGTTATTAAGTTTAGTTTGGTTCATTTTCCTGATTAGAATATTCAGGAAACGGGCTGAATGTGAATTAACTGTTAAGCAGTTTGGCGACAAAGTTCCCGGCACGGAAAGCCAAACTTTCATTATAGGTTTCTTTCCAGTTCTCGTGCCGGCAGAAAAGTTGCTTTCCAGTGAAAGGATTAATTAATGTATAAATATCTTTTGCTTGTGATTAATATTAATATAAGAACTCATTTCGCTACCGCATAAAATAATTTTTTTCCCAGCGACATTAGATTCGTTGGCAGTGTTTCCGGATTTCATCTGGATCACGAAATCACACATGTACGATATGAAGAAATATGACATTTCACATGTTTCAAAACATTGTGTGGCCTTAAAACTTTTCCACATTTTAGCAATTAGTATACAGTTAATTTTATTATTCATCGATGACTCACTGTACATTAATAGTAACGCTGTGCTTTTCGAATTTTTAATATGTTGGATTCTGTTGTAGGCATTATTGGCTAACATGAAATGAACACAGCACTTCTGCTTTCTGCGGGCACTTCTGTGCGTGATTGCTTTGAAAATTATCAGAATTTCTTTTTTATTATAAATTAAGGAAGTTTTGTCTTCCAAAAATATTGTAAAACATCAGGCAATTAGCTTTTAGTCGCTTATGATCAATGACTTCGATGCAGAAAATGTTATATACATTATTTTAGTTTTGTCCAATTAGCAGATGAAATTTCTGATAAATTAAGTATTTTAAAAGAAAATTTATCAAATAAAGTTTTTATAAAATTCAATATTTAAAGATAAATTTAAAAAATTATGAATTTGAAAATCTAAATTATTTGATTTATGAATACAAAATATAGTTGAATTTTGTAAGGTATGAATTACATAGTTTAATATATCATAAACTGACTGAAAATAATAATTTTAATGAATATTTTAAATTTAAAAACATAAATAAATAATTAGTTGCATTTAGTAAAGTAATGAATTTAATTATAGGTATTCAATGAATGCAAAATTTATAACAAAATAGCTAATAAAAATTACTTTTATTTTCAGATTTTGTAACATAGTTAACATAAAACCCTTTAAAATGGACAAAATATAGCTTTGAAATAGTATTAATATTTTTGTCTAATAAGCAAAATAACTTTCTCTGAAATTGCTGTACACAAAATAGTTTTTAATTTATAAGTTGTATTTTAAATCTAGTCATTAATTTAAAATTAAATTTAAAAGCGAAACCATCGCCCCCTTTAAAAAATATAAGAAACAGATATTTGAACTTCAACTCCGTATAGTCTACCTTTTCTATTAGCAAAACTTTCAGATAATTAGAAAGTGAAATTAAACGATGCATATTTAAGATCTCTTTTTGTTTATTTAATACTCGATCTCCATTTTAAGTGAAATCATCCACCAAAACAAAGAACCTCCTTCGAACTATTATTACGTTTTACAATTCGAAATCGATAAATTCTTCTTTTTTTTTCCCCTTTTTTTTTTTTTTTTCCTTCTTACCAAGAGCAAGTGATTTTCTAGAGTCTTAATCCTTTCTGCCAAAACGTTACCGAGATCTTCCCGAAGAAGAAAGTAAGTTACGTCATGACGGAGGCAGTATGCAACGTCTCCTAGCGGGAGAATTTGAAATCTCGCGTTAGAACCGATCATTTCTCCAGTTTTCGGCATTCAGCGATCAGTCGCTAACTCAGCGCGTTCTTCCACTTTGAACCATATGCTTGGGATTTATTAATATATCATTCTTTGGATTTACGTGCAAATCGCGTCGCACAGTACACGTCGATATGATTGTTCCAATAAATCTTCAAGTTTTAGTATCACTTTGGATCGTGATTGAAGAGCTTGCTTGAAGTTATATATCTATATATTTACAAAGAAAATATGTAATGTTTCTTTTTTTATTGCAATGGCATAGCACTCTGACTGTAGAGTGAAAGAACCGCAAACAATAAACCGAACGGTTGGAACGGCAAAGAATGTTGTTTACAGTACCGACGTACGGTAAGGCCTTGGGTCGAAAAATTAATCAGTATAATTGTGAGTCCGGTCCTCCTCCCCTGTGGATATGTTTTTGGTATAACGAATTGTTCTTACCCTGCATGAACTGTAACTAGTTATCCTATTCTGTGCAAAACCAAGGAATAGTATGAAAGATTGCATGATAGATTTGCTGTTTGTATTTTTGCATGCTAATAGCATGAATTATTCGTTTTTTGTATTGTAATTAACTTTATTAATATTATCCTGCATGGCTTATAATCATTGACTTAAATACGCATGACACAACCTTCCAATTTATGAAATTTTTACTTTAATACCTCATGCAACATTAATGTATTTTGTAATAATTTACTAAATTAAAATGGTAATAAAATATATTTTATTTAAAGTTAATTAAAAACTACCAACACACATTTAATATTTATTTGTATTTTTAATTTTTATTTAAATTTTTGTTTATTTATATTTCATTAAATTATATGAATTATCCATTTTTCCATTCATGAAAATTATTACATTTGTGAAGACAAAAAAGATTATATTTTTATTTAAACAAAGGCATTAACTTATTTATTGAAAAAAGTATAATTTATTAAAGGCTTCATAATTTTTTCTGCTTTCATTTGAATTATTTGTACCTTACTTATCCGCAATCAAGTAATATACAACTGTTATACACTTTTAAGTAAACAAAAATTATAAATAAATGTGAAACAGGTAAATATGTTTAATTTTCTTGTAAATATACTTCCTTGTTTACTTAATAAAAGAAATGATAATATACTGAAAGCTTTAAGTGATTTTTATTTTCTCAGTTTTAGTTTTCAATTTACATTTCATAATATAAAATGCACCAGAGCTTATTATTAAATGAATTTAAAATGTAGGTTGGTTGAATATTTATATTGTTTATTTGATAAAATTTGAAATTATTATATGTTGTTTGAATCTGACGTATTTTAACCATAAAAGTATTTTTCTTTTACTCCTAATATTTCATTTTAAAAGAAGCAAAAGCTAAATCAATCATAAAATTATAAGCATAAGAACGTAGAAATGTTTAGTGAAATTAATCTTTAGTGTTGATGTTATACGTTTTTTATTTGTTATAAAACTAAAATTATGTACGAAGACATGTAATTTGAACATGCTATGCTCATGTTAATGATAAAGCTAAGTTGAACAACAATCAATTTAAGCCTTGAAATTCCACATTTGAAGATCTTATTATTGATCAATTTAACAAATATACAGAAAGAAAATAACAAAACATATATATTTAATGCATTCAAATTTCGCTTGAAAACAATTTCCCTTCAACAAATTAACTTTTTCAAAATATTTGAGTGCAAAATAAGGTAAAATCATTTAACATAAAATAAAAGTTATGTAAAAATCGAATATTGAGCTTGTTTGATAAAGAAAAGCCAAAAATTTAAATAAAAAAAAATTGTTCACTCATAAATTTATGCAAATAATAGTCATTTTGGCCAATAAAGCAGACGCAAATAAAACACCGATATTGTTGTTAAAAAAATGAAAGCGATTGAATTATGAACCCTTTGCATTTTTCACAGACATGCTATTCATGCAAAACAAACAAACATGTAAAAATAAGTACATTCCCTGATTGTGGTTAGATGCATATGGTTATTAAAAGTACATTAAAAAAAACATTTCTAAAAACCTGTTTTGTTCCCTTATTATATATTCCTATTGTAGAATGTGTATGTTGCATGTTTATTATCATATTTTCTTGGATTGCAAAATTAGTCTCAAAATTTGATTGGAGTGGTGATTGTAAAAAAGTATATAACTAAATAATATACATATAAAAGAACATTATATATTTCAAACGATAGTATGAGCTGAAAAACTGTCACTATACTATCTCAGTAAAAAAAAAATATAATTTTTAAAAGAACTATTAAAATCATAATTCAATAACAATTTTCATTAATCAAAGTGCTTTATTTATCATAATTCATTTACAAAATTGAATGGGATCAGAATTATTGGTTCTTGAATTTTAAATGCATTTCTCATATATTTTTACGTATTCGATAACTTGCTTTTACTTTTCTTCTAACTTATATAGTAAACATTTGTAGAATAAAGCTCTAAATATTAATGAGTTCAAATTTTGTTTTCTACCATTTCAAATTCAACTTCATTAATATATGTAGAATTGTTTTCTTTTATATGCTTTCTGGACGCTTCTTATTTGTTGTTTTATAACACATTTGGAGGAATTTTTGAGCACTCGAATAAAAAAACTTTCGCAATTACAAAAGATTCTTTTTGACATTTTTGGAACACATTTTGTGTTAGAATCTTCTAAGCATTTAGATTTTAATTTCATGACAATTTACACATATTGTTTTTAATGTATTCTTATTTTGATATTTTCACAAGAGATACTTTATTGAAATACTTACGCCATTTTTATATCAGCCTTTATTATTTTTATCAATTAAAACATACATTTTCTGATTTCTTCAGTCTTTAAACAACTTACTTTGTTACGATTTAATTTAGTACAAATCATTAGTAAATACAGATACTAATGAACGATTTGAAAATATCATAAATTTTTCTTCTGAAATTTATGGTAACGTTGAATAATCATTCTTAACAAAGAAACATTTGCCATGTTTCTTTGTATAAATCATTATGCCACTGTAAAATCGTTAATTAAAATAGGGCAATTAAAATGCATAGATGAACTAAAATTTAAAATAGAAGGAGAGGTACTTTATAAATGTTTGTTCAGATAATTTCAAATATAGGCGCCATATAAAATACTATAACAAATACATATTTCTTCTTTGTAAGTGGTTGCTAAAAATCATAAGTTAACGATGTTGGTAAATAAGAGTTAGTAGCATTAGGTCCAAAGGTTGGATACTAAAATATAAAGGTTGGAGTCCACACCCTTGGCGCGAATGATTTTGATTGGCGATAATTATTACTTGCATCAATCCTTGTAACCCAACTTTGATACATTAGCTATGATAAATCTAACTATTTCTGGAATTCCATTTTGACTTGGTACTTTTTTTCAGGGCACAGGTGTTGTATAATCCATTCGCCAAATTCTGAGATTGGCAATTTTTTGGCGGATTTTCTTATGTATCTGGTAACCTTGTTTTTGTTACGTCATACATATGGAGACCTATAAGAATTATGCAGAAAATTGTATTTTGGTAATTCTAGTATTTACGTCATCGCGCACGTCACGATATGTCATCTTAGCAACATTTCTTCATTGCCAAAAAAATTCAGAATTTGGAATCATAGATTATACCGCACCTATGCCTTTCTCAGTTTGTCGCCAAGACTGTGGGCTCTCCTGTGATTTTACCGGTCCAAAATATGACATGTTGCTCGGTATAAGTTAAATAGAAATCAAATATTTACCAAAAATATGCTTTTTTGCGAAAAACATAAACAATTACAAAAATTAACAGCATGAAAAACATCTTAATTTTTTGCTCCTATGATAAATTTGTACCGTATAAGTTTAGCTCAAAAACTCATTTAAATAAAAATTAAAGATTTTTAGAAAAATTAATTTTTATACTTTTAATTTTTGGAACTTATTTGTCATTCATTTAATTTTTATACTTAAATTTTGCATTTTTTGTCACCCATAGGAAACATTAGGAATTCATAATTATTCTTATGTTCAGTAAATTTCGTAAAAATCGACTAACAGCTTTACTATTGCAGCCTAAAAGTTCAAATTTATTCCCATAAATAAATTTAAAGAATATATCATCAACTTGATTTATTGAGCAAAAATAACTTCATTATAAATAATTTCGTAAAGACATAATATCAAAGTTACAAAAAGATTATAATTATAAAGCTAATATACGCAAAGATTCATCTTAAAATAAAAGCAAACCACAAACTTAAACCAAAGGAATATTTAGATTGGTAAAATTTTTTAATATTTAGATTACCAATTACGAAACTGAGTGTCATAGATTAAGTTAATTAGTAGTTGTAAATTTTAGGCATCAAATAATAGTTTTCAGAAATGTTACAGGTTTTAACAAAATTTTATTTTTAATAATATATTCTTTAAATATATCATTAAATTACATGCATCACTGATTAATTATTCGATTCCAAAACGCTTTAAGTCAGAATGTGTTACAGATATTTAACGAAATAAAAATAATTCAAACCTGTAATATATTTAAACATAATTGAGAGTATTATTTATCATTTACTATTATTTAGAAAAATTATTTGAACATAATTGAGAATCATTTGAATATTGCTAAATGCAAAACATAAAAAATTTATAATGGCATTAATAGTTATGAAAACTTGACGTGTATAGTTTGCTTAGAAATTGTTAAGGTATCAAAAATTGTATTAAAAATAATTCTACTCAGTCATATATTTACTGTGTAAGAAATAAGTAAGAAATATATTCTAAAGCAAGATGTTACATGTATACATATATGTACATATACCTGTATATATATATATATATATATATATATATATATATATATATATATATATATATATATATATATATATATATATATATATATATATAATGCTTTCGAAATTTAAGTAATCACCACTCCAATTATTGCTATGCCAACTCCACCCATTTTTGTTCTTACTCCTCTTTTTTACTGGTCATTTTTTCTTTGTGCGCCTGCTGCCCTCAGTTGTTCAGCATTTCAGCAAATTCCCTCTCGTCTTCAGGCCGATGTTATGTCCAACCGTTGGTTTTTTCGACGACCCAACAAGGATCCTTTCCGGATGACCTCCTCCCCACCAAAGTGGGTGGTAGACAGCTCCACGTGTGGGGGTGACAAGAGAAGCAGGGAGAGATGTCTCCCGCCCTCCACTCTACCGAGAATCGAACTGACAGCCTCCAGTCCGACCGCAGGGCATGTACCCCCGCTGTCGCCAGTCAAAAATCTCGGGGTGCCTTCACTAGTGCTGCAAACGACGGATAGCTTGGATAATATTGCGCCGCACATACCCAGGTCATTTCTTAATTTGCATATTTTAATTAATTATTCATTCGTTCTGATTCTCAGTTCTTACATTATTATGTACGTTACACTTCTAATTAAAAATACTCAATTTAAAGATAGAAGTTGCTCCTTGTAGAAGGAAAATTTTATAATTATGTTTTTGTCTTTAATACTAGCAGATAATCTTTAGCAACATTAGGTATGTTATAACATGGAAGAAAAATGGTATTTTGACTTGATTTGCTTTTTTGTGCAATTTATTGATGAGGAAATGAACTACAGTTATTTTCTTACGCATAGCAATAAAAATACGTAAAACAAATAAGTTTTCCTTACATCGTTATATTCTTAATTTTATGTTCGATAAATATGTAAACATTCGGAAAACAAAACAAGCAAAATCAATAACATTGAAAACTATTAACATTTTTTTAACCAGAATTATCTTAAAATCATGTCTATACTTATTTTAATTGGAGATAAGTGTCTGATATCCCAGCATCGCTAAATCTCAGGTACTCTACTCACTATCTTCAGGACCCAAAGTCACCTATTCCTTCCATGCTACTATAACCCCACAATTTGTCTCTGTAGTGCCGAGCTGGTAGCCGAATGGTTAGCGCTCTTTCCTTCGGTTCAACAGTTCGTGGGTTCGAATCCCACCTTAGGCATGGATATTTGTAGTGGTTCGGAATCCACATTAAGCCGTAGATCCCGGAATAATTAGCCCTCATATGCAAGAAATGACCGTTGAGCGACAAACAACTATGTTGGAAAACAACAACTGTTTTAGAGATAAATATAAGCTGTATCCATATGAACACACATTTGTTATTTACTAGAACAAAAAATCCTTCTAAAGGAATGAATTTTTATGCCTAAATTAACCGCAAAAATAAATACATTGAATGAAAACCCGAGTAAAAAATAGCAATCAATGAATATCAATACGGATACAATAAGATCTAAAAGCATACCAAGCCACTCATTCATCAAAAACTTTCGACAAAAGAACAATTCATGTTTGACAATGTGTTCTTTATCTTTCACTGCCTTCCGGGATATGATAATTGAAAACACGTTATTCTATTGACCACAGAACTGCTATTTCCACCAAATAAAGGACAGTTGGTACAGAGCGTTCTAAAAAAGAAAATCTTTTCGGAAACAGCAAGAATAAATCAATTTAATTTTTAGCCACGTATCATTTAATAAATACCGTTCATTTTAGGGATATTTTTCTTTATAGAACAAGAGAGGGTGTAAAATTAAAGACGTTTTAGTGCTATGAAATAATACAAATAATTAAGCTAATAAATATAATCATATAAATATTAAATCGTAACTGTAACGAACAGGAATGTGATTTACTAATTCAAAAGAAAACTGTTTACTGCTATCTAAAGTTTATTTAGCTGTCAGTGTTTCATGAATATTTTGCAACTCCTTTTCAACTTAGTTACGCCGAGCTGGCAGCCGAATGGTTAGCACTCTTGCCTTCGGTTCAACAGTTCGTGGGTTCGAATCCCACCTTGGGCATGAATGTTTGTAGTGGTTCGGAATCCACTTTAAGCCGTAGGTACCGGTCTAATTAGCTCTCGTGTACAAAGAATGACCGTTGAGCGACAAACAAGCCAAGTCAACTTAGTTACTATGCATAAAATAACTATGATTTTTAAGAAACATTAAGTTTTATCTGCATACAATATTAAAACGAATGGTTTTTACATGTTTATCATTTCTCAGACTGTATTTTCAAAAAGTATATGAATACCGCCATCTTTGGAAAATTATTCTTACACATTTCATCTGATTAAATATAAAATATTTTTAAATTTAGAACTATTTTTCTTTTAATCAACTGTAGAAGTGAATCACTTATGGTGATCAACAGATAATATATTAGAGATTATGCAATTTAGTTTGGATAAATACAAGTTTATTCACCCAAAAAGAGACTTATTCAGCCCTAATAAATGTGTTTGTACAAAATCTTATTATAAAATCAAAATTACTTCATCCAGCCAAATTAAAATAACTACTTGACTTAAATGCTGGTATTACACATTATTCTTATGACTTGTTAAGTATAAAAATTGTGTACAATGTTTACCTCGAAAAGTGATTGATGATTGATCAAATGAAATTTTGATAACACTATGGATAAAATATAAAATTATCCTTTTTAAAACATATGTTCTTTTCCATTTCGAAAACTGTATTTGTGGTAAATCGTTTGCCTGATGGTTCTTGCAATGAAGGTATTTTAAACATTGAGCAGGATTAAAGATGAAATGCATGGGGTTCATCTATAGCTAGTGGTAAGGCAATGTTCTTCAGGGTAATATGTCATGAATTCAAACCCAATCACAATTGAACAACGGGAAAAGGATGTTGCATTTCTACATCTATGTCTGTTGGAGGATGTGCTGCGAGTTTTTTCGATTTTTTTCCTCTGAGATTTATGAATGCGGCCCAGTAGCCTGGACAAGATCTAGCGCTAGATGATATACAAGATGGATATCAGTATAAAATGCATCATACTTCGACTATTAGATTGTCTGCTACGTGGAATCAACATATACTTTTTTGATGATTATTATATGAAATTAACTTTCCAGTTTCAGCTTCTAAAATTTTTCTTGGGACGAGTATAATTAGGCAGTGAATGTGTAAAATGAAAATAAAACATGATTACTTTTTTACGTTTTGCACTTAGGAATGAGTTTATGCATTATTTCCAATTTTAGAGAATTTATAAATGGCTGACATATAATTATGTGATAACATAAAATATTGGATAAATATCGCTTAACAGTAGTATTAAAGATTTCTTATATTTTATATTCAAACAAATTATTATAATTCTAAAATTTTTGTTTAAGTTTTAATCTCTACTGTTTGGACTACAGCTCAACTTGTGCTGTTGTGCTGTATATTTTGGTCATTCCTTCAACTGCTAATTATGGTGCTCGGATCTCCAGATCAACAGAAGCTGCATCTAACCTCCTTACGATTCGTGAACCCAGTAAGGGTCTCAATTTCTGACGTATTTCAAAGGCGATTTTTTTGTTCTGCTCAAAATATAAAACTACGCAGGCTTTTCCTGATCACATGCTGGATTGTTTGAGACTTTCCAGAGAGGATATATATTCCTCCCCCCTTTTGGTCCTAGATTTCCTTAAGGTCAGTGGTCTGATGGACCTTGTTTGATTCGTCAGAGATTTGGAGGATAAACCACAACACAACAACAACAACAACTGCTAAGGGATTCAAATCACATTTACTGTATGTATGTTAGACATCATTATAAACACATTAGTATTGTTCGAATTCATTCAATTGAACAAAAAAAAAATGATCGATGGTCACAAATTAGTGCCACATAGTTAAAAAAAAATATTGATTTTCAATACCACGAACTCACTACATGCTTTAATGTAATTTCTCCTTTTTAAATGGTAAATTTTTTGAAAAAGTTTGTAGAAATTTGATAAAAATATGTAGCATTTGCTTGTGAAATACCTTTATCTTATCACGTGTAAAAGCTATTGCGATTTTAACTTCAAAAGAATTAACTGATTTGGAAACACGTCACCATCACAAGCGTTATTAAATTTTTTTTTCAACCCAGACTGCGATCTGTTATAGAGGATAATGGTAGCAGAAGCACATAAATTAGTTCACAGTAGCAATACCCTTACAAGTGAAGTAACATTGAAATAATACGGTGGTGAGAAACCTAGTCATGGGGTTTTCCCCTTGGACCATGCTTCAAAATTGCAAGAATTTATTCACATCCAAGATTACGATGGAAGTAATTTAATGCTCTCTTAATGGAAATGTCACCAATTCCATCCCCAGTTGCATTAAGAGATATAAATAACCAAAAACGGGCTGAAAATTAGAGAAGAGAATTTACTATGTATTTTTAAATAAACATATTTATACAAAACATTAAGTAAACTTTATTATTTCTTAAAATAAACAACAAGGAAATTACTGAAAACCTGGATTCTAAGTACATAATTGTTCCAAAGAGAAAAGCTTGTAATTCATATAGTTGAAATGGATAATTGGGTTATTTTATAGAATGACTAGGTATTTCGTAGAATAGCTATATAAGTCAGTTAAAGTATATAATAAAGGTAAAATTTCATGCTTTACCTAGAGAGTTATTTTATAAAATAACTAATAATAGAACATTCATATAAAAATAAATGATTTAAAAGTTATTTTATAAATTAATTGATCATAGTATCTAAAATATCTTTCAAAAAAATATATTCTATTCCTATTGTGGATGATTAATTAATAAATAGTAAGAAGAAGCACGTGATATTATCTTTGTTGCTCATATTGCTAAAAATGTTACACCGTCTAAATTCTACTTCTATAAGTAAAGGAATGAAGTTATTGGAAAGAAACTGAACTATATGCAATTCAAAACTAACTAAAAGCAGCGGGAACCAGTTCGAATATCTTTCGAGTGTTGCATTTCATATTTTAACGATCAAGTAATCGTTATTCTATAGAATACCAAGTTAAATAGTAAAATTCAATGTTTTATATACTTTAGCTGACTTGTCTAGTTATTTTACGAAATGCCAAGCTAAGTCCCTTGCCACCCTCTTAACTTCGGAACGGGTGCTGCTATATTTATAAAAGTGGTGTCTAGTTATAGTAAAGTAGACATGCGCTACAGAATGAAACAGACTACTGCGCCACTTGGTGGAAAACTGCAGAGTTAGCATTCCTATCTCGAAAACGGAACGAGATAGAGAGAGAAAGTGATACACAAAGTTGTAGAACCTCCTCGATCTAGTACGATGAGATAATTTGTAAGCATAATTGTGAAGAATACAAAGTTAAAACGCGTATTTGTTGTTTCGTGCTGTGACGTAACAAAACGATCTAAGAAAGAAAAAAAAACCAAATATCTATAACAATATACTTTATTTAAGATGTTCAAACTTCTCACCGTCAGGTGCAATATACATTTGGATCCTCGCTTGAAGATCACGTTGGAACACGCGACCGTAATGCGTCGTTTAAGGTCCTGCAATTTTTATGGAGGGAACGCATACACCTGCTGTTTCAAGTACCGCACAGGAAAAAGTCCAGTAGAGTCAGATCAAGAGAACGTGGAGGCCACTCTTTAAAACCGCCATACCCTAGTATTTGGTTGCCAAATACCTTGATGAGGTACTGGTTCACTGGAGATGTCTTATAAGCATGTACGTCATCAATTAAAACCATAGATTCTTAAGATTAAACAACGGCAGGTTCTCCACAAAATCGGTATTAACTTCTGTAGCATTTGTAAATGTAGTGCACACGTTAACGGGCCATTGTAAAATATTGGGCCTATCAGCTTGTTTTTGTCAATTGCGCATCAAACGTTAATAGCATACCTCATTTGATATCGAAAGTCGACAAAACATTTAGGATTTTCCAGCGCTCAGTAATGATGCTTTGCCTATAGTACATATCATTCCGTGAAATGCATGCCTCATCCGTCCACATTATATCTGCCAAGAATGTTGGCTGAACCTGTATCTGATTCATGGCGAATTTGCACCATGCATAGCGTCGCTCGGCATCCCCGCCCACTAAAATCTGTTTAAGCGTTGGTCCGTATACATGAGCATCTGATTACCTTAGGATTTTCCAAACCTGAATTTTGGAAAGACCACAGTGTTGACTGATCTTTCTTACGCGGCATTGCGTCATATGCTAATACCTCATCCGGTTGAACTTGCCACCCTACCTTAGCTGGTCTGCCATATCGAGGTCAATTAGTAACGCAATCTGTCTCCCTAAAACGTTTTACAACAGTTAGGATGTTTATATGAGATGGGTGCGGGCCTGCAAGGAAACAAAAAACACTGTACAACCTTGCTGCTGATCGTGCCTAACGTCGAGATTAACCGTATAGTAAAAACCATCTCACAATACTGAGCCATCACCATAAGCATCAACATACTACAGCCCCAAGAAATTGTCTCTCTTATAGCTGTCTCAGGTGAATAGTAGTGACGTTTCTTACGTATTTGAATACTCCATACAAATTGTGTTGGAATTATTTTTAATACTTCCGTTCTTCCCATTTCGAAATAAAAGTGAAAAATGTAATCAAGAAAATGTAAATCACTTTCTTTCACCGCAACGCAGTGAAAGAAAACGATTTTTTGTTTTTTCAAATATGCACACGTACGATGTGGCACATCACAGCATGAAATAACAAATGCGTGTTTTTACCGTTGTATTCTTCACATTAATGCCTACAAGATATCTTTTCGTACTAAATCTCGAGGATGCTCTACAACTTTGCATATATATATGTATATATATATATATATATATATATATATATATATATATATATATCACTTTTTATACCTATCTCGTTCCGTTTTCAAGATACGAATGCTAACTCCGCAGTTTTCCACCAGGTGGCGTGGTAAGTGGTTTCATTTAGTAGCGCATGCTACTTTATTATACCTAGATACTTGGTTTATTAATATAGCAGTGGCCGTTCCGAAGTTAAGAGGGTGGCAAGGGATTTTAGTGGACATACTGTATATATATATATATATATATATATATATATATATATATATATATATACATTATTGAGGCTTTTGTTTAATCAAAAGAATGATTTGATAATGAATCATTTATTTTTAATGTTCAAAAATATGTTATGAAAGTCCTTTGTGTAGAATTTAATAAAGGACATTCAACTATGCTTACTGCAAACCTATATTTCTTCAGATTAAATTAATTGATAATCCTTTATAATATTAAATATAATACTTTTAAACACACACAAAATAATTTGAATTTCATGGCATCCGAGTTTATATATTAAAGAAAATGGAGATTAGAAATATCGAGAGAAATATTACACAAGATCTTCTTTTTAAGAGGCTTAATTTTCTCATATCTTTACATCTTTTAAATTACCAGAGGAAACACAGGATTACTCTGGAATCAATACTCCCCTTATACTGTAACAAGTCCGGTGATATTTCTTTTTAACAAGAGAATGCCTCAGCGACATAATGAATACAACTCGAGCAAACTCTCTTGTTGAGAAGAGGAGGAAAATTTTCATGTTTTTCATTTGCATAATTAGATAGTTGTATTTTGAATCGAGGATTTATAACAAATTCTAATTCTGTTTGTGTTAGGTTTGATGCGGTGTAATTTTTTCAAGATTTCATCTTCAATTAAATGCTTTTCAGTTTCAAACGAATAAATTGACATATGATATAATTTTGAAGTAAACTTTTCAAAATAATTATGAATTTATTCTAAAATTACTGTTAATTATAAGGATGTTGAACTCTTTAAAGAATTGGTTATTAATGAGTTTATTATGAATAAGACAAATAAACGACTTTGATTTTCTGTAATATGAAATAATAAATTGTCTGGAACCAAATTTAATAATCATAAATATTTGGAAATCTGTATTTTATATTTATTTTTAAAAATTTACTGATTAGGATTACATTTTAAAAAAATTATTATATTTTGAAATCATATTAGCTTTTTTAGCTTGATTTATACGATTGAAATAAAAATATGAATAAAATTTCTAAATGTAATTTTAGTATTAATTACATTAGGTTTCTACTGAGTTAAATTGCATTCTACACAAGATGTTATTATCAGCAATTGGACTTACTTATGGATTTATGTTTTAAATCATGGCATTTAAAGATGGTTATTTTAATAACTATTAGATAAATTAATTAGATTGTGTTATTGGAAGACAGCATATCCAAGCAATCGTTATAAATATAGTACTTCTATATTAAGGTTTAAAAATAATAAAATTCACAGCTGTAATAGATTGTTGCTTTTGATAATTTTACTAAGAGAAAATCTAGATTTTTAAATAAGTAACAACTTGCTCATAATATCAAGACACAAAAACATCATTATGTATTGTTTATAGATTATTTTTAATTTTGAATATTACTTTATGCGATGTTTTTATAATTTTTTCCTTTATAATTCCGATATATTCTGCTTGTTATTTCTAAGACAACTCTAAATTTGTCATTTTAAAATCAATCAAAAGTTTAAAAAATCTTATGTGATTAAATTTTTTCTATTGGGATAGTTTTCTAAAAAATAAAAGTACATATTTAGACAAAAACAAAGCAACTGAAGTGGTCTTATAATTTTTATGAAAACATAATGCATCACAGTATTTCATATTCCCATAGCCCTCTACCTCAAATTTCTTGCATTTAATTTCTACCATAAAATATACACAATCAACGATAGTGAGAATCCTAGATAAAGACAAAAAAATATTTCATATAAACTGAACAGTGAAATTTTATTGCTAAATATTTCTTAATAAAATATTTCATGAAAATTTTTTTTCAAATGATATAATTATTTTTAAAAAATTCGGAAAAAAATTTATTACTTTTAAATATTTTATTTTATTATGAATGTAAACTTTATTTGAATCCATACAAAGAGCTGATGACATAGCTAATAAAACTATATTGTTATTCTTAAATTTTAATTTCAATTTCCTTATAGCCATTTTAAACATTATATATCTTTGTAAGAAAGAATGTTTTACAAAGAAATTCGTTACGAAATGATACTTTAGATTTACTATTAATGTTTCTTTAAATCAATAAATTGCTTAACAAAATAAACAATAAAACAAAATAATGATACAATGTAACTTAAGGCAACATTTGTTAAAGGTACAAAATATGTTTTGTAAACATTCTATTCATGTCGAAAGTCTCTTTTTAAGCTGAAGGATAAAAAAAATTTTATTCTAAACGTTTTATGCTTTAAAAAGATAAAAAAAAAAGTTTTATTTTACATAAAGAAACATAGTACAAAAGCTTTCATATTTCAAAATAAATAAAGTACTTGAATAAATCTCTGGTTTTTTATGTTCTAGTATATATTAAAACTATTTTAAAAGTGAGTAAAATATTAATAGATCAATAAAATTTATTTTTAATAAGTTAATAATGCTTTTTTAAAATAGTCTTATTTCATGATTATTAAAAATGTGTGAAAAAATATATATTTTGCTATGGATTATGACAAATTAGCCAAACAAACTACTCAGTTAGAAAATTATAATTATTAAACCTATTTAAAAGCGAGTAAAAAGAAATAGGTTGTTATACTTACCGATATATTATGTATAAGTTTGATATCAAATTGTGCTAAATTAGTTAATCAAATAAGAAACATGCTGATCACAGTAAATGAAACACCCCAAAGGAAACAGCAAATAACACGAAATTTACAACATGCATTAGCGGAAGTGAGATATGCCAAAAAATAGAATTTCAACTCAAATGCACACCACGCGCGCTTGTGGCGCCATTTCAAAGCGCTATTTAAGGCTTGGAGATTTTGATGAATTCAAGTTCGGCAATTATGTTTTTTGTGTGTGTGTGTTTTAAAAAAAACAAGAAATAATATAATTATGCCACGTAGAAAACAGAGATCATTTTTTGATCGAGTTCGACAGAGAAAGGATTGCGATATATAGAGAATGTGGATTATCTTTCAGGGAAATTGGTAAGTCGTGTTAAATGAAAACAAACAATTATAATGCGGATATCTGATCGTTGGATGCAGAAGGGTACGTCTAACCGAGGACTTCGATCGCCTACACCTCAATGCACAGCATCACGTGATGACAAGAAAATTGTATTCATGGCAGTGGAGCCGCCGTAAAAACCACAGCACATTCAGACTGTAATGCATTATCCAGTGTCTGCTCGTACCATTCGTCACCGTTTACAGCAGAGTGGTCTGTATGCAAGATGTCCATTGTATACAGACCACTCTGCTGTAAACGGTGACGTCTACCCTTGACGCAGAAACACAGAAGTCTCCGCCGCCTGGTTCGATGAAAGATGTGGACGGTAGAATGGAATGAAATTGTCTTTACTGACGAGTCATGCTTTTGTCCGCAAAACAACAATGGTTACATTCGAGTCTCGTTACACCGTGGTGGAATAATTCTGAATAGCTGCATTATGCACCGCTACACTGGTCACGCACCGGGTGTTATGATATGGAGTGGTATTGGATATCACTCTCTAGTACGTAATGCTGATACTTTAAACAGTCAGCATTACATCTCCGTTGTGTTGGTGCTAGTTTTCCTTCCTTACCTTCAAGGCTTGCCCATAGCTATATTTCAACAGGATAATGTGCAACCACGTGAGACGCGTTGTCCAAGGGTTCTTCATCAATCACCAGATTGAAATGCTTTCTTTGCTGGCTCACCCTACGGATTTGTAACGATAGAAAACATGGGGTACATGGTTGCTCAACGATTGACTCTGATTTCATCCCTAGTTGCAACACCAGGTCAACTTTTGCAATGTGTGGAATCTGCTTGATCTGCTGCACATCCAAAGTCTATTTGAATCAATGCCGAGGCGTGTGTCAGCAGTGATCTCCAACAATGGAGGCTACTCTGGCTTTTGATTTTGGCAGGAGCCACATTTCGCAGAAGTCTATAGTTTTAATCATTTGATTCTTGGTCAAAAAATGTTATGTGCAAAATAAATTTTGTTGTGATGTCTCTTATCTTTCATGGTATAGCAATTTTGGGTGGCCAGCGGAATATTATAAAAAAACATTTGAAATTATTTCACGTTTTCAGAATTTTATCTTATTTATAATTTTTAAAAGTTTGCTCTTAAGAAAGAAACATTTAAAATATAAATATCTTAAATATGTGCTTCAAATATATTTTCAAAAAAATTTATACGACATATTTGCTAGAAAAAATATCAAAAATATGTTACATTACATTCTCCAAATCATTAAGTATGAAATATAAACGGTATGTCATTTAAGTAAATTTAAAAAATTCAAATTATAATTTAATAATAATTAAAAAATTATGCTTGACAAATTTTAGTAAGAGATATAAATGATGTTTAGAGTGATATGAAATAGATTCTCTTTTTCCTTTGATAAATCATCGAGTTGCGCTATAGTTCTCTAAAATGCTTTCATGTTTGCACCATAAAATATTTTAGTATAACATTTCAGTTTCGCTGAAATCATGAATATTTCATACATTACAATCTCTCTCTTGCGTAAACTTTAAAATAAATATTAATTAAAACTTAAATTCCCATGAAGGACTCAAAGTTTGTCAGTTTTTTTTTAATTTAACAGAAACGAATATCAAGACCGGAATTTAAAATTGGTTATAATATAAAGCTTTAAATAACATTCAAAATCGACTTCATATATATTCAGAAAATCTAAATTATATAAGCACAATCGGTTTATATATTGCAATTACAAATAAATATATATTTCTCTATTATAAAAATATTAGCACATTTGCAAATGAAAATAACAAGACAAATTAATTCAATCAAATAGAAAAGGCATGAGTATGAAAATAATTATATATAATATTAAATTAATTTTATAAATTATTATATTTAATATTAGAATAACAGAGTAATTTTTAATAAAATGTTTAAGTTTTCATATTAAAGACTGCAATAATTTGTATTAAGTTAATAAATTTGAAAAATTTGCAACAAAGAAAAATGTATCTTCAAAAAGGTGAATAAAATTATAGAAGTGAAATGTTAGTGTTTCATGATTATAATATTGCACTGAAAATTAAATACATTTGCTCTCCGTAATGAAAATCCTATGATTGAATTTAATCATATGATTTTTATTAATATATTTATTTTAGTTAAAATCCTATGGAATTTTAACTTCAACCACGAACATTGACTTCCAGAAGGTTTTTCCATCGATAATAGGCTGATAAAAATCTGGAAAACTCTCAAGCACCAACTCCGACTGTTACGCATGTGGTATTCTGTTAAAAATAACGTAAAAATATTCAATGCCTCGCATTTATTAAAAATTATCATTTGATTACATTATGTTTAGTTGTTTTTGGCCGCAGTGGCCTAGTTAATTAGATAGCACGTTTTCGTTATCGGAAGGTAATGAGTTCGAATCTCGATCCTACCGAAGGTCTGTCGTGTTCGATAATTGCAGTACATTAAATATATCGTAGTCGCAATGCTCTACATGTAAAATGATACCTATAATAATCGTAGAACAAGTTTGGTTGTGTGCTGGACTATATAATAATATTTAATTATCTTCTACTATCTTTTATTTGATTCTTGAGTCTTGCAGTTTTGTTTATGATTGTAATCTTCTTTTAAGTGTCACTGTCAATATAAGCTTATATAAAACAAGAAACCTTATATATATATATATATATATATTATATATATATATATATATATATATATTATCTAGTCAGAATTTTGATTCAAAACAGAAAAAAGTAACAAACTCTTGTTATTGCTTTAGCGTTTTGTCTATTAAAAGACTTTTAATTTGTTTTTTAGTTGTCTTTAACTTAAATTCGTATATAATGTTGTATGTAGTTTTTTTTGTTTTCAAAATATCTTAATTATTATAATTTTTTATGTTATTTAGATTTTTTTCTTAAAATATAATTTTAAAAAATATCATTTAGAGAAAAATATATCGTACAGATCAAACTCAATTTATGAAACATTTATGAAGCATTTAAATTTAAATGAAATTTGATGAAAATAAAAACATTTACTTAGATGAAAAACAAGGAGTTGAATTTAAATCTTGAATAATAATAAAAATGTTTATGTGAAACTGAGGAACAAATTATTCCTCTTGCTTAGTTTGTTTTGTCAACATATGAAAACAGTTTTCATTTGCTATTAACTTAAATTCAATAATAATTTTTTTAGCAAGTTTTAAAATATATTAATTTAATTATTGTGATTTCTTGGAGTCATTTTAATTTTTTTAGGTGTAGCATAAAATTTTGCAACTGAATAGAAAATAAGAAATTTTTGTTACGATTAAATAATTATTTACTAAACATTTAAATTTAAATTTAATAAGACAAAGAAACACTATATAAATTGATAAATAAAGTGTTTGATTAAAAACAAAATCAGAAACTAATAATTTTGAAATTGCTTTTTGCTTTTGGTTTCACAACTTACTTCACTCATCTACGAAAATTGATTGTTCACTCCCTTCCATAGCTAAGATCATTTTTTATGATACTTATTAATAATGTCGACGACCAGGTTTAAAATATAATGAACTTGATTCCCTATTTATTCTATATATACACGAAAAAGGCTAAAAAGAAATTCTCATCTATTATTACAAGCCTATTTTTAGAACTTCAGTATCATTTATCGTTCAGAACACGCATGTTAAAAAGAGAGTATAAATCATACCTTTCATATATATTGCAGGTTCAGCAAGCCTAATACAAAAAGCTGTGACGGGTATATAATTTTCTCCATATAAGCTAAAGTGAGGCACGCTTAAGCGTAATTTGATGAAATGACTCTAGCGCACAAGTGCTACGAATTTTAATCGCCAATTAAACTAACCCTAAAGTTAGGTTCTTGCGTCACGTAAATAAAAACGTATTGGATTATCATTCTGTAACAAAACCAATTTTTAAGACTCCAATGGGACTAAACACACCATCAAAATTGGAAATGTTTATTCAAAAAGCTGAATAATTTAGGCAAAATATTATGGAACTCGATTATTTTATTAAATTTATTTAGTTAATTAAATGTAATTATCTGAATAATATTTCTCACTCAAAAATTCATCTTGAAACTCTAGTTAAATAACGCAAACTTAAAATTTATATACTACGAAAACTTGATAATTTTACCAAAATTTAGGGGTTTTTGCGCCACGTGAATAAAATTACATTGAATTCATTTTTTACATTACATTGGATCACAAATTACATTCATCAAGTGTTCATAAAAAAATTTTTTTGTTAAATTTTAAAACTAATAACTTAAAGTCTTATTTAATTGGATTATCTTATTAAATTTACTTAGTAAGCTCACTTTAATTGTCTAAATAATATTTCCTTAAAAAACAAAGTTTGCTTATTGCTATATAATAATGCAAAATAATGCATGCGAAAACAGTTATCATACATTATTTTCACAATCAGTATATGATGATACGGAGCATAAGCTACAGAATACGAAAATTAAAAGCTCATTGAAACGCTCATTAAAAGCTCATTAAAAAATTTCCAATTAAACACTGTTTTATGAAAGAGTTCATTAAAACAGTGTTTAATTGGAAATTTTTTAATGACAAAACACTGAATTCTAAAAATTGATAAGATCTGTCATTGTATTAAATTCCGTATATAGATTCATAATAGTAAATCAATATTTCTGTTTCAGAAGATCATTTACATTTTGCATGATTTGATATAACATAACAGCAACAATCATACAAAATTCACAATTATTAAATATTGGATGGACACTTCATGTTAAATTTAAATTAAGCATATTAATATGTATAAGCTCTAAAATGCATTTATTTTCAGTAATAATTGTTTGAATGGCATTAAGTGTCTATACGATTGATAACTTCATTTGTTGTGAATATGATAGCTTTAAATGATTATGTTCTTAGAGTGTCTACAATTGTATAAGGTGAAATTTACTGAACTATAAATTAAACTGTAATGACTTCTGAATGCTTTTTATGCTGAAGTGACTTCTGAATTGTTGTTTCATGGTATCGGTATGCAACTTGCTATTGTTCGTTGCTTATAAGTGAAAATCTCCCGATACAACATGCATCAGTGTAGATCGCTTGTGAATGCCTATTATGCAAACAATAACCGTCTGATTAGTGCTCAAAATAAGTTAGCGTCCGAATATAAACTGAAGATCGATGGTTCATGTGTGTTAACAATCAAGAATTTCATTCCAAAATATGTGATCTAGAATTTGTTATGACAACTTTGGTCATTTTTTTCATCAAACATGTATGGAAACCACTGAAATCTGTGTTTCAAATCAACTTAATTAATTCGATCAGATGAGCCTTACGAAAGACAGGAATAAAACGGAAAATTTCTCTTTCTCCTGCGACAAACTGCTGATGAAGACGATCTGCATCTCTTTTTCTCTAAATAAAATTCAAAATTTTCAGCCTTTAATCCCCTTAACCATATAACAGTGTTTGTATTTCGCCAATATTATTGTCGATAGAATTGACTAATAAAGATCGGATGTGAATGAGAGTTTTGTTTAGAAATGAAAACACATTCATTTAGAAAAGTTCGTCAGTAAGCGATATGAGCACTTTTGGGTGACTAAGAATCCTTATTTTACGATCGAAATGTTTCCACCCTCAACAAATGACAATATGGTGTACAATGTCCAAACCACACAGTCAGTGAATAATCAGTGTTGTATTCATTGATAAGCATGTTGATTTCTGAACGATATGTGGAAGTTTCGGAAAGGAATTTCATTCCCATTATTCATCTGATTCTGATAAGATGGGGATTATGCTATACGGAGGAATGGTATTCACTTAAACAGATTGTGATTCTATGCGATTTCTTTTTGCGTATCTATATTAAATAAAAGACGTTCAGAAACAACTCTAAAACCATTGCTAAGTTGAAAAGTGTCATTCAGGAAGTCCTATATATCATCGATATTCTGACACTTCAGTGGGTCATTCAAAACTTTGCTTTTTTGTCTGAACCATATCATTAGTAATGACAGCAGGCAAACCGAATGTCATAGCCTACATCCTAATAACTCGACTGAATTTTTTAAGTTCAATAAATTTGTGTACTCAGTAGTCTTTAAATAATTTATGTTTTATTTCCTATAATTCAATTATTGTCACGCTGTATAAAATAACAACAATAAACTTTGAAACTTCCATTGCAATAAAGAAAAGATTCTATTATTAGTTCTATACGTCACTTAAATAAACAGCTTAATAGATTAAAACAGTCATGATAATTTTTCTATTACTTATAAATTTTCTTCCTATAAGAATACTTTTATATAGTGTAATATATATTCAGATTTAACAAGGGAAGGAAGACTAAAAAATATTTCCACTACAGGTTTATACTAAAAAATGCAGAAACCCCCAGTATCCATCTTCTTGTGCTACAAAATGGCTGAATAAATAATTAGAATATTCTAACCGCAAAAATTTGTAATCTTACAACCATATCATTGAATAGTCAATCTATATCTGAGTGTTTATAATTCACTATTCTCCTTATCTCTGAGGATTATTTATCATATTGCTATGGCACTAAAATAGCCTTAAATTATTATATTGTTAATGACTATCTTTCTGGACATTCAGGGATTGCAGGCAATAAAATCGCAGACTCATTGGCGAAAGCAGCAACAATGATTCAATATGCTGTACGATTTATTTCTCCTGAAGATTTGGGACAACACATCAAGAAATATTACTTTAAAGAAAGACTCAATCAATAGAAAAATTGCAAATAAGCTAAAGTGTTCACTCCTCTCACATCTATTCGCAAAAATCATAGGCTGTTAACGAAATCCTTACTAGAAAACGTATGGCTGGCCAGAGCTATAACAAGATCTTTTTCCACCAATTCGATTCTATTTATTATCTCTGGCAAACATATCACTGACAATGTGGTAAATCTGAAATCATAGATCATATTTTCCTAAACTGTCCTTTATACGAACATCTGAGGAACCGATTATGAAAAAAATTATGAATGGGAGCACTATCATTCTCTTGGATATTGTAACTATCTATAAATCCGGAAATTAAAATTCTTGCTTGCTGCGAATTTCTACGTCTGCCTAAAATATTTTAATCTTAATGATATAAGAAATGAAAATTGTAGCATCAAAAATCCTTGAACTCTCTCCTTTATCACAAATTATATAAATCCGAATTATCTACTCATGTCAAGACATATCTCTTAGTGTTCGATTCAAGTCTTAATTAAAAGACTTCAATCGACTTTTCTTAAATAATGTTAGTCAACTGACTCTAAATCCTCTCCAAATACCTTCTTCAATGTGAGCTCCAATCATCTTTGCCTAGAGCTCCAAAAGTGTCCGCCATAACCTACCTATCAACCTTAATGACTATCGAACTTAATGATATTTTTATGACAATGATTAATGTAGTTTTACTAATGTTTTGTTTGCAATTTCTATTGAATACCAATGGAAATCATCACTGTTCTAGAACATTTTTGGCAGAATCATCGTTTGCTTCTTTATAGTACTGCTAAGGGATATTAAATTTGATTATCGAAAATTCGATCTCATTTGTAGTTTCTGGAACATATCTAATAGCTCCATTTTCTCATTTTCTTCCTACGTAACATATTTGTAGAACCTATTCCTTTCTATACTTCTACAATATTGAAAGAAGATGGTTTGTTTAAAAAACATCCTCTTCATTCCATGCAAAGTTAAAAAATTATTTGCCGAAGTATTAATATATTAACCAACAAAAAAAAATCCTTAAAACGCCTAAATATTGTTTAAATGTATTTTAACTTACAAAATAATACTATCCATTTCATTTTTAATCCTTGTTATGAATTGCAACTATTTGATTTAATTTATTCATTTTTATGGATATTTTTATGTTGTATAATGTTCTTTTGATTCCATTTACTAAAATCTTTTATACATTTTTGGAAATCAGCTTAGCTATAGAGCTGCATATATTCGTTGTTGTTATTTTATCTCTGAAATGGTACTCACATTCGTATTTTGATAACCAAAATTTAATACGGAAAAACAATACGTTTTTATGTGACATTATTTTTATAGAAATTAGTAAATAAAATAAAGTTGTTTAATCTGCTTTGAGTTATAGTTTCACATATTGTCGATTAATAATATGTGTAACAGAAAATCTAACATAAGTATTTTATTCTTTTCTCAACTTTCTTCTGAATTCCTTCTATTCTTTTTCTTATTTCTTTGTTAAGAATTTTAAATTTTCTTCTTGCAATTGAGTATAAACCATTTTAGTCAGATTTCAAAATCTCATTCCTAGGAGAAGTAGAAATGTTTTAAGAGCTAACAAGTGTTTCTTCTAATTCTTAAGCAAAATGATGCTCTTCTTCTTATTTGAAATCTACTTGAAAAATGGGAACTTAATTTTTTGTACATTATTTTGAAATTCAGTAATTTGTATGGTTATTATGCTAATATTTTTTTTGGTGTCGGAATGAGCTAAATTTTTTAAAATATTTTTAGCATTCTATTATATGATTTTATTAGTCATATGTTTGATCTTCGTTTATGAACAGCGTCAGTACGAGATGATGATGATATATATATATATATATATATATATATATATATATATATATATATATATATATATATATATATATATATATATATATATATATATATATATATAAATTATATATGGATTAAGTACAGCAGAATTTTAAGATATTCATATTAATTTTATTATTGACTTAAAGCAAATCAATTTAGAATTATAAGAATGAATTTATGAAAAAGCAAATTTTGAATCCTAAATACTTTTAAAAATAAATAGAAATTACGAGTTTATGCAATGTTTTAATTTAAAAAAAAGAGTTTTAAAAGTTTTAGAAAAATATATTACAATATATTATCTTTTATATTTCAGTACAAATTAATCACAGTTTTTTGATATTACATTTAAAATATGTTAAACTTTATTTCTATCATATAATTAAATTTGCTTTTTAGTATATAATTTTAAAATAGTTAAAAAAGGAGAAAGGTAATATAATGAGATACATATTTTTAAATAAGTTGTTTTATAATTCTGTTCAAACTTACTAAGCTGGATTGGAAAATTTTGAAAATATTCTGTTTTAGTACTCTAAAAAGTTTCTAAGTATTATTAAAAAATTAATGAATAATTTGTTAACATTACTTACTGGAATTTTTAAGCAATCATGGACCCGTAATGGAACCATGCTCTACAGAATAAAAAATCTAAATTATATCACAGTCATTTACAAACTACGGGTGATATATATCATTATTCCTTTTCTGTTTGCAAATTTCAAAATATGTATGTTTATATTTCTTTTGATTTTAAACCAGAGAATTGTAAAACGGACGATTGTTTACGGAAAAAGTATTCACAGAAAACAAAGCGCGCAATGAGGATTTAAAATCTCTGTAACATTTGCTCACTTTGTATCACTTAATCTTAAAGATACAGTTTTGGTCACGAAAAGTTACGTATGTCCATCATGGGATTTTCAAATATTAAAAAAGTTACTGCTTAAAATGCTTTCCTCATCTTAACGGAATCGTAAAACGTCAGCTTGTTCACATCCGATATTCTAAACCATGGCTTTGAAAAAGCACTTCAAAGATGAGGAGATACTTTCTATTGAGTGGTATTTATAGTTCTTTACTGTATTATGATCTTCTACTAAATACTGTTCATTTCAAGCTTTGGAATAAATAAATAACAGAACATAAATATTTGTGATAAAAAGAATTGAGATTAGCTCACTAAATCTTCAAAATGGACTTGGGAAAGCTGGAAAGGTTTTATCTAATACTCCTTTCACAATAGTTTGATTCCATTCATTGATCAATTTTAATTGTAAAATTGATCAATCAAAATTTAACCAATATATAATTAAAAAATGTATGTTATTAAATTTATATAGTTAAATAAAAAAATATAAGTCATGAAATAATTCTTAAAATATTTAAATGAAAATAATTTCTTGTGTGTGAATACTTAAAAATACATATTACATTTAACTATTTTACCCTTCTCAACTTAAACGGTAGTTAAACAATTTTTATTTAAATTTACTTTTCCATTGAAAGACAGAGTCCGCCATAAAAGTACAATTAGTATAAGCTTACGCAGATTATTTACTTATTATGTTTAAACTAATCAGAATTTATTTCAATTTTACAGTTTTCAGTTATCGCATCATTAATAGAACATATGCTCTATTAGTATGGCAAGAAAACATTTACACACACACATATATACATACATATATATATATATATATATATATATATATATATATATATATATATATATATATATATATATATATATATATATATATATATATTTACATTCGATATACACACATACAATTCGATAGAATTCGTCATTTAAAATGCAAAAATGCACCATCGTAGTGATTAAAATATCTTATATGATAATGCATGTTTTTTTAACGTATTTAATTTCATAATTATTTCATAATTAATATTTTCGATAAATAAAATTTTAATTAATATTTATATTTTTAAGGAAAGCAGAAACAGAAATCAGTTGAATGTTATAACTAATGTTTTTGAGTGAAATTAAATAAAACTACAAAACAATTTGATTTGACCACGATTAAATTATGGTTATTTTCTTTTAATAAAACACGAGACATACAACTGTATCTAAAATAAAATTTTAGTTTGTTTTATTTTACTCTTTTAATAAGATTTTTTTTCATTTGCATGCTTCGAACAAGAAGACATCTATGTTAATTATAAGAAAAAATGATTTCGTAGTTTATTAAATTTCTTTATTGCATGAACTAATTAAAATACACAAATTAAAAAAGTTTTATTTCATGTGATAAGTTTAATTAGATTCTATTCATAATGTCATTGAATGCGAAAAATCATTAACTTTTTTGAAAATATTTATTTTATTAAATCTGAACTTTATAAATGTCATTTAAACTATTTAAAAATATATTAATTTAATACGAATTGAACTTGATGTATTCATTTAATTCTTCTTTATATTTCTTTTCATTTTTATATATTTCTTAAACAAAAATCATTAATACTTAAATTTTCTATTTCTTGTTAATTTTTTGCACTTTCTTACAAGTAATTTTAATTAATTTATCAGAATGTTTTGAGAGAAAAAATATTTAATGTTTTTATACTAACTTTTGAAATAAATAATTTTTCATGTAATGAAAAAGAAATAATATAAAAGTAATATGATATCATTATTTTAAATTTTTAAATCTTATCCTAATTTAAATAAATCCATTCCTTTACTATTTCAATTGGCATTTTGACACCTTAAATGAAAATGTTTATATAGAAATACCTAAATAATTTCAAGTTAAATAGATCCCTTTTCCAATAACATTTTCTTTAGATGATCACAGTCGTATTTACGAATAAATAATTATTTAATGACAATAATTACCACTTAACTTCAGAACTTTAAAGAACTAATTGTTGTTGCATATTTTTCAAAAAATTTGTCCATTTTAATATAGTTTTTATAATAACAATATATAACTTTATATTATCATCTAAAATATACTTCTTATTGCCACATATTCTTTCTTTCAGTTAAATTTTCTTTAATATTTATCAATGCAAATATTAATGACAAACAATTTATTTATTTCATAAAATATTAAATATTAAACCAAAAATATAGTTTTGATAATGTTAAAATTATGCTACATATATATATATATATATAAATTTATATATATATATGTGTGTGTGTGTGTGTGTGTGTGTGTGTGTGTGTGTGTGTGCGTGAGTGCGTGTGTGCGTGCGTGTGTGTGTGTGTGTGTGTGTGTGTGTGTGTGTGTGTGTGTGTGTGTGTGTGTGTGTGTGTGTGTGTGTGTGTGTGTGTGTGTGTGTGTGTGTGTGTGTGTGTGTGTGTGTGTGTGTGTGTGTGTGTGTGTGTGTGTGTGTGTGTGTGTGTGTGTGTGTGTGTGTGTGTGTGTGTGTGTGTGTGTGTGTGTGTGTGTGTGTGTGTGTGTGTGTGTGTGTGTGTGTGTGTGTGTGTGTGTGTGTGTGTGTGTGTGTGTGTGTGTGTGTGTGTGTGTGTGTGTGTGTGTGTGTGTGTGTGTGTGTGTGTGTGTGTGTGTGTGTGTGTGTGTGTGTGTGTGTGTGTGTGTGTGTGTGTGTGTGTGTGTGTGTGTGTGTGTGTGTGTGTGTGTGTGTGTGTGTGTGTGTGTGTGTGTGTGTGTGTGTGTGTGTGTGTGTGTGTGTGTGTGTGTGTGTGTGTGTGTGTGTGTGTGTGTGTGTGTGTGTGTGTGTGTGTGTGTGTGTGTGTGTGTGTGTGTGTGTGTGTGTGTGTGTGTGTGTGTGTGTGTGTGTGTGTTTGATCAATCAAAAAGTTTAATTTTGAATTTTTCATTCAATGCCAAATAAACAGATTTTTATTATTAATATAAAGTCCTTTTAATTTAAAATCTAAAATTTATATCTATATTTTAAATTTTTTCTACCCAAAAAATATTAAGTAAAATTAATTTATAATTATTTCAAACCAAATTTAAATCTAAACAAAATTATTTAAGGTAATTAAGGTTTTAATAAATTTTCCATCTTCATTGATTTCAACATTAGCATTACGTGATTTAAATTTCATGTATCTATATTTTATACATGCCTTCATAACACATTTCTGTTGGAAAATAACTACTTATTTTTACACGATAGAATTATGGTTTTAAGTATTAATTCGTAAAATTATTCCATCCTACCAATTGAATTCATTCTCCGTTATAAATATCTTTCGCAAGAAATATTTTCTTCATATGAGGATGCAATAGAAGTGTGCAATGAAATGAATTCGTAAAAATTATAAAGTATCCATTTATTAGAAAAATAATTTAATTTATAAAAAATAAGTTTTGTGTTTCCGTACGTCTTTCGTACAAAATTACGGTACTGTTCTTCTTTGTTCGATTTTGTTATCTAGTTTAAAAAATTGTTCTAATCACATTTCTTTCAAACCATTAATCAATTATATTAGTGAAATATAAATGTTATTAAAGGAGTTTATATATATATATATGTGTGTGTGTGTGTGTGTGTGTTATAATAGAATCATCTATAAAATAGAATGCTTTAGAAACATATATATCGGCAAAAATTTAATTTAAATACCATTAAATGTTTAACAGTTTCTTTTGTAAATACTGCAAATTAGGAAAGTTCTTGAAACTAATATTTTGTAACTCTTGTTGTATGATCTTTTAAAATATCTTATTTAAAATATGGGATTTTTCTTATTTATATTAAAATTTAAAACAATAATTTTGTTATTGCATTTTTGAGACCGGGATGCAGAATCGAGTATCATATAAATAACAGTTTTCTTTTGTTCAGAAAGCGTTTTATTATGCTTCAATAAAGAAGTAAATAATTGGTATGTGTTGTTATAAAACATGTGTACTAACTTATGGAAATAAAAATTTCGTAACATTATATTTAAAAAAATGTAAGTAATTTGTCGAAAATAAAACAAGCATCTTGCTTGTAAAAATAAACTGCCAGAAAGTACGAATTCTGGCTTGTGAAATAAACTCCTGTTTTTGACATCTATAATTCTTGTTCTTCTTATACCAGTATGATAGATATTGACTTACATCTTCTCTGAATTAATTGAATAACGAAAATCTACTTTTTTTTAGGCTCCTTAATTAATTAAGAAAAGAAAAGATGTTTAAGGTTTTTTTTTTTTTTTTTTTTTGCTTTGCTTTGCTAATAAAATTAAGCTATACGTTGCTTAATGCAATTTTCTCATTATGAATATATTGAAAGAAAACTCATTTAAATAAATAGCGAAAATAATTAAAATCATACTTCGGTGAAGCTATGAAAATATGCTTTTTATTATAAATTAGCTGCATTATTCTAGATATACCATATATAAAATTGCTTCTATTAATAAAAAATGCTCTAAAGTTTTCCATAAAATATTTTTATTGTTTTTTAATAAAGAAAAATTTAGAACTGCATTATATGGGTGTTTTAATAAGAAGAGCATAAATAATAATAATGAAAAATACAATAGTAAAAATTAGGATATCATCTCTTCCTTCTGGCATTAAAATTTTTTGAACAGTAAAACGTCATAAAACATGCAGAGTTGAGAGTTTGGAAGCACTTCCTTCGGATAGCGTTGTAAAATGTGACGCCGTTCTTTGCCTCCACCATTAAACCCTTCTTTCACGCAGTATTCCGCCTTCCATTAGATGCATTCCGGAACAAAAAAAAAAAAAAAAAAGATCTCCGACTAGAATAAAAAGTATCCCACTAAGTGACGCGGAAATATATATATGAGGCATCAATTTATTCGTTTCAAGGCCATTGGCAGGAATTCCGGATAGCTAGTACTGGATTGAGTCCTAGGGTGGGGTTCACGTGGGCGTAGCTTTCGTGTTGAAACGGGGCTATTTTTAATGATTTTATGGCCACTTTTCAGAGCTTGTCCTCCAATATTGGCTTAAAATCGCAGAAAGAAGTTGCATGGGTTGGAAATGCAATTGCAATAAATATTCCTGCTATCGCAATGACTAAAAACTTTCTTTCCAATAATTTTTCTTTATTCATAATTTTGAAACAATATTTCTTTGTACTTAAAAATATAACTCAAGTTATCAGAAATATGTCGTGAATGCAAGATAAAAATTATGGTGTGATGTGCTTATATTTTATTATTAGTGCTTACATTTAAAAAAAAAAAAACTTTTCATCCAATATATACATATATATATTTCCAACGGCGGGCACTTGGGTGACGAACTCTATGCTATAATAAGGTCAGAAAATGCTACTCATTTATCGGGCACCTGCGAACCGAGTCACGGAGGCGAGTAGCGTTGTCCGCGCCACACCACCACAAACTCGTTTATAGGGTAGGCTACATTCATACATCATCAAAAACGAAAAGACATAAAAGCCCAGTGAGAACAGAAAAAGAAAGTAATATCCATGCACGAATTGGGATTCGAACCTGGGACACACAGCTCTGGAGGCAAGGACACTAACCAATCAGCATATATATATATATATATGTGTGTCTGTGCGTGTTATGGATTATATTCAAGGTATACATTTATTAAATCAAATAAAAATTATCAATTAATCTAATCTTAATTAGTTTTGAAAGCTAATTATTTTACACCTTAATTGGTATTAAAATTATTATTTTATTAAAAAACATGATCACAAATTGTTTCAATAAAAGATAATTTTATATGCTTAGCACCATTAAAAGAAAATTATCTCCTTTCAAATACTTAGAATGAAAAAAATGATTATTAGTAACTATAGTATAGTAATGAAAAATATGATTAATAACTTAAAGATTTCGAACGAATGAGATGGATTTTTCGAATATATTTTTTAGTATTAATTTCATTTGTTTTCTTATGCTTAATAGACTTTTCAAAAATTAAATCATAACAGCATAAATTATCTTGTTGAAACACGCTAGTAAATAAATAATTGAATCAATTTTAAATTCAAAATGATTTAACAGATCGCTTTGAATTTAATTGCTCGTATTCGCAAATTTGATTCCTGAAAACTCAAGAACAGATGCTGAGACACAATGGATAAAGTTTACTTCAAATAATAATTCAGTATCATGTTTGATAAATAGGACCACATAAATGCATCACACGGTAATAAATATAATGAGTTAAACGCTAAATATACATACTAACATAAACGCAGTATTCTAATATTGCTTTCGTTTATAAAATATTTCAATAAAAATTTCAGTGTTGAGAGACGTACACTGTTTATGACATCTGTATTCTTTCCAATTAAAATCCATGCTACATTTTGTCTACTGTTTTTAGATTTGAAAAATCGTAACCATAATTTTTCAAATATATGTCATTTTTATCTGTTTTCTGAATCATAGAAAAAAATGAATCAATGTGTTTATTATGTGATTTCAAAACTGATGACAAATAAAGAATTTTTCACATTTAAATATTTCGAGAGAGAATGCTCATATCTAAAATGTCACTCACAATACATAGAATGATAATAATTTGAATTTATATTTTCAAATTTATTCTTTTTCTACTTGTTGATTATCATTTATTGTATGAGGAAAATAAATTGTTATGCATAAATAATTCTTACATATGCTTTATTTAAGATTATTTTTGTTTTAATAGTAACAAAATACCAACAATGATTTTAACCGTATGTTGTAACAAATTCAGTGCTTATAAAATATCAATAAATTTTGCGGATATTTTCTGAATTAAAATATGATTCTACGTATTGTTAAGTAATTTTTATGCTTTCAAGCCATTATATTTTAACAAATTGTTAAAAATATATTATGTAAATTATATATTTTACATGGTATTGAGATTTATGACTAACGAATGAAATCGAAGGAGATATGGAAGCAGGTAAAAATAAATAAAACGTGCATATTTTAACAAAATTTATTTTTTATTTTAATGGGAGGGTAACCAGTACGTGAAAACATATACGCGTGCAATGAACTTTTAAAAAAAATCGTCTTTCATATAAATACTTTAAACTTGAATTTGATTTATAAATTGATCTCCAACAATTGAGGCTACTCTGGCTACTGGTTTTGGCGGGAACCACACTTCCATATAATTTTATTAATTTAATCATTTGATACTTGGTTAACATGTTATCTACAAAGTATATTTTTTATGATATCTCTTGTTTTACTGGGTGGGTTACCCTATATATATATATATATATATATATATATATATATATATATATATATATATATATATATATATATATATATATATATATATACACACACAACAATACCACATTTGATATAATTTAAATTAACTAATTTTAAATAGCTAATTAAATTTCTTTTATTCTTACAATTGTTAGGGTAAAGTAATTTTTTTATGTAATGTCTTAGGCTGTGTAACAATTACAGTATTATACGAGAAAATTCATCTCTATTATACCTTTGAGACTTTAAACTATTCAATTCATTTTTTTTAAATCATTTATGAATGAAAGATTTGTCGAAAGAAATATCTGCGTTTCGCGTAAAATATACAAAGTAAATCTAGCTTAAAATTTATTAAGGAAAATTGCTCATAAATATATTTTAGTAAATATTAAGATTATGAATATATTTGCATTAAAATATGAGTATTTATTATTTCATTATATATTAATAAATGGGATAATATAAAATATTTTTTTATTTTTATAATATGTGACATGTATATCAATTTTGCATATTTAAGCTAAAAAATACAAGCTTTTAATGATTTACTTTCTTGTTGATATTCATTTTATTTCAATGGGCAGCAATAATACAATTGAAAGCAGAAAAATTGTGCATCGAATTTTACAATTACAATTTAAGTCATTAACTGGAACCGCCAAAAGAACAATTCAAATTCCTTCATTATTGGTACAATTCATTAGATTTCAATGCTATGAAGTATTATAATTTTTTTCATCGTAAATTTTATTCAATTTGTATTCCTGAAACTAATATAATTTTTAAAAGATGTTTTAGCACAAACAATACCTATTCAAGTAATAATTCAAAATATGTAAAATGAAATTAATTTTAAAAAAATTGTACATTAAATGTTTAAAATTAGAAAATATGAAATAAAAGCTGAAAGAAAACATTTATTTATTAATGAGATATTTCATAACTCCTTAATATATCGCTTTTATTTCTAACAAATGCAAGGAAATTTATGAATCAATTAAATAAATTTTGCTTTAGACGAAAATTTAAATTAAAATTCAATATAAGCTACATAATAAATTTAATTAATTATTAATTAATTTAAATTTTATTATTAAATCAGTTTTTTTACATTCATCTATTCATGTTTACCGCTTTTCTTCGTAATAATTCAATGTCTCACACATTGTCTATCATTTAATGTTATTCTATTCAGGATAGGAAATCCTTGATTTAGCTTTTGTGTGTGCGTGTAATTCATATAAAAAAATCACATAATCTTATTTTTCTTCAAAAGTTATTCACAAGGCCTTTGAGATTCACTCAACTGTAAACTTCATTTCCAAAGGAGCGTCAAGCATTTCGTAATCGTTTGACCTCTCAAATTTCTTTTTAATCTTTACAAGAAATATTGAAGAGCATTTTTAACAAAAATAAAGTTATTGCTGAAATAGTGTATTCAAAAAAAAGGTGATATTAATTTTTACGTTTCAAATTTGATTTAGAATTAATAAAAATTTTAAAAACAATCCAATGCAACACGTAATTTTAAAAAAGAATTTTTTTATAAAATTTTCATCTAACAATTTTTAAATCAAATTATCACATAATTTTTCAAACTTGTTTCAACTAACTGTACTAGATGCTCTAGTTTTTGCCTAAACAGGACATATTTAAATAATATTTTAAATTTATTTAATCATAAAGTAAGCTTAAATATAATTAAAATAAAATCTTTGTAAAATGTTAATAGCAATTATGGAGAAAATAAATTAATATTTGGGTATTTTGAAATAAATTTAAAGATGAATATGAAATTATATAATCGAAAATAGCTATGATTTATGCATAACATTTTAATCACTTTTATTGATTAAATAAATATAACATCATTTAGTACCTCTACTGTCTTCCGAAGGATTGCAAAAAAGTCATCAAAATTTTATGTATATATTATTTTTATGAAAGAATATATTTAGTTATGTGTACAAATATATGATATGCATATTATTCATATGGGCGAATAAACCGAGTATAAATTATTATTTAACATATATCTGTTATTTGCACGAAAGAATATATTAGATTAAATGGGACAACATTTCATATTTCCACTATTTGAGTGAAAGAATGTACCTAATTGGAAGCATTATACATTGAAACGTATTATTTCCCCAAAGCAATGTTACAAGAAAAATAAATTTATTAAGAGCATAATTTATTGCATTTATGAAAAACTCAAAAATAATAAAGAAAACACTGATGGTTATGCATATATACTGTGTTAGCCAAAATTGTGGACACTTTTGGAAATTTTTATATTTCTGAACTTGGTATGCTTATAGAAAATATTACGTTTCGCAAAATGCAAACTTGTATACATCATTTAAAGAGAATTTATTACTGAATTCAATACAAAACATAAAATTCAGTTGTTTCCAATGCAAAAAAGTTATATGTACTTTAATATAAATAAAAAACACAGTTATGAAGTGATTTGTAATGTCTAGCTTTCCAAGCCAATCACTGTTCTTGTTCTGAGAACCAATCAAATGTTAGTAACTGCCAGTAAAAGCGGACATCAGGTTAACACTTGAAACAATTCATTACTTCTTGCTTTGTTCTGTAGAAGGAGGGCCTGTTTCTTATACACTGCAATTACAAGTAGGAATTTTTGTAAAAATTTTTAATATTTAGTCAAGAATCAATGACATCAAATAAAAAGTAGATTGGATACCTAGAAAGAGAAGTAACATTGTGTTACGAGAAAGTGGTCTTTCCTTTGCTGAAATTGAAAGACAGATGGGTGGTTCAGTGACAACATCTGAAGTTCCAAAGTTTTGTTTACGATATCAGGTGAAAAAATTCAATAAAAAAACAAAGAAGGAAAAGACCGAAAAAGATGTTCCACATCTATTAATGACACAGAAAAATAAAATACTATGTCTCTAAGATAGAAAAATGTCATCAGCGGCCATCAAAACTCATCTGAATGATGCTGGTGTTTCTGTCAGTTCACGATCACAATCAGGAGAAGATTAACAGGTGTTGGACTGAGAGGTAGAAATCCACGAAAAAAGCATTATCTTAATTTTCAGCAACGAAAAAAAAGACTACAGTGGGCGAAGGAACACCGTAACTGGACTGATGATCAGTGGTCACAAGTTATATGAAGTGATGAAACTAAGCTATCGTTATTCGGCAGTGATGGGCGAAAATATGTGAAACGTAGAATAGGAGAAGAGCTACATCCTGACTATATTCTAGCAACTGTGAATAACCCAATTAGAGTTATGATTTGGTCATGCATGTCAGCAGATGGTATTGGTCGCCTTCATGTCATCAATGGGTCACTGAATGCCAGAAAATACATTGACACTATTCTAGAACCAAAATTTCTACCTTCCATCAGAGATCTCTTTCCCAACGATGCTTCATTTATTTTTCAGCAGGATTCTGCTCCTTGCCACATGGCCAAATGATCGAATAAGTGGCTTCGTACAAAGGGCATTAAATTGTTGTCATGGCCAGGAAACAGTCCTGACCTCAATCCTATTGAAAATTTGTAGCACTGTGTAAAAACTCTTGTCCGAATGAGGCGCCCATCAAATACAAGGGAGCTAATTGAGGCTATAATTGTTTCCTGGAATCATGTAATAAGGAAAGAAGAGCTTAAAACTCTTGTCAGCTTAATGAAACGTCGATGTGGAGCTGTAATCCAGAATAAAGGGTACGCTACTAAGTTCTGATAACTCACTAAAATCATCACAATCTAATGTATATCACTAACTAGTATCGTTTAACTTTTTCTGTACTGCAAATATTGGAATTTTGTGTTTTGTATTGAATTCAGTAATACATTCTCTTTAAAATGATGTATACAAGCTTCCATTTTGTGAAAAGTAACGCTTTCTATAAGCATACAAAGTTCAAAAACATAAAAATTTCCAAAGGCGTTGAAATTTGTCACAATTTTTCATTTTGTAAGGGTGATTCTATCAGTCATTTTACATTATATATTTGTAGAAATAATATGCAAATCAGAAATTTTATTTTTAGTAATAATATAAAATGCTCTTATTTTCATAAGTTGATTGTATGATAATTTACTTGTTGTGGAATGATGTGAGAATTGTATTTATTGTTAATTATTGCCAAATTATATTGAAATGATTAAAATGAATTGGTTGAAATATAATGTGATGCGAATCCGAATTTTGCAGCAGAAAATTGTGGTTCATACTGATGGTAATATACATGAGCTATCGATATAGATATATTTAAGTTGATTACAAGATAGAAATAAATGCGCTGAAATATTTTTTTATTTATGCAATTTTTGCATCACTAATTTTTGCTTCTAATGGTATAATCTATCAATTTCTATCAAAAATGATTTTTATTGCTGTCGTCAAAAAGAAAGATCTAACACAAAATGCCTACCATAAAATAGTTTAAAGGAATTACATATTGGTTGCTATTATTGTTTGTAGATTATCGCAGACAAGCTCGATATTTAAACTTCGAGTAACAGAATGAAAAGTTGATTAGGAGCAACAATAAGAGGATCTCCATTTATACAGGTTTGAACTTCGTTCAATAGCAATACAATAAAGGTAAAACGCACCATGGAAAACAAAATATAAAACTACTGGAGGAGACATATCAACAATTGGAGATATTTTATTATAATCCTCTTAATTCTACTTATTCAATTGTTTTATGATCCTCTTAAGTGTACCCGTAGTTAATAATACCTTTTCTTCATCAAGGGTTATTTTTGAAACCTGAATTTCTCTGCATGGAATTAATGCATAACTTCGCATTCAAGTCTCTTGTGATCAAATTTATCTCGACACAACTTTCGTAACAATGTGAAACCGTATTGTTGTACAATTTATGAAAACTGTTATCTTTAATAGGGATTCAACTTTTTCGACACATCGAAAAAATTATATTTTAACATAATATATACGTTCCAAATAAGTAGAATATAATGTGCAAATCAAAATATAGGTATTGCGAGCTTATTAATACTTTGTTATTTTATCAACGATTGATATAAACTCACTTGAATGTTAAGCAGTTATCGTCATGGCACAGGTGCCTTATAATCCATAATTTCGAATTCTGAATTTTTTTGGCGATGAAGAAATGTTGCCAAGATGACGTATCGTGACGTGCGCCATGACGTAAATACTAGGGTTACCAAAATAGAATTTTCTGCATAGTTCTTATAGGTCTCCATATGTATGACGCAATATAAACGAAGTTGCAGATGCATAAGAAAATCCGCCAAAAAATCATCAATCTCAGAATTTGGATTCATGGATTATACGACACCTGTGCCATCGCCATGTACAAAGTAAGTATAAAAAGGTAAGTTAATAAATAACATGAATTTTTTTTTATAAAATTTATGAGTTATAAAAGAAAGTTACGCGTACTTAAAAATTATAGTTTAAGGATAATGCAATAAATTACTTATTTTCTCACAACATATCCTGCAAGAACTTTTAATTAAATGTAAAAGAAGTTTAAAGGAAGATTAAATTTTAAATAAAAAATACAAATAAAACTTGAAAGTTAAATTGTTTTGTTATATTTAAAAAAAAACACTATATGCTTCTCTTTTAATGAAGCAATATTTTTGTATTGCAATAATATTTAGAATTTTATTTGATTTGAGGAAAATTTTTTCATTTCTTATTTTTCTTACCCAAATTTATTTTTAGTAAACTTTTTAATACATTCTCTTATTGATTACAAAGTGGTAACATTGTTTTCAAAGATATTCATAACTTTAATGGGCTAAAATCATTATCGTCAATCATTCAAGTGATATAAAGATATTCATCACTTTAATGATAATGATTGCGAATGATAATGAATTAATAACTAAGTTGTAAGCAATTTTTTTTTCTAAAATTCATTATTTTGAAATTTTATTAAAGAATCTTGCTAATTACTCATGTCATCAAAAAGGAACATAACCGCATAGTTATTATCATATAAATGAATAAAAAAACCATACTTATATACAAAGTTGTGAGAAATATTTATTTAACAAAGTAAATAAAAAAAAATTATCAGCATTTAAAGTTTTATTATGCAATGTATTTTATTTGCTGTAAAGTTTTTGCTACTATTTTAACTTTATTTATATTTTTGAAAAATGAATATGAAGTGTCCTTCTTTGACATCTGTATCAAGAATTTGCTATTCTAACAAATAACCCGGTAATCTTTTTCAATAATTTTGCTAGTTCAATAATTTCTTTAATGTATTCTGAATCCTTATAACCATCGATGCATGGAAATATGATTAATCAGAATTTCGTTGAGAGTTTTTTTTTTTTTTATTTTGATACCACCCTCATTGCACCGATAGTTATTGTGATTGAGAAAGGTTATTAGTTCAAGTCTACTTGGGCAACGCATACAATTCATTTCCTCCCTTGAGACACGTTTATGTTTACTATTTATTATGTAAGAAAGTTCTTTCTGGAAGGAGAATTCCTAAAAGTAAATAAGAAAGTTCTTTCAGGAAGGTTAATTATAAATGGTAAATAAGAAATCATTTCCAGAAGGTAAATAAGGAAATTTTTCCTAGGTGGTGAATTTCCGAAGATACATTAGGATATTCTTTACGGCAGGTGAATTCTGGAAGGTCAATAAGCAAATTCTTTCTAAGTGGTGAATTCCGAAAGGAAAATAAGGGAATTCTTTATTGAAGGTGAATATGCGCAATGCAATGCTAAAATGCTTTGCAACAGCCCCAACCAAACAGACTGCCCAATAGTGACGCCTAAAAAAAATTCTATTAACCTAAATTTCGGCTCGATCGTTTGTAGGTTTGATACCCCTCCATTTGCATGGAAATTTGTTATGATTCAGGTTTTCCTTTGAACTGTAGGGATCAAATATAATGGTCTTTGTATGCCAAGAGACCTCAAACTGTATGTATATGTATCTAAGCTCGAATAATGTAAAAAATAAATAAACTGCGTTGTAATGGAACTAATAAATAAATGTTTGCAAATACTGTCAAAATATTGCTGCTCATTTAATTTTTCTTGTTATTTAATATCATAAATTCAAAATATAAATAGATTACACTTATAAAAAACAGATTTTCTATTCTGCGTTTTGAATATTTGCTGTACTGTTGTACTTCATAGTCAACTAAATCGCAATGAAAATATCCAGGGTGTTATAATCTCCATCAATATATTTCTCATTTCATATTAGTATGTGTATATATTAAGTTTACTCCCATGTTTAAAGCTTTTAAAAGTAATAAAGCGCTTTAGCATTTGCTTCAACAGTTCGTGAGTTCAGTTCAAAATTTATAGAGGCTTAGAAATTTTTCAAACCTCACACACTCGTCCGGGTAACCCTTGTGTGGAAAAATGCAAATGCAGAGTGAGACAACAAAACAAACATATAAATAAATACAATATTTTCAACATCACAAAAGATGAAACCATAGAAATTTCTAAGCAAAGTATCTACTAATAATAGTTAAAAACAGAAGTATTAAGTATTATTATGAATATGCATAAATAAACTGTTTAATTTTAAAGTGGAAATCAGTTATACTCTCGTGATATATAAGCTAAATGCTTGAAGTGTTGTTTATAGATTTCAGTTTCCATTTGCGCAATAGATTTAAACAATCGCTGGAGGGAATTCATTGGGGGAAATGGCTACCTACTCCCTTTAAGCTCTAGAAATCTCCCTATAGAAATAACAACTAGTAAGGTTTAATCTCATTTGATCATTCTTGATTCCTTTAGACCCTAATCAAGAGCGTATGCGTGGTAAATATTCCTAAGACCTAATATAAGACTAAATCGTTGGTGTGACGAAATTGGCAATTTCATAGTTGATATTTTCAATTTCTTTCTGATTTAAAATTACGAGTGAGTATAACATTCGTAATTCAGTAATCTTAAGATGAAAATCATTTATTATTTACTGTAATCTCATGTTGTGATAGTTTTTGGGGAAGCATCCTCCTCGTAAATGGCTTCAATACTTGATCTACATGAAAACTGTCATGTTGAGAGGTTTTACGAACACTGAAATTTCCTTAAAATCTAATGCTACTTTGTTAAAGTCATACAGAAAAGGAAACCAGCTCGGGTTTCAACTTAGGCATTTAACTATGTTTCAAGATTAGGAAGCAGTTGATTGTGTGTAATGTGTTGGCTCAGTTGAAAAAAAAAAAAACAATCAATTTTAATATTTATTCTCCCTCGATAATCATTAATTGTAAGAATAGTTTGTGTACTGTTAGGAGATATTGGAAGCCCAGAGAACTAATGATGTCACTAATAGTGTCTGGGCAATTGGAATAAATAAATAAATGCAAGAACAATTTAAAATTACTTTTTCTATTTTTTGATTATTCACTCAAAAAGTGTGAGTTCGGCTCATATTTTAAATTTACAACATTTTTTTCAGCAAATGCTGTGACAACAAATCACATATATTTTAAAACTTTCAATATTTTTTATAACCTTCTTTGAGATTTATTTCCTTTTTGGCACAAGATGGCTTTTAAAAATAAACCATCAGGAATGAAACATAAATGAAACTAAGCTCATTTTTCGCTGTCTTTTCAAGTCCATATAAGTACTTTATTTCACAGATTGCGGTATGCATTTTAATCTTACCTCTTCTGGTTTTGATTGGAATGCCATGACCAGATAGCGACTGTTTCAAAACAATTTTGCTACGAAAAGTAGCAACGAAAGTTTCATCCATAGGATAAAAAAATAAATAAAAAAAAATTCTCTTAAGACCAACTGATGCGGCTAAGAAACCCAACCACCCAGGGAATTAATCGGGAAAAATAAGAAAATTTTAGCTTCGTGCTGTTTTTCTCGAATAACCAGCAGAAGTATAAAGTGACTCGAACGGAATTCTGGTACAAGAAAACACTAAACGTAATTACTCTTAAAAATCTCGCCAATGTTGAAAGACTCTTTATTGCTCTGGATTCGTAGAAGAGATATTCTTTAATTAAAAGAGCGGGATAAAGATCTTCAAAGTCATTGAGATAAATATCTTTAAAGAATTTAAATCCTAAGTTAAATTGTAAACTTTTATATGTATGTATATAATAATAAATATACACATACAATAAATTTTTTTAATAATAAGGATATAAATTGAGAGACATGTTTCTTATAAACTTTTACGTAATATTATTTATGTAAAAAACTTTTTAATAAATTAAGAGAAGAGAATTAGTTTATCTCATATTATTAACTATATTTTAAAAATAATAAAGAATTTATTTATTGGTTTTCATTATCATCGAATAATATTGTGCTTTTAAAATGCATAAGAATAAATAATTAAGAAAACTTTTAAAAAGATTTAATATATTCTCTGAAATTTATGCCGATATTATTACAAATTTTGCTACCTTTACTGGCCAAGTAAATCTAAAAACAATGATTCCATCAAAATGTATTGAAGGTATTTGAGATTTGATGAAACTTACATATGATATTAGTATATTTGAGAGCATGAACAAAAGAGTCTACGTTCAATTTTTAAAAATTTAATACATGCATGTAATGAAGTTATTATAATTTCAATAAGATAGTTACGCAGTTTTTATGCAAAGTGAATTTTAAACATTATAAATTTGCGCAGTGGTGTTAAGATTCATAGTATAAACTGATTAATATATTCAAAAAAGTTTTAGTATCTTAATTTTCCAAATAACTAAACTAACTATGTAATTATTTAATGTTGTCAGAAAATGCAAATAGGTTCTTAGCTTGCAAAATAAAATCTGATTAATTAATTCCACGTATTGTGTGGCTAGTAAAAAATAGGAAGTGTTTTATAAAATCATATGAATTTATTTTTAACGCAACGCTTGTTATTTTATTAAGCAATCATCGAGTTAAAAATATCTGAAAAAAGTGTACAGAATAAGCATCAGAATATATAGGGAAATAATTTTATATTCCCACAAAAATAATTTAATATGAAACTGCTTAACTGCTTATAAAAATTCATATGAAATTAATTATATATATATATATATATATATATATATATATATAAAACTCAAATAAATTTTTTACCAATCAAATAAATAAAAAATCATTATTAATAAATAAAAAAAATTCATTTTAATTATATATATGTAATCTTTGACAAATATAGATTAAAAGAGGAAACAATACTTGCAAAAAAGGACCATTTCTATCAGATAATTCTGAAAATGCTCTTTTTATCTGCTTTGCGATCGAAAATTCCAAAATGATTGTTTTGAGAAGGAACTGGATTGAAAACGAATAATATTCTCGCGTAAACTTTTGAATTGCCTAAACCAAACAATTCAGATTTTTCTTATCTTGCTTTCCGAAATCCTTGCTCTGCATAGGCGTAATGTATTCATTTTTCTATCTATTGAATTTTTCTATTTGCTACGTGCGCTTGGCATAACATAAGAAAGTGTTTTGATGATAGAACTTGAACAATTCATTTTGTTTCTCTCTCATCATAATTTTAAAAACTGCAGAACGCAGAAAAATATATAACAAGTTAAAATGAAAATAATATTTAATTAATTTGTGTGTCAAATTATTACATGAAACTTCTTTTAAATTTTTATCTAATGTTCATATTTCGCCCGATTTTAGTCACTTTTAATGCATTTTTATATAAAAATGGTACTTTTATATAATGATCACAATAACGGGAAAGAAAATAATTTTTATCGCAAATAATTGCTATAAATATTCTATTTACATAATGTATTGTTTTAAAATGTTTAGGTTTTCAGAAACTGTTAAAAAATACCGCAAACATTTTATTTACATTTTATAGATTAAATGATTATCACTTTATTGATTAAACTTATTTAAACGATAATATTTGTTTTTGGCGGAAACTGTTTAGCAATTGCATCGTTGATCGATTGCGTAACTATAATGCAATATTGCCTTTTATTCAATGAGGCAAAACTAAATTTTGCTTTATTGAATAGTTTTTTGCCCTTGGTGATTTGGGACCGTAATGCTTCTTTTAATCTACAAAATTATCAACATACTATCTTTTGCACCAACTATAATTAGCTTTGTTTTAGTAGTTAGCTTGCTTATCTTTTTTTATCACTTTTTAGTAAATTTTTGCACAAAAAAAAATTATTTACCATGTCTGTAACTTTAAAATGCGGATTTTTTCCAGTAGATGGCGCACTAAGCCTATAGATGTGGTGTCATAACCAATATATCATTTTGTAGCTGTGACAGCAAGCTTCAAAACGCCATATTTGGTTAAGCGTTTAAGAGATAGTCGCATATTTTTTCGATGGTAAACGTGTCGAATTTCGAGCCAAACGAAGACCATTTGCGGCGCGTGCTAATTTTCTTATTCAATCAGAAGAAAAAAGCAGCGGAGGCACATCGAATTCTTGTGGAGACATACGGTATGCATACTTTATCTGCCAACATTTGCGAACGGTGGTCTAATTGATTCAGAAGTGGTGATTTCGAAGTCAGGGACAAAGAACGTGAAAATTGACCGAAAAAGTTTAAAGATACCGAGCTGCAAGCGTTATTGGATGAGGACGCCACGCAATCTCAAGAAATATTGGCAGAACAATTGAATGTTTCTCGTGTAGCCATTTCCTAACACTTGAAAGCCATGCAAAAGATCCAGAAGGTGGAAAAATGGGTGCCACATGAGCTAAACGAGAGTCAAATGGTCAAGGACTCTTAGGCAGCACTTAGATGGGAAATATAACCTCACCCACCGTACTCACCGGACCTTGCTCCTTCCGACTACCATCTGTTTTCATCCATTGGACACGCACTTGCCAATCCACACTTCCATTCTTATGAAGACGTCCAAAAATGGCTCGACGACTGATTTGGCTCACGCGACGTTCAATTCTTTGGTAATGACATCTATAATTTACCTACAGATTGGCAAAAATGTGTAGAAAGCGAGGGCTGATACTTTGAATAAAATATATTCCATTTTTTCTATATGGTTACGTATTTTTATTGAAAAATTCCCCATTTTAAAGTTACAGACTTGGTAGTGTATATTAAATTTAAATTAAAATTGTGAGCCAATAAAATTATTGTATCTACGTTAACAATAAAAAACTTGCTATTTCTTTAGGATCAAAAGTGTGGATACAATGGAAAAGTTCCAAAAAACTGATTCATAAAATTGTATACAAATAATCTTTGTTTAAAGCTTATGTTCTGAATCAATTACATGATACATTAACTATAGCATGAATAATATTAAATATTCTACACATTAATTTGAAAAATTTACTTTATTAAAATAATATTTAATTTAAAAAAAATTGCTTTTAATATTTTTTTCAGTATCTGATAAGCTAATTTATTTAGAGTTTTTGTTAATAAATTAATTTTACTTCTTGTAGAAAAAACGTACTTAGGCAGTATATGTATATAAAATCATACTCATGAATTCCATTTTAATTATTTACAAAAAGGAAATTATAATTCAGTAAAACCTATTGTATTTATGGAAGATCAGATTTTAGACCTAAAAAAGTTTACCAAAACTTTCCCTTACTTTATTTTAATTAGTTTAAATTAAAATTATTGGAATGAAAAAAAAATGTAAAAAAAAGCTGTTGTTCTTTATTTATTATCAAAAAAATAATTAAAACACATAGTTATAGTTATTTGAAATTTTTTTTTAAATTCGAATTACATTTCATTAAAAAATTTTAGCTTACTTATTTGTTTTATTACAGTCATTTCAAGGTTTTCTGGTTCTTCCTAATCCTTTTTTAGCCAATCACTTTATTAACTTTAACTGTGATAAACTGACTAAATAAACTAACTCTTGACCTGATATGATCATCTGTCTAAATAGCCGAGCTGGCAGCCGAATAGTTAGCGCTCTTGCCTTCGGTTCAACAGTTCGTGGGTTCGAATCCCTCCTTGGACATGGATGTTTATAGTGGTTCGAAATCCACTTTGAGACGTAGGTCCCGGTCTAATTAGCCCTCATGTGTAAAAAATGACCGTTGAGAGACAAACAAACATCTGTCTTAATACTAAATCTATCATCCTCAAATTTCATCCTTCTCCTCCCTGAAAAGCTATGTTAGACCCTAGAAAAGTTTTATTTATATAAGCCATCACTACAAGCCAGATTTGACAGTGTCAGATTTTGATCCACTATTACCTAAATACTGAAACAAAGCTGTGTTAAAATGTTAAGTCGGGTAAAAAATGTACTGAGCCAATATCGAATGTTAAATTACATCTATTATGAAAAGTGGTAATAAATACTAAGTTGAAGGAAGGATGATTATACAGTAATAAATTTTAATGCCGTTTGTGCTCAAAGAAAATGTAAATTTATAGCATAAGAGGAAATTTTTAAAACGTTTTATGAATTTTTTATCTGGTACAGTCCCTAAATAGACAAAATAATAAAGGATAAGAACTCAAGTTATAAAATTAATATAATTTAATAAATTCGTTGTTTATTGAAAAGGAAAGTTGGTGATTTTTTCAGAAAATTCACTGACATGGTTGATTTTAAATAATACAAACATGCTAATAAAGATGTATCAAAAATAAATGAAGAATTCATTTCTAATGCGTTAAGATAATGTTATAAAAAGCGTTAATAAAGGTAAAGTTTTAAACGTATTTCGTAAAATTAGTTATGTTCATAAATTCAGAAATTAAAATTTTTTCATAAAAACGCATTATGGTTAGTTACACTTCATATAATATAAAAAATATTACTTATATACTTCAAATTGATGAATTGAAACATAAATTAGTGTGTTTTAAATTATTTTCAATTCTGTATCTTTTATAGCTGCATTAAAAAAAATTAAATGATGCATTTTTATTGAGTGGTAAGAAATTTTTCGTATACTTTACATCATTGTTGTGTAAAATGATAACGTCAGAAAAATATAGTAAGTTAACTATTGTTCTAATATCACAAGATTGAAATTGTTGAAATTTATAAATAAATTTTCCACTTTCGCTAAAAATAAAAATTAAAAATTGATGGAATATATTTAATACTATATAAACTGTGTTAAGTAAAACATAATAAAGAAATTGCTTGAAAATATTTAATGAATGTGTCTTTAAATGATTTTCAACTGTTTTATATTTTGGGCTTATGATCTTTTTGCTACAAGATTTTAATTTATTTACATAAATATATTTTAAATGCTTATTTTTCTAATGTACATATCATATTTAATGCACCCAATGTTAGAGAATATTTTACGAATATTTCTATTATCTGACATGATTTCATTTGTTTCAGAATAAAGGAAATCTTCTGACAAAACGTTATCAAAAATCTAGTTCAACAGACATATTTAATTTGTCTTACTAAATTTATATGGAATACAAAACAAATTATGTAGTATTTTCATAATATGCCACAAATTTTTCAATATAATATTTTATAGAAAATCAGTTTGTACTATACATGCTTCATACAACACAATAAATAGTTAAAAACTGTTATATACCAGTTTTTTAAACCTATATAGTACTTTCTGAGGAAATTTATTTAGTATATTAACTATAAAATTTAAACATTCTTAAATATTTACTTCAATAGGTTTTTATGGAGAAAACAAACGCTCAATACTCCCTTTTCCATGGGCATCAGAATATAAGATTAAATCTGTGACATTCCTATTTGAATTGAGTACTCTAAAACACTGTAAACTTTTGGAAAATTTTCTTAATATTTAGCTTAAGCAATATTAATTATATTTGAAATTATAATTTCAACTCTCGAAATTTATCGGTACTCCTCTCTTTTCTTTTAAATGACTTTAATATGGAATGATTTTAAGACATTTTAATATCGAATGCATGAATTACCTTCCAAAAGGAATTTCCATGTATGGTGGGCGTGTTTATTTTTTGAAAGGGAGAAAACTCGAAAAACCCCTTAAATCCGAACGAAGAGCATGCAAAAAGCTCAATGTCTAACGTATATTGTTCAACAATAGTTGGAATTGAATACAAGTCCTTGTTGAACAGCATAATCCTACATTTCTGAAAGCGATATCCTCCAACTAGGCAACGATAAATCCATTGAACTATGCCTTAAAGTCTGATAATTGCATTTTTATATAAATATACACTTGTATAATATTATATATAATTTAAGTCAACACATGAAGCCTTGCATTTCAATATTTTTTGTACTTAAAACCAACATAATACTATTCAACATCCTTGTGAGCAAGGATGGTAACTTTGTTGGTAGAGCTTTGTTATTTTACGGTGACTTTTACGAATATTTTTGTTCAACTAAACATTTTACCATTTAAAATACTCTACAAGCCAATTCACTCGTTCATTGATAAATGGAATTTGATAAGCCAATTCCCTCATTCATTGATAAATGGAATTTGAAAACTACAACTGTCCTGGATTAAATTGAGTTCTTGCAGTTATCTGATAGTTTGAACATCATTTAAATGAAACCACACACACAATTTCAGAGAAATTAAGATATTTTCAAAAGTTATAGGTTAATTGTTATTGTTTGTTAACTAAATTTTAATAACTGCAAAAAATTTGGTTAATTAGTGAAGATTAGATTGAAAAAATAGCAATATATATTAAATTTCAGATCGAACGGCATTTTGAATTATTGAAGAATTATTCAAAATATTGTAAGAATTTTTTTAAATTTAATCACATGATAATTTTATCTTTAGCTCTTTGAAAAATCTGTGAAATTTTGAAATTAATTACTTCAATATTTTGATATATTTATTTAATTTAATCTGCATAAATAATTTTTTGCTTTTATTAACTTAATATGTTGTCTGGTCATATCTTGGAAGTCAGATCAGATAATTTATAACTGTTTTAATTGTTTTCTTTGTTGTTGTTATAAATTATTTTATCCATTTAAACATTACTGGTAATTGAATAAAATGAGATAGATTGGAATCAAGAATAGTCATATAAATACTTTTATCACAAAGTATTGTTGCGTTATTTAGTACACTTATTTATTTAATGATATATGTAAATGTTTAATACTTTTAGTACACTAACACTATTCTAAACGATCAGCTTAGTTTGATTTCCTGTTTTTTTCTAGTTTGTGACTAAAACATTTAGGAAATAGATTTCAAAATTAGTGACTTCTACATACACAATATTTTACTGAAATTTTTCTTAATTTCTGTTCATTAACTTAATAAAAAGTTAAGAAATCACCTGCAATGCCTAGTTAAAAGTTTGAGTCTGCTTCTTTTTTTTCCTCTGGAAACAAACGAACATAAAAATACTTTTTTACGAGAGAAATAAGAGAGCTTCAAATGTTTTTCTTTCCTAAAATCAACTAAAGATTTTGCTTTAGTTGATCAGACTTTCGTGACAAGTTTTCCTTGCGAAGGAAAAAAATTGAAATCGTATTTTCAGTATATAGAAATTTAATTTAGTTTGAAACTGACAACTATTTTTTAGGAAAGGATAACATGGCACATCAAAACCAATCTTATTAATCAAGTTATTACTATAGTTTTCTCTAAACTATATTCATTTATCAAAAAATGAAAGTGTGAAAAATCGTTCATATATCTCTTATTTTGTGGTTATTTTATTCAAAGCTAATTATAAATAAGTTTACTTTGGCGTTTGTTACTTTAAGTTAATGAGATTTCAATGACGTGGTTAATTTTTTTAAACCATTTATTTCTAAATAGAATGTAAAATTTTATTTATTAAGTCTAATATACCTCTTCAAGCTATTCCATATTTTATAGTTTCTAATTTTAAATACTGTATTTCTAATATATATTTCGTCAACTCAGAGTCCTTGTATTTTAATTTCATTCAATAATTTTTAAATATTAGTAATTAATTTTACATTTTAAAGAATATTAGGTTTTATATCTGACATAAGCATTTTTTAACAAACAATTGGATGTAAATGTTAAAACTCGTACTATTTTCACAACATTTCACATTCGAATAGTTGTATGATATACTAAAGTGTGACGAAAAATGTTTAATATTATATAATGAACATTTTGTGCTGAAATTTTATCCAACATTTTGCTTTCTAAATGAGAAAATGATTCATGTTTTGTTTTCACTTATTACAAGGGAATATGCTTGGAATTTCCGAAGTACCCTTATGCATTCAAAAAATCAGAATCTTACCATTGCATTACGTATTTTTACATTCTTTGAATTCAAATATAAGTGCTTAAAATTAATTGCATTTATTTCAGATCAGAATATAAAAAATGCGATAACTTAATTTTAAAGGCGTATTCTACTATTAAACATTTCAATATTTTTTTGAGGTAAGAGCCCATATTCCCTATTTAAAAAAGAAATTGATTATAAATTTTAACCGAATAATAAACAAGAAACTTATCTTTTTCTCTTATTCAACAATGGTACGAATGTACATCAAACCACCTTTTCTTAAAAAAGATAAAATTTAATTAATACTAAATCAATTGGATAAGTCTTTCAATTTTCTAGTGACCACATTTTAAAGTGATAAAAAAAATTTAGTGATGGCTAATTTAATAGCTGTAGGTATCCTTTATTTGATCATGGTACTGAATTTGGAGCTTCTTATTTCAATGTAAGGGGTATTATCTAAAAACAAAAATAACCTGGTATGAAAATAGACTTCTAGATGAGATATTAAACAAGGTTGAATAACATAAGGAAAGAAATATTTAAAGGATTTTAAAGCAGATTTCGGATACTATCAATCTTTTAGTTAATACTAAATAAATACAATAATTGATAACGCATTGCGAGTGAGATGTAGACAAGAAGGCATAACATTAATGAAATCACTATCATATTTTGCATAGATTTTTGGTAGATACAGAATTAAGATCACTCTAGATTTACATTGTTATGAGAATGAAGAACAATTAATATGATTATTATAACTTCCATTCTAAATTTATTTCTATTTCTTTTTGGTTACTTTTTTTTCATAACACGGTACATTTATAATTTTTGAATTGCAAAAACAATTGCTAATCCTGAAAGAGTCAATAACTTCTATTTAAATCATTGATGCACTGGTAATTTCAGGTTACATTTACTGCGTTTCCAATAGAGAAATAAAGTTAAAAGAAAGGTAAAAGATTGAAAAGAAAAGAATTGAATTTTTTCTTCTCCAGTAAACCAATATTCCATTCAAAAGATGATTCTTTTCAATTGTCTTTGGACATCCTATTACATACTTCGGATTTTAGAACGTGATTCGTAATTCTTGTGGTGTTGTTTAAAGACTACTTTAATGTCTATCGTATAAAACATTTTGCCCGCAAACCTGTGTAAGAAACTGCGTTAACTAAAGACACATTTTTTAATTTGAAATAATAATTTAAAATAAATATTTAAAGATAGATTAAAGTTATATAAAAGAATTTCAAATATTATTTACATTTATTTGATATATTGAATTTTCATATTTTCAAGATATACTTGTAGGCTAGTTTCCGCCCCTATTAATTATAAACTTTATTTATTCGTTTAATTAACTGATAGCATTTTATGTAATAATTGCTTTTACAGTTTCTTTGAATCGTAAATGTAAATATATATAACAATTTTTGCTTTTTGCGAAACTTTAAGTTTATATATATATTTTTTAGTGGGATTTAGCTTATTTTATCCGATAAATAAGATTTAAAATACATTGATTTTAAAGATGTAATACCACGTTAAAAATGTAATGCTACAATGAACAATATTTATACGATAATAATTTCCCTTTTTTTATTAATTAATAAAGTATAGTTAATTACTTTGTTCAATTTATTAAATGATTCTCGTCTACAGATTCAAAATCTCCCGTAGGTGGAAGATTTTTAATCATATTATTTTAATTTCGAAATAATAAATTAAAATTTTTATTACATAATTAATTTTTTCAAGCATTTTTTATCCAGCGATTATTTTTTACATATTCATTAATATTGTTAAAGTTCAAGAGTCGTTAATATTTATTTGTTAAAGTATATTAATTTACTCCATAAACCTTATCGATTACTAATCTTAAAAACCACTTTATGAGTGATACATTTATGTGTGTTCTGAAAATTCCTCACACACAGTATCTTTTAACTCATTTATTATTCTTTTAAAATCTAGTTTCTTAAAAATAATTATTATTTCAAATATTTATAAAAATTTCATACATTTTGGTTGTATAAATCATAAAGTGCATACTTGAACTAAATTTATTCTCATCAAATGTTTCAGACGGATGTGTGTGAAATTTTTATAAACTAACCAAATCATTCTGAAGATTTGCTTATGTTCCGCATGTGAACGCGTGCGCGTTATATATACTCAAACTAGTTTTTATTCAGCTAAATGTATATTTAAATTTATGTGTTATTAGGGAAATATTTTATTCATTAAATATTAAATATGAATTTTAAGACTATATTAATAATTTGGAAGACTACCAATTTATATTCAGACCACGAAAAATTAGTAAAAATTAATAATGTATATATATATATATATATATATATATATATATATATATATATATATATATATATATATATATATATATATATATATATATATATATATATATATATATATATATATATTTGTAAAGATAAAACTTTTATTGATTTGAAACTGAGAAATTTATTTCCAATAAATATATAAATTTTCTTTAAAATACATTTATTTGAATGAAATATAAATTTATTCAACTCTAGAATAAATGAAGGGTTAAAAAATAAATTTGTATATTATCATGTTTATTTTAATATGACGATTTTAGTAAGGTATGATAATTAAATAACCAGCTAATCGCATACATTAATTTGTTTTTAAATTCATTATACAAATATTTTAGTCCTTTTCAAAACAATTTCCTTCCCTAATACATATCGTTCTGTATGTATCTTCTACTGAACATAACAGTGTTGCAGGTTTTTTAAATATCACATTTTTTATCACTCATGCATAGAGCACTGGATGAGTTAGGATATTATCCTCATTATCAGAAACATAAGTTCTCTAAGAACATATAAGTTAGAATATTATTCTCACTATCAGAAAGTAATGATTACGAATCCCGACTTAACTGAAGAGCCATTATGTTCATTAACTGTGACTGTTGCAAGTTTAATTGGCCATGGTCGCAGTGTCCTCCAAGTGAAATGATTCCTCGAAGGGTAATCAAGAAATGGGGCTGTGTCCCTGTTCTTAAATTATGAATAATCCCACCCATTTGCTTCCACCTAACTGGTTGTTGCACCAGTATGCTTCCCTGTACCTAGACATGAATTAGATTCTACCAGTTAGAAGCAGGCGGGGGGAGTCTTCGTGATTTTGATGCAGGGACCAAAGAATACGATCCCCAATACTTGGCTTGCCACCTTCAGAGGTATCATATCACTTATAGGATATTGCATCCACGCGCAATTTTAACGTGCACCAGCCGCCTTACGGCAAAATATCTACCTAAATGGATCTAGGTCCTTCATGCAGACTGAAAATGTATGACCTTTATTACACTTTTTAATTTTAGAAATAGGAAAAAAGGGGCATGCTGTGTGCTCGAGCACTACAATCCATATATTAACCAAGAATTGCTTCACCAAAAGTGCATTTCTCGCCAGAAAACAGTCTTCGTGTAAAAGTCAAATTAATTTACTACACAGATCAAGCACTTTCTTCCTGATTCTTTCTCGAACACTTCTTAATGCCTTGTAATAATATTGTAGGTTTACCTTTGTGATTTGAGATATTCATTCAATCACGTAATCACTCCACTAATATTGATTAAAATCAATAGCATGACGTACAGCTTATACTTGTTTGTACGAAATGTCTTAGACCTCGAAGATGTATATGGATATTGTTAAGTTACTGAGTCATACTGCAAGATTCACGTTACGTCACATGTGAGACTGTTCCATTTTAAAATCTCCAGTGAATTTTCTCCATGATATCCGAGGGAATATTTTTCTGTTTAATTCTTTATCCACATGTTTTTTGGTACTTGTGTTGTTTTCTTTTCTTGATTAGTCGTGCGATTCTAGAGGAAATATTTAATAGAGTATAAAATAATACAGTAAATTTTGTTTTGGGAAGTTAATGAGTGAGAGAAGATCTTCATAGTACAATTAATCTCATTGTTAAGTAGATGCTTACATGATACTTCCTTAAATGGAATAGTTAAATAAATACTGAATTATTTGGATTACATTTATATTTTAAAATATGTAAAATAATTCAGTCCAAAATAATTTTATTAAATGAACCAATGTATTATCTATCTTCTTGTAGCTAACAACATAGAAGATGCATAACACTCAGAAATCTGTTAATTGAAAGAAACAAACATACATAATTGAAGTAAAAGTAAAAGTACAACCGCAGAAATTTCCAAATATCCATTTTAATGAATTAATAATCCTGAAGCTTAAAATGCAATATCAGCATTTGTTCAGCATTAAGGGAAAACAAACTAAATGTATTCTACTTTGATATATATGTTATTACTTTGGAAATATTTACTATAATCTTTAAAAATAGTGAAAACTAATAAAAAATCATTAGTAGATTTTAAAAAAAATAAAATCTGCATTTTTATTTCACCTTATAATCCCCATCTTTATTTTGAAATCTAACAATATTTAAGTTGACAGATACATTTTTGTAATATTTCTGAAACATTTTCTCAATTTCATAAAATTTATCTTATGCATTCATTTAACTTTTAGAGAAGCAAACAATAATTCAGGTTGGTTTTACTTTATTAAAACTTGCATTAATTTAAAACGAATCCAAACGGAGAAATATTAAATAAATAGAAACATGCAAGCTTTACAAAAATATTTAATTAAATATGATAAATTATTTTCGTAAAGCTTGTATTTCAAAATCTATATATCTCAATTAAAAAGGAAAAAAAATTACTAGAGGATTAAAATAATAAATAAGTTACCTCAAAATGTTCCCTTTAAAATACATTTGAGATCGTAGTTTTTAGATTTAGAAGCTATTACCTCTAAAATACGTTTTAATGAATTGGAATTTTAATTAAAAATATCTATCTTTATCTATTCAAAATAAAGGCTTAAAGTCAGAAATATTCCGAGTTTTTCCAAAAGTCAAACTCAAAAGAAGATTTGTGAGTATTATTTGACGCTGCTGATAAGAAAAAGATAGCAATTCAAGATTCCAAAGAAAACTTAAGATTGCTACATTCTTAAACAGTACTTTATGGGGGTGGAAACGTTCTTTACCTTTAGATAAAAAAGCACCTCGAAATGTTGAAGCAAAGTAACTTTACAAAATTCCTTTCCATGTTTCCTTCTAACTTTTTGAATCTAAATGAGGAACATAAAAGAAAAATAACTGCAAAAAAAGATTATTCGTCCTTAACAAAAGCATAAAAGAACAAAAATATCTAACGTAAAAAATTGTGGCGGTAAATTTTCTACGTTTTTCAAAGCCACGTAGAATGTTATGTTTAGCCTCAATCTTTTTTTATGCTCTAGTTTGCAGATATTACTTGTTTCTTAACCTGTTTATTCTCTTTATTTCTCAAAAAAAAAAAAAAAAAAAAAAAAAAAACAGGAAACAAACTATACTTCAGAACATACATTACGTTTCTGGAGCTCTTGAATTTTTGATATTCCAATGCTTCTTTCGAACTAGAATAAATCGATGGAAATGTGATATTGAGTAATATTTAATAGGTAAAACGGAAACATTGAGATATAATTTTTATGAATTCAATGATACACATATTGCTCACATAAATCTAGAAAAGAATTTTTCTGTTAATGTTTGTATACCTAATTTCTTTTTTAAGATATGCAGGAAGAACCTATAGCATTTATTAAAAATTTTTCTGACTGTTGATTATAATCATGAATATGAAAATATCACTTCTATTTTTGTAATTAAATAATTTTTAATTTGCTTCAAATTCCTTTTTTTCAATGATATGTTCTAACTAGAAAAAATTATATTCAAAATATTATCTATTTTCAATTTTCGGAAATTCTATAGCTTTTAATGGCAATGCGCTAATATTCATAAACAAATTCAAAAAATCAAAATTATTTATAAAAATTTTCTCGTTGAATTTTTATGAAGCTTTCAGATTTAGCAATTGTCGAGTATTGTTTCGAATATAAAATGAAATAAATCTGAAATTCAAATGAATTATAGGATTTATTGAAACAATACAAGTGTTTAAAAAATAAGACTTAAAATCAGTTTTAGTATCAGATAGAGGGAAAAAACATTTGGATCAGGCTAGATGTTTAAAACTTCGTTGTATATTCTAGATATATATTTTATGTTAACTGCATGGGTGTCAAAAAATATTTTTCAATTTTTTTTTTGGAAAACACATTTTGATTTAATATGCTATTAATTTATTAAATAAGCATGTGGCGACATATTTATAAATCGTAGAATATCTTAACTTTCAATAAAGTTACTTTTATTTATTCAAGCAATAATTTTGAGTAAATTTTAATTTTCTTAATTTAAATTTTTTTTTATTTAAATTTTAGAATTATAACAATTTCTGCTTAGAGCAGAATGGCCAAAGATTTTATAGCAAAATAATCATGCCTCATTTCCAAATTGTACAATCGTATTCTTTTCAAAGCAGTATGATAATTACTTTTCTCAGTATTGAAATCTAAGCTCCTTCCAAAATAAAATGCTATTGTTTCAATTCAAAAAAGAAATGTCGAAGCATAATGATTGTGCTAATTTCATAAAATAAAAACTGGGATTTTCTCAGAGCAACGTAATCATGATTATTTAAACGATAAAGGATACAGCAAACGAATTATAAAAAATACTTTGAATTTATAAATCTTTAATTCCAATTCATTAGGATTTCCCCTGATAAAACAATACCATATAAAAATGGAATCTTCGAAGTTGAATGAAAAATTTCCCTGACATCAAAATCAATAAGTTATTAAATTTAAGTTAAAATATTAAATTTATACAGAAAAATTCACAAATGAAAGTTTTGTTTCAGTATTTTATTAATGATTGTGCTACAAACATTTCTATCATAAACACTGGTTGCAGTGTGTTGTAGTAATAGTTACAGCAATTTCTTACAGTAATTAATGAGAATAAATCAATACGGGATATATATATACAATGTACAAATAGAATATTTACATGGTTTCATATATGAATATGCACAGTATGTGCGCAAAAGTACATGAGATTTATGAAACTTAAATATATGTAATTTACCATCTAAGGTTTGTTAATGAATGAACTGCGCAAATGGAAGGTTTAAGTATCATAACTAATTTAAAGTTTTTGTGTAACATCCTAACTAAAAGTAACCGAAAATTCTGATTCTAAATGCTGTGTTCTAAAAATGAACACAAATGAGGAAGAAACTTTACTCAAAGAAAGCAAAAATTAAAAGAATCGGAATACTCTCTAAGGAAGTAATATATAACGTTCGAAAAAACGAGGATCTGAGAAAAGTTCTTTAATTTTCTTAACAAAAATATGACCATCGCTTAAGGTTCATCAATAATTCTATGGAACACAATTATTCACCAAGGTAATTAATTTTATACAAACTTTTACAGTTTACTTAGGAAAATTTATCGTTATCACAACTTCATACTTCATCTTTCATGTCTTGTATATTTGCTTAAAACTTGGTTGTTTGTTCATATATTTGGGTTTCTGAGCAACTATGTGTGTGAATCCTGAAAAAGTGTGTGTGATTCCTGTCTGTGTGTGTGAAAAATTAATCTTTTATTATAATCAGATTAGAAAACATTTTATCGCATTTATAGCGGAAATAGCGTTACATAAGAAATCATTATCAATCAAGATGACATCCAAATTATGAAGGGTACTGTGAAAGTAATAAAACTGTTTTTTTTTGGGGGGGAGGGGGCATTGAGTAGGTTTCCAAAACTGTACTAATCGAAAAATGATTAGGGAGAGAGGTGATATACAATAATTTTCCGTTCTACTTCTAGCTCTTCCCTGCAATGAGAGAATATAGTTTAATTTCCACGAAAATATTTTAGCGGTTGTTAAACTGTTGTGCATTTTAAAAGTTTTACAACAGTTTCCAGCATCTAGCTACAGATTGCAGTCTACTTATAGATGTTTATTGGACATTAATTTTTAATAGAGTAATTACGTTTATCAACTTAAATGTGTTTGCGATTTATATGCATTTTTATTTAACTTGTAACCTCAAATGTTTCAGAATCTTCATCGTAGTAAGAATTGTTTCCATCTTTAACATTATTCTAAAATCAATGTTTTCTATTTATGAATTAAAATTATTATCCTTAACTTATGAATTCTTCAATTAATAATTAATGAACTTTTATTTATGGATTTCATTATTCTGAATTATAAATTTAATTAATTAACATTATAGTTTTTAATTATTTTATGAATTTTTAACTAATTTATAAATTTAACTTATGAATTTATAAACTTTTATAAAATTTCCTTCAATACCGAATTTTAAGTAATAATACATTATTTAAAAAACTGTGTTGCGATTCAAAATATTTGATATTAAATTATAAATATTCATTCAAATCACATTTTATTTTCTGATTATAATAATACCATATACAAAACCTAAAATCGGAACGCTGTATTAAAAATGAATGAATAAAGTCTGTCAAATTCAACGTTTTGAAGTGTTTTCTATGAGATATATACATGGTGCTTATAAATTCGTAAATACTTAAAAATTCATAAAAGTAAGGAATTGGATTTCCTGAATGCAATTGAAGAGAAACAGATTGTACGAAAGGTGATTTTTTTGTTACGGATAAATATATCAGTTCCAATTTTTGTCCACAGAAGGCAAAATTATAGAATCGTCCTGAAACCACTGAATTTTGTGTAACTTACATATATTAGCATTCAGGTACATCCTTAAAAGGATATCATTACAATATTTTTTCTACTCTTCAAGCAGTACACAAACTTATTTTCACTTTGTGAAAACACCAATAATTGTAGCTTGTAGGATGTCTTACTGGATACAAAAGATTTCATATTGAATGGGATCTCCTTAAAGGAAGATGGTTTACCAGATTATCCAAGTAGCAAAATATATTGGTTCTATATTGGCTAATTTCTGGCGTCATCTTAATCCATATAAGCTGTCTGGATTGGCCCAGTCTTGGATGATCTACATTTCGTTATATCGAGATAAGGTAGGCAACCAAGATAGGGCCAATCTTAGCACTCTATATTGAACCAATCTTGGCAACAATTAAAGGTTTGTCTTCATCATAGGTAGCTCATATTGGTATCAAAGAATTTTATTAAGAATTATAAAATTACTATGAATTTTTTTTTAACTATTACAACAAATGCACAATTTTTCTTTCGTTTAAAGCTCTATTGTAGCATCTTACCAAAGTAAAGGAATTTACACGTTAATATTTGTTATTTTACATTCAATATTGAATTGAAAATTAAGTGCAAGTTACAATATATATATATATATATATATATATATATATATATATATATATATATATATATATATATATATATAAGTAATACTCAAAACAATTTAACAAAATGTACAAATTATTGCTGTATGATGAAAATCACATTATGTTAAGTTGAAATAATTAATATGCAAAGAGAGAAAAAAGTGAAGTTTAAAAAAAGAAAATGTTTACTACTTATCAGTTTTGAATACATGATTACTTAACATATTTAATTATTATCCAAGTCACATTCTAAATGATCATATTATTGATATAAAAATTGATTATTTATTAATTTGATTTATTTCACATGAAAAACAAATCATATTTCTGCATTACTTAACACTAACTGATAATTCAAACTGTCAGTTTTTGTGTATAAATTTATCATCAAATTTTTATATTTTATACTTTTTTTATTTCACAAAATGATAGAGATTTTTTATTAAATGAATTCCAGTCGAATTACAAAATAAATTTTGTTCTCTTCTTGTTAGCAACTGTAACACAAAAAAAATTGGGCACTTAAAATCATTTCTTTTTACATAAAGCTCTGATAAAGAAAATAAAAGTTCTTAATTCTGTTAATACTTTTGACTTATAATGAATTACTCTATTTTCAACACAAATGCATCAAAAAACATTTATAATTGTTTGCACTGAGTGTGCCTATCCCTTCATTACAACAAGGCTGGAAACTGTTACTTGTTTATCTTCACCCAGTGTGCACCTGTGAACCAAGTTACGTTGGCGAGTAGCATTACCCATGCCATACCACCACAAACCCATTCATAGGGTGGACCACATTCACAGTTCATCTCAGAAGAAAGAACAAGGAAACACAAAGACAAAAATGTATCCATGCCTGAACTGGTATTCAAACTCAGGACTTACAGTCTTGTAGTAAGGAACGTTAACCACTCAGGCATCGGTCGGCGCATCCAAAAGCTGTAAGTTTAATTAGGTTCTCAGTTAGATGTTAATCATTAATTATGTTTAAATTTTAATTTTATTTCACATCTCACTAACAAATTTTCAAATATATTACTTTTTTTTTTTACACACGAAGCAACATAAACACGAATGAAACTCACGTAATTATGAAGAATTAGCATTACTTTAAAACAAAGATTCCCATGGGAGGAAATTCCATTTCTAAGACACGTGACTAATAAGACAGAACAGCGTATTTAAAAAAATTGTATTTGATTTAGTATACCTATATGATTTTACAGTTTAGGTAATGCTTTGCATTCCTAATATCTAGTTATCTTTAATTTTCTGCATTTTCACCATAATTGTTCAAGACTTGAAAAGCACAAATGTAATAAAAATTACTAGAATGAAATTTCTCTTTCATATGCACTAATATTATGACTAAAAACTAATCCAAGCTCTTTTCTAAGTCTACAAAGATTTTCAATTGTAAAGAGCTTCAAAAAATTTGCATAGTTGATTTCTAGTTTTAATATAATTAAATTGTTGTAAAAAAATTACAAGATAAATAAATTATATTGTTGTAATCAAAATATTAAACTGTTTCTTGGATGTAACTTCAATTATTGATCATTTTAATAAGCATTTAATCTTATCACAAGCAAATATTAATTTATACAATTACTCCTCATTTCAATAATATTTTATATATTTGGAATTTTACGTAACATCACAGTAAAAAGTCAACTTTGCTCATTTCTAGTGAGAGAAGGGGTATTAATTTTTGCAAAAAGATTGATTGGTTGTTATTCAATAAATGTGCTTGTCATTACAACCAAATGGGGGATGTAATATGAGGTTGCAGAGTCCTGCTTGAACATTATTGTACGAAGGAGATTACGTTCCAATAATACTAGTATCAATTTAGTTTGTTGCATTTTATCCAGCATTATTCATTAACTGAATATATCTTGCAGCCTGCTTTTGCAGAAGACTTTTAAAAAAATGACCCACACTAGTAAACCCAGCGACACTACACCAAAGTGACTGACATGAAGAATATAAGGCTTCACACTGTAGGCATTGGGATTCTCCTTTGTCCAGATGCGACAGTTATGGGTACTGACTTAACCCATGCAATACATTTTGAGCCGCATCAATTCAGAAGATTCTGTGCATTATGAATTTCTTGCTATTTTTGTAAATCCTGTCTGGCAAATTCTTCTCTCTTAAATATGTCACCTGGTAAAAATGATTGCCATTTGTTGAGATACGAGGTAGCACATTATATAGGATATAAAAAATTGATGTATTTAGTACACCACTTACTCTCGTCACTTTTCGTACGTTGCTTACCTCACTTGTGGATTGTTCCCATAGATTAAGCGTTTGGTAAGCCACAACAACTGACATGGGGGATTCTTTCGGTGGAAGAGTTATCACGCAAATTTCCCCTTTCTTCAAAACATCTTACTAGGTAGAGAAATCCGATAAGGGTTATTGGGTCTTTTACCATTCTTCATTCTTTTCTATGAGTGAAATCTTCGTAGTTTTCTAGCGGGGGTTCATGGTCGAGGTAAAACCTCTTCATAAGCATTGCTTTACCAACTAAAATCGAAATCAAAGTGTGAAATGTAGGTATGATGAGACAGGAATTACATTCGCCAGAAGACATGACGGACGGAAATCCTGAATTTTATAAAACTCTGATTTGCATATTGAATGAGATTTCATTGCCTGAAACACTGTCTATTGACAAAAATTTCAACTTAGCTATTTTTTTCTTAGCAAAATAATGTCTCTTCGTGTGAATCAACTTGTCACTAACCACTCATATCATGATCTAATTTTTTTCACTTTTAGGAATTTTTAAAGTGCTTACGAATTTATGGGACACCACGTATTTCAATTTAAAGATAATTAAACGTAGAAAATAAAATTATTTGTCAGTAATAACTATTGGAAAAGCGTCTTAAATTTGATAACAGCATAAATTGATGCTTTCTATCTCCAACGTAATGTTAACAATGTTAGGAAGTTATTAAAATTAGCTACTTGAATATCCTTTTTATGAAATAAAAATTCAATGAAATAAAAATTCATACACAATATATATATATATATATATATATATATATATATATATATATATATATATATGTATGTATATATATATATATATATATATATATATATATATATATATATATATATATATATATATATATATATATATATATATATATAATTTTATGTTTCCTTTATTACAGTAAAATTACATTGCAAATAAATCAATGTCAAGCTTTAAGAAAGAACCGGTACAACTAAAATGAATACTTTAGACTGTTGATATATAATTTTTTAGACTTGCCAATGATAAAAGAAAAAGCAAGTCTTTTTAACAATATGAAACAGAAATCTTATTATGCTGATATCCGGAAATAATAAATTAAATGCCTCGCATAGCTTTAATCTTAACAAAGTATTCTTCACTAATAACAAGCATATGTATTCGAAACTATAAATTAATTAAAAAAAAGCAGGACTGGTAAAGTCTAGAATTACTAATCGAATTGGATGTAAGATATTATGGGGAAATGTAACTGAATTGAGATTTTTCTTCTCATTCCCAATAGTAATGTATCGGAAATTCGTTAATTAAACGAGGGAATTTCATTTTTGATAATAGAATATAAAAAACATAATCATAACTTTAGTATTAACATGATCTTGGTAATGTGTCATGTTACAAATTTAATTTCGGTTCATATAATTGAATTTATTTATACATATAGAGTTAAATTTTTGCGAATGAATCTGAAAGACGATCTATTTAATACAAATAAATTCTTGGTAATCTAATCCTATTCTTAATTTCAATTTAACCATTTTTAATTGAGTTTATTTATATAATATGTTTACTATTTCTGTGTGTAAATGAAATCTGTATAAATTAATCTTTCTTTAGACTTGCTGACAGAAATAGGACTTTGTATGTGATTAATTATATTTGTTGGAAATTTTTTATAACATATACTATTTTTATTTTAATCCATCTAAACACAAGCTTTTTATAATCTCAAATATAATTATTAAATTATTTGATTATATGGAATTAAATAATACAGTAAATTATACTGTAGAATTTATATTAATAATGGTATTTTTAATGAAATGTAGGTCAAATAAAATATTCAAGAGAGAATATATAAATTCTCTAAACTTAATATTAATAAATATATCTACAACCATTCTTTTAAACTTTTATATTTACAAAATCATTTCATTCATCATATATTTACAGAATCAGGTTGTGTAAGTATTATATGCTATATCAATCGAAATTCAGTAATGATAACAATACGAATAATTTTGTTGACATCAATTCCTTTATCACATTTTTTATGAACTAACATGATTTTAAAATAATATTAATGACATTCATTTAACATAGTTGCAAATTAATGTTAAAGGATGTAAATTTAGCATCCAAAGAATTTTGTGCCTTTTTAGGAACTAAATAATAAAAGCATCATTGTAATATAATAAATTATTACTTGTAAGTTGTTGTTGTTGTTGTCGTGTGCCAGCTAGAGTGGCATTATGGAGTGTGCTGCTCCACTTTTCCGACTGAACTATATATTTTGGTGTGGATTCCGACTTCCGTAGTACACACATTTCATAGGTACCCGTTTATAAGGTAGGCAACCATTCACAACCCATTCATAAAATGAAAGTACAAAGACAGGATAGATAGAGAGAGAAGGAACATCCATACCTGAATCGTGATTCAAACCCAGGGCCTCTTTATCCACAATCAGGCACGCTGACCACTAGACAAGTTGGGCGGCCTTACTTTTGAGTAAAATCATTTAATTGGGATTATATGAAAATAATAAAATCAAAAAATTATAAAATATACAAAATTAAACAAATTTTTTTATTTGTTTAAAAAAAGAAGCGTTAGTTTTTTTAATTATTAGTTTTCAATTACATCCTTTGTTATCTGCTTATCCAGGTATCTTAATGGAAATAAAAATCATATGTTGGAGAATATCCTTACAAAAATAAATATGTTGTGAAATTAATGAAAACATCTTTATATATATATATATATATATATATATATATATATATATATATATATATATATATATATATATATATATATATATATATATATATATACAGGTGTTTGTAATTAACTTGAACTTTACTTATTGTTGCTGAATTAAGCCTCATATACAAAAATTTCCCACAAAAACATAATTTAAATACATACATTATTAACTTCTCTACTAAATATTAGAAAAAAAAATAGATTTGAATTTTTTCAAGAATTAAATATATTAACTCTACTTCACTAAATAAAAAAATAATACTCTACCAATTAAATACATTAATTTTTCTACTAAACATATATATAAGACAAATAAAGTTGAACTTTTTTTCAAAAATTACTAATTTGATGGATTATAAGACGCTGGTTATTTAATCTTTAAATAATATAACACTTCCTAGTAGTACTAAAGTATCTGCTTATAAAAAGTTTAATACCTCGATAAAATTCAGTTTTGAATTAAATCTGGTAGAAGACATTGCATTTCCATATAATATAAATTAAATATTTTTTTGTAAAACTTAAAAATATTTTACTTAAATATAAATGCACTAAAATAAAAATTTCTCAAATGTGATATATGATATTGCGATTTCCTTATTTTAATATTATAAATCTTTTGAAAATAGTTGAGTTTTATCAAAATAAATGTTTTAAAAATCATTATATTTGAAACTTTAGCTTAATATACATTGAATTTATGCTTCTAAGCAATAAAAAATCGGGTAATATATATTTCCAGACATAAACACTAGCTGTCAAACATAAAACTTTAATGCAATATACTTTAACTAATTCAAACATAAGAATAGTTAAGTGAATGGCATATTTATTACCTGATACTTCACACAACATTTCATAAAAAGAGAACTGCTTTTCTAAATCCCCTTATAAGTTATTATTAATGAAAAGTACATTTTTGTGTAAGGATCAAAATGCCTCTTTCCATTCAAGCATGGCCAACAAGCGCCTTTACTACCACTTCTGACGTGTGAGATGACGTTTATTGTTCCAATATTTATAGATATTGAGCTCGGATGTCATACTGCTCACACTATGAAGGGAAACTTAGCTCACATAAAAAGATTGCGTATTAGAATTTAGTGAACATACGTTAGAGTAAAGATCTGTTATTTTCATGGAAAGACAAATGACTGAGTAAATTAATTTGTGTTTTAATGTCTGTAAAGTGGAGTCCCGTGTAAAAAGTACTTATCAATCATCAAAAATTCAAAATTTATTGTAATGAGTTGGATAATATTATACGTTTTACGTTCTAAAGTTATTAAAAACTAATATATTGTAATACATATTATTAAAAACAACATACTGCTTGAGGAATGGAAATGGTTGCACATGACAGAATAAAGAATGATAGCATTTATATTTATATATGTGTGTGTATTTATAATTAAACAACCGCTTTAAAATATTTTGATAAATTAATTAATTAAATATTGAAAAATTTTAACAGTTTATTAATAGACAAAAATTTATTTTTGCAGAAATCTCCTAAAATGTCTGCATTTACGCTATATGTAATGTTTAAAGAAAAAGATTAAACTTGGTGCAGAAACTTTGGTGCAACATTCAAAATTAAAGTAAAATTAACAGTTAGCTCTGAGCCATTGTTTATCCTAATAAAAATTTATGCTGATTTGAAAGAGGCTCTATTTCTAATATAACTAATGATGCCACAAAATTATTGCTGATGATAGAGTAACAACTAATCTTAATTTTGAAAGAAATGTTGAAACGATAAATTTAATTTGGAGAGGAAAAAAACACACATGTTTTATTTATGTTTTATTTTTAACAGTATAATGCCTACAACTACAGTCAGTATTAACTTTTTGAATTGATTATAAAATATACTGTAACTTGTTGCTAAACTTGTTAAAAGTTAGCATATAGTCTTTTTATGAATATTTCAAAGAGGAATTTTTATAAATAACAATTGTTCTGATAACACCGAATGAGAATATTTTATCTTCATAATAAATTTTTATTAACTAAATGAACTTTTATAGTTTTCTAATATCAACAGATTTAAATGATTAATACAGAAGTCTATACATTTTATCTTTAATAACAATAAACTTTTACTTAAGCATTAAAAAAAGAATAACTACTCTTACCATAACTATTTTAAGATGTTTAAATTCTGATTATTGTCGGCAAGAGCTTTACAGAAATGATACAATATAACAGTGCATTCACTATTATATAAATATGTTGTCTACGCTAATATAGCGTGTCTATGTAATCTTATACAACAGCTGAGTTATTTATTAGTATATTCTGTAAAATATATCTAGATATTTTTAAAAAAAATTATTCAAGTATTTGCTAAATTTGTATTTCATTTAATAAATTTAATTGTTTTAGGACACTTTGCTTTGGCAGAATGTCAGGTAAAATCGCTTGATTCTGAAAATTAGCAATTTCAAGATTGAAGGAATTTTTAAAAAAATTTTAAATAAATGTTGTTGAAATAAAAAGAATGTAAACTACCATTAATCCTAAATTAATATGAACATCAAAAAAAATAAATAAAAATAAAAATAATAATAATAATGTGTGACTTCAAATCAAAATGTATGTGAATATTCAGTCTGAAATAATAATAAAAAAACTTTAACTCAACATAAATATATATTGTGTGTAATTTCATTTCATTGCCATTACAAAATGTGTATTGCAGAATGGATTATGTTCTACAAATTATATATTTATTAGAAAGAACGTTAAATCTGATAATATTTATTAATATAAAATTAAATGAATAATTAATGAAATGTATAAATGTTATTATTACATGCTTCAGAAACAAATATTTATGAATAAAATTATCTAAAATATAATTTCCATTATTAACTTTATTTAAAAAAAAAAAAAAAAAAAAAAAAAAAAAAAAAACATAATGTTAATAAGCACAAATATTGGCTTTAAAATAGACACAAAATTTATACTTCAAAAAAGATTATGTTAAGAAACATGTTATCTAATATTGATGCAGTATTTTAAATTTAATTTTCTTAAAAATCTTAGAATCATCTGTATATCTCTTATTTAATATTCTTAACAAACCCTTCATTCAAATTTGTGATTTCTACAATATATATATATATATATATATATATATATATATATATATATATATATATATATATATATATATATATATATATATATATATATATATATTCAAATTAATGTCCATTTATTTTAATTTTTATTCGATCCTTAATATTGGAAGACATACTAAATTTCGATGGTGACCAACTGTTGTTACTTGATTACATATTTTTAACTTTAAGTGTTTTGTTTTACAAAATTTATTTTCCCTCTCAAGAAATTCAACAACATAAATACAATTTATAACACTATATGATTAAAACAGTCCACTAGCTAATAATTTTTCGAACACACATATTTATAAAAATATTAGCATATATTTACGATACAATTTTCATATTTTTTTAAAAACTGATCCTAAATTTTCTGGTTATGACTATTTACTATAGTTAATATTTGAAATAACTATTTTAAAAATAGTTATTTCATAAGGAAACATGTAAAAATATTTGTACTAAATCTATAAATAAAAAATGTTACTTGTTACTTCTGGAAAAAAAAATTAATTTATATTTTATTAGTGCATTTATTTACTGCATAAAAATTATCATTACTAAATTCAAAATATTTAACATTAGTATCACATTTATCTAACATCAACAGATAGTGTGGTATAGTTATTTACTGCATAAAAATTATCATTACTAAATTCAAAATATTTAACATTAGTAACACATTTATCTAACATCAACAGATAGTGTGGTAATAGGTAAGTAACAACTATCTACAGATAGTGTGGTATAGTTATTTACTGCATAAAAATTATCATTACTAAATTCAAAATATTTAACATTAGTATCACATTTATCTAACATCAACAGATAGTGTGGTAATAGGTAAATAACAACTGTCTACAGATAGTGTGGTATCTACAGATAGTGTGGTATAGTTATTTACTGCATAAAAATTATCATTACTAAATTCAAAATATTTAACATTAGTATCACATTTATCTAACATCAACAGATAGTGTGGTAATAGGTAAGTAACAATTAAAGATAATCATATATCCTTTGCCTCAATGTTTTACTTATATATTTAAAATTTAAAACATTTTCCTTCAAAACTTTACATTACGAGTTTAAATATGTTAATTTTTAACTCATTAGAATTTTTTCAAATTATTGCTATATTAAAAAATTTCTAACGAGTTAAATCTTTTATTTCTATATAAATAATAAAAAATAATTTTTATTTCTATTTTTACTTTGTCTAAATTTCTTAAAAGTTTAAAAGCACGCTTTATTGAAACAAATTTTAGACAATAATCTATTTTGTTTGCAGTGTTCATTTGAAAATACTATATATTTTACAGAACTGCAAACTAAATATTATTGTGGATATTTTTAAAAAGATTTTAGAAGAATCATTCATTTATAAATAAGCTAAACGTTATTATTATTCGTTATTCACTGAATCGTATGATTTAGATTATTTCTTTTATCTTTTAGAGTTCGAGTTGAATTTTATGTGAATGAAAATACACTTAAAGAGCGCCTACAATTATTCTTCATAAAAAATCAAAGATCAAGTGAGTAAATATCTAATGCATTTATTCTCTTATATTTAATATTCTTTATTATCCTTTATTTAATGTCTACGTTTTATTACAATTATTTTTTTCTTAGAAAAGGATGTATATTTTTATGAGCAATTTTATAAACAATTTCAGATATTTTTCCGAAAAGTATATACATAATATTATCTCATTTAAATATTGCTATATATAACACAATTAATTATAAGTAAAATGTTTTTAACTATTTCTAGAGTTATTTTTGAAAACCAATTCCCAAATAAACATATACTCAAAACATTGCATAAATTGGTTCTAGCTAGAGAATTTACAGAGATAGTTAGATGCGGTTTAAATCTTCTTGATTTGTCTCCTCAGGGATAATTAAGGAAATAAATGAAGCAATCTCATAAAAATAAACGTTTTTAACACTTAAATCTTGGCTGTTAATTAAAATAAACTGATAACTTAAATTTAATTTATGGTTAATACACTTATTATAATGAATAGTTCTTTTACATTAGAATAATGTAGATAAAATATATAAAATATAAATACCATACCATAAAAAGCATTTTAAAATTTAAAAATTTTGAACATTTTGAATCATTTTATTTTGCATTATTTTTAATGATTTATTTTTAGCATAACAAAATTATTTTTTGATTAAGCAGTGCATTCCATTCATTAATTTCATAGATATGAAATTAATTTTAAAAATAGAAGATATTGAATGTGTGATGTGTGGTGTGTGATGTCATCAGAGAATTATTTTTCCTACTAAGCAATTTTTATAAAATTCAAATGTATTCCTAATCATATTATATCAATTTTTCAAACCCAATTCGTTACAAATTTTTTAATTAATTCAGAGTTCACACAGGTCTAAATGTTAATTTGTATAATTTTTAAAAACATTGCCAAATGCTGTGCTAACTTATACACTATCTACAAAATATTTATTATGAAAAAAAATCTTCAAATAATTTAAAAAGTTTGTATGGATGGAAATCACTTTATTCTGGTTTTTCTGGTTAAATCACACACATTAATGTTGTATGGTATCCTAACTTTTACAATATGATCATGAATATTTAGTTCGGAATACCAAAGAAGTGTATTTTTCCTTTCACAAATTCTGAAAGTTATATTATGCATTGAATATTATATTTCCTTCCTTTTCATAAAATTGTTTTTGTTTAAAAAAATTGAATTTTTGTTTGGTAGCAAGCTCAAACTTTCTATTCTCTTTTCTGAAATCTGTAGATGAAGCTTTAAATTTTATTTTATTTTTATTTTTTTAATGAAGTAATATGTCATTTTTGAGTACTTAACATTTATTGAAAATTTTAAATTTCTTTTAATTTTTTCACTTGTTTCCACATTTATTAACGTAACAAAATGTTTAGAACTAAATCTTAATATTATACTGTTTCGTTCGGAATCTGAAATGCCATTTCTTCGACTATAAAATTATCATTATCATTAATTAAGTATTAATACTGCTAACGTTGCACGATATTGCTTTAAAAGTTTTGGCATAATTTGAATATCATTTCATTTTTCATTTAAAAATCCTATAAAAACATTTTAATATATTAAAATATCTTCTTACGAATTCAAAACGTAAATCGAATAAAGTTTTCCACTTTAATTTTTTTTTCAAAAGGTTTAATAAAACTGCATAATGTTAACAATCCAAGTAAAATATTATCAAGTATATGTTCTGGACACATATTAACAGTAAGTTGATACTCAAACATACTGTTGATACAAAAAGTTTTGTAAAGGGGTATCAACAAGTAGTTTATATTGTAGTTGCATCTTAACGAATAATCTGAGGATCCTCTGGTTAATCTACTACATTAGGTCTTCAGTTATAAAAACATAATCAATCTTCAAATTATTATCTCGTCTAGCATTCATGCCACATGGTGGACAACAGTTTAAATTTTCTTAGTGCCATAACTGCAATTATTGTAAACATAAACCCTTAGAGATTCATGCCACATGGTGGACAACAGTTTAAATTTTCTTAGTGCCATAACTGCAATTATTGTAAACATAAACCCTTAGAGATTCATGCCGCATGGTGGACAACAGTTTAAATTTTCTTAGTGCCATAACTGCAATTATTGTAAACATAAACCCTTAGAGATTCATGCCGCATGGTGGACAACAGTTTAAATTTTCTTAGTGCCATAACTGCAATTATTGTAAACATAAACCCTTAGAGATTCATGCCACATTGTGGACAACAGTTTAAAATTTCTTAGTGCCATAACTGCAATTATTATAAACATAAACCCTTAGAGATTAAACAGTTTATTGTGAACATAAACATATTATAACTGCTATTATTGCAATAACTGCAATTATATTAAGCATAAACCCTTACTGATTAAACATTGTTATTGATTTAACATTACTGATTAAACATTATTATTGATTATTTATTGTAAATATGAATAAATTATAATTGCAATTACTGTAAACATAAACCATTACAGATTAAATAGTTTATTGTAAACATAAACCACTTATAACTGCTATTATAGTAAACAGATTACAGATTAAACAGTTTATTGTAAACATAAACCAATTATAATTGCAGTTATTGTAAACATAAACCAATTATAATTGCAGTTATTGTAAACATAAATCATTACAGATTAAACAGTTAACTGTAAACATAAGCCAATTATAACTGAAATTAGTGTAACATAAGCCCTTACAGATTAAACAGTTCTTAAGCTATGTTGCTTTAATAAAAGCCCAACATTTTATTAAAACAATCACTGATCATTACATTTTCTAAGTCAAATAATGGTGCGTTTCACTTTTTAAGACAAAGAAAACAATGTAATCTTAGTTAAATTTAAAAAACGTTAATCAAAATTTAAAAAATTCAGAAAAAAAAATTTGTTTCAAATAAAATAGATAAAATATTCGCTAACTAGCTATTTTATTCATTATATGCTTAAGGATAAAATTTTAAAATAGATTTATTGATCAAGAAAATTATAATTGTAATTTTGAAATAAATGTTAAAATTTATGAATTTCTAATCTCTTACTTATATTTTAGAGCTTTGGTGATATTAATTATAAAAAATCAAAATGTAACATAAGAAATAATAGCATTATTTAACTAAACTATGTTATGCAAAAATAAAATACTACATTTTTAAAAAATTTTGTTACATAATAATATTATATGATAAAGTATAATAAAATTAGTTAGCATTCTTATATTTTGAAAGAAAATATATAACTTAATTTTACAACATCTTTATCAAAGACGTTTAGAAAACGAATCACAATGTAATTTTAACAAAACTGATGCATACTAATTTCTTTTACCTCAAAATTAAAAAAATTATTTTATAAAAAATTATTTTTTAATCATTTTTATTTTACAAAATTTACAGGATTTTTTTATTTAGAAAAAAACTAAACTTATACAAATTTAAAAAATTATTTTAAACCTTAAATTTTAAAATACTTTTTTAAATTTGTATTTAATTCTCTTATTTAAATTTTTTTAAATGTTTTATAAAAATTATTAATATATATCATTTACTTTTATTTTCATGTTAGTTTTTAGAATAATACATCACAACTTATGAGTTTTGTACTAATACAAGATACAGTTTTTTACAAAATAATATTTATATTCAAAATTTTCTAAGCAAATTAAAAGTACCTTATTGCATTTCCCAAATTTTTGTTTATTATAAAATTCATGTTGTTGCAGCAATATTATTATAATTATTTTTATTAAATAATTATTATTTCAATATAATTATTTTTTGTCAGCATTATAACAATAAATATAAAATCAGAATATATTGATCCAATTAAATTGCATATTTGAATTCAGTCTAAATATTCCTATTCCATATTTGGGATTCAGGAATACTTTTTTAAAAATGTTTTTTTTTTTATATTTTTTGTCATTTTTTAAATTTTGTTGTTAATACAGCAGATTAAATTTTAACTCACAATACAATTTGGGTGACAAAAATTTTTTATTTTCCCACTTTGTAAAAAAGTACTTTGTATAATTCCTTAGTATAATTAATTTCAGAAACAAACCTCAAAATAACTTAACAACTTATTTTCTATTCGCTCATAAACTTCACCGATAAACTTTATATTGAATAAAAAAAATAAGAGAATAAAAATGCATGAAGTTTTCTTTTTTTCATATGCATAAAGAAAATAATATGGACATTACTATTTAAAATTACTCTTAAAATTAGAAACAAAAATTTATTAGCAATTTTTTCTGAAAAATATTAAACATATTCAGTTTTTTTTTTCCCTGCAAATTGAAACTTCTCCTTTTCCTTCTTTAATGCTAATAAAACAAAGCACATTTTTCTTTTCTGTTTTTTCGATTTAAATATTTATCTCTTCATTTTTTTTTCTGAAAAATGCTAGAAATTTTTTGTGAAACATTAAAAAAATTTCTGAGTTACATAATTTTAATTTTTGTTCTTAATTACAGTTTTTAAATATGAGAATGAAAATTCACAGATAATTATTGCTGACTGACTTGGCTTAAGTATAACTGTACATACTACTTTTTGAGTCTGTATTTTTCACTTATTTTCAATGTTTACGCAAAATTAATAAAAATCCGTTTTTAAGTTTAAATTGCTTATAATCTATTATTTATTGAAAAGAATTTCAATTTGTATTTTCACTTTTAATCATAGTCAACATTTATTCATGCTCAAAATGAATGATTTCAATTTCAATAATTTATTTTAAATGTTTCAAGGTTGTGTGAATTGCTTTTGGCATTTTTGAATGACAAAAGCAATTTACTCAACCTGGAAACACCCCCTTGTATTATGTAATACTCAACCCTGTATTTATTAAATATCTGTAATATAAATTTCCCATAATAAATATACTAAATCCTACAATATTGATTATTATAATAAAATTTTTACTGAAAAAATAAATTATAATTTATGTTTGTAATATTTTTAATTCACTTTTTAAATTTACTCTTTGTTAAAATTCTTTATTTATGAATCTTAAAGGGTTCAAAATTACCTTTTTTGAAAGTAATTTTTAATTCATGCTCTATATAATATATACTTTAACAGAAAAATCTTGATATTTCATTCTGTCGTATTAAATAATGATTGAAATTCTTTTTCTCTATTGTTGTCGATTGAACTGGAGTTTTTTAAGCGCTGTTTTTCTTGATAAATAGAACTTTTCATGAAGTAATTTGCATTCATAATATATTACACATTTATATTATATAATTTTCTTTTTTATACATAATTTTTTAACATCTGAAAAAAGATTTTGAATTTATGATGTTAAGTTTCAGAAATTTTCATAATTTCTAGATTTACGAAAAATGATCACTTAATTAATTTGCACAAGAGTTTCCTGTGTTTATTAGTTAGAATCATATCATGTAATAATCAATGAAACATTTTTTGGTAAAACTCATAAAATAGCATAAAGAATAATCTCAATCTATTCAGTTATTCACTTTCCAACCTCCTAACTATTCTCAAATTAAATCTGTGCAATTAGGTATACAAAAAAATTTTTCTTTCAGCTTATTTTGCAAATAATGCTCAAACATTTATAAGGTAGGTATATATAACCTCCCCTTTCACATACGAAATGAACATTGTTATTAGCAAACACATTCTTTGGTTTATAACAAAATAGTGAATTTGCAAGAATATATCTTGTCTAATGCAAGAGACCTCGTCCAGAACAAGATGGATCCAAGAGCAAGCATTAGATAAACCATTTGCAAAGTGTACTTAAAGCAATGAAACACAGGACGGAATGGGTCTTTTTATGTTTAGGAATCAAGAAGAGATGTGGCATAAAGAGAACATTCAGAACTTAATGTGAAGTTTCCAGTACGTGATTCCCATTTTCCTTCTACTGTGACCAGTGATAAATTATTACAGTTATCTGCCTCGAAACTTTTGGGATTGGATGGCTTCATCTACGTTCTTACTGATACAGAAAAGCATTGGAAGTTCCAATTTCTGTTCTAGCATGCCTTCTTAAAAGCACGATAGTGTGATAGTTTCTTTTCGGTTAATTTCACACCAGAGAGTCGTATGCTGCTGCTAGGTGAAGGGCATTTTAGTATGAGTGTGGTTGTTGTAAAATAGTTAAATAACTTTTAAGAAGTAAATTAAAAAACCCTTTCGCGTAAGTGTTGTTCACAAAAATGCTTCATTATTCGAACTAACTTATTAATGTTTACGTTTGAAATTATTTATATATGTGCATCGTTTTATTCTTTTCTAAATGCTAAAACTATAAAATGAACTAATCTTAATTCCTGTTTTAAATCACAAAACAAACATTTGCCAGGAATTTAAATTACTTCCTGTATAAATAACTTATGAACAAATCTTTAATAAATATCATTTGATTTGAAATTATGCCGAAACTTATGATATAATTTCAAAATTGCTCTTTAATTCTGAAATTGTTAGAAAAGGATGAATGAATAAAAAAATCTTTAAATATTATTCATTAGTCATGGGCCCCTTGTAAGTTCATAGAAATTGATGTTTACAAGTAATTTAACGCGAAACTATTAAACAACATAAAGTATTTAACTATATTGATTAGTGATAAATATGGATATATTTAAATGATATTTATGTAAAATTAATACGGTCATGTAATTTTATATAATTAATATAAAATTAATTAATAACTTAAAAATTAATTACCTTTATTTATAAATTCATTAATTAAGAGAGGATAAAGAAGTTACAACTATTTAAAGGAAATAGCAATTTTAATATTAAAATGGATATTTATCTTTATTTTTAATTAACTAGCATATAGATTAGTAAGCTTGAGTATTTATAACTTACATAAATTAACAATTTATTTGCTAGTTTTTATCAAAAAATCATCTTAAATAACTTATTTTTGGTGAACTTTCTTAAATTTAAATGCAGCATTTTAAGGGTTGTTAATAGATAAAACCAATATCTTTAAAAAAGTTTCTCTTCAAACATTAAACATATTATAAATTAAACCTAAATTAGTGTGATAAGTTGTCTCAACTCCTTTATATTCCCTTTAAATAAGTCATTTGATATTTAAGAATAATTATAATAACCATAATTATTTAATAACACATTGAAGAAAACTTTATTAAAGTTCTTAAATGCTCAAAAGCATGTTTATGTTCGTTAAAATACTAATCACTGAATTTTAAAATGTATTTTCAAACTTTTATTTAAGTAATTTTCTCGATAAAATTTATAACTATTCAGAAGACGTTTATACATTATAGGAAAAGAAGGATTCAGTTATTGAACTTATTCTTTCTTTTAATAGCATCTACAGCTTCCTAAAAGGAATTTCAAAATTTTCAAAAACCATCAGCATGTGACAAACGTAATAATGAGAAACTTTTATTTAAACAACTATTAATTATTCCCCAAAAAATATATTAAAAATGATAACCAGTCTTAAATTTTAAATTTATTGCTCTGGCGTGAAATGTTTAAACACTGGAAATTAAATTCATTTTATTGTTATTTGGTTATTATATTTTATTGTTAGGCGTGAGATAAATAGATTTTTGAGGTAAGCCCAATTAAATCTTGAATCCTTTCTTAACTACACAAAGCTCTATTCTAACAAGCAATACAAAAATAATTATATAAGTCTTCAAAAGAGATTACTGTGTCACACGAGATAATAGATAGCATTTTATATCCAAGCAACAACATATAGTCCCTTAAAACAAATTAATAGCCCCTATAACATACAGTAACAATTTAAAATTGATGATTACTTGTTAAGAGCTTAAAAATTTGGTTTTCATTTTTAAACTAAGGATATTAATATTAAATTCAATTAAATTATTTTCAATACATATTTAATTTGCTATATATATATATATATATATATATATATATATATATATATATATTTATATATATATATATATATATATATATATACATATATGTATGTATGTATTTGATAAAATGATGGCAATTTACAATCATACTAGAAATCCCTTCCAGTTTTATTCTTCACTATTAATATTCATTTTAAGTTCAACTAACTGTTAGCCAACTTGTCTAGTGGTGGTCAGCGTGCCTGACTATGGATAGGGAGGTCCTGGATTCGAATCACGGTTCAGGCATGGATGTACTTTCTCTCTATCCTGTCTTTGTCCTTTCCTTGCGTGAATGAGGTGTGAATAGTTGCCTACCCTATAAACGGGTCCCTATGACATGTGTGAGTACTGACGAAGTCGGACTCCACACCAAATATGTTTCGGTTGGAAAAGTGGAGCAGCGCACCCCAATTTTCCAGCCTAGCTGGCGCACGAAAACAACAACAACAGATCAACTAATTATAAAAGAAACTTTCTTTAATAATGTTGATAAAAGTTTCCTAATATTTTGTTAAACCGAAAATTTTCTTCTCTCTTTACTACTGTATTCAATGCATTATATTTCTGACCAAAAACCATTTTGAAAAAAGTCACGTTTTTACATATAAAACTGAGAAGATAAGTTTATAACAACTACCATAATTTTATTTATTAAAAGATTTATTTAACATTGTTATATTAGAAACGTATTATCTGAGTTAGTTTACAAGCAATTGCTTGAATATCTCGTAACAACATTTTAAGTTATTAAATCTTGTCATTTTTAGTTTTAATTGTAAAAAATATAATTCACCGATCGAATCTATTGCATTTGGTCTTAAAATTAGCATATTCAATGTGTTAGGATAAATGTTAACTCTGTTAAAAATATTAGCATAATTTTTGTTTAACTTTATATTTTTAGTAGCATTTTTATATGTTTTTAAGTATATTTAGATAAAAAGTTTGTATCAAAAATCTAAGTCCTCCTAAAGTTTCTTTGTGTAAATATTCGAAATGTACAACCATATATTTCGATTATAAACTATGCTACATGAAAACATTTCTTCATATGGTAAAATATATATGTGTTATGTTGCATTTGTCTGTCAACCTAATGTGTATTTGTAAAGAAACATAAAATTAAGTAATGTTTCTTCAAGAAACATCAATTGACATATTTTCTTGAAGAATTGACGACAAAGACATATAATAAGGTTCTTAGTACTTTAAGAAAATAATTGGGAAGAAAACTTTGTTCTTTGTAATCCTAAATTCTAAAATCACAGATGTGATGAGACTTTGCCCAATTAACATCGAACAGTATTTATTTCTCAAGTTATTTATTATAAAGCCAATTATTAACGAGTAATCTCTAACTGCTTTCAATATAAAGCTGAGACAGTAATTTTAGACGAGTCCAGGATTTATATGTATTTATTTAATTATATTTTCGGAATCCTGGAAAGTCAAAAAATAGTATTTGACAGTTTATACAAGAAACGAATAAGTCCATTCAGTCTTACACGTTTTTAAGCACTTAAACAACCAAAACAGTATTAATTTAACAACAATTGTAAAAGGCATTTCCTATAATTTAAAATTTTACTCTTTCAATACATTTAAATATATATAGCAATATTTGTATTTAACTATCAATAAGGTGCGAAATATTATTGGTTTATTTAACAACTTTATAAATTAATTTAAAATAAATTGTTTTCAAGCATATGTTCAGCCTGAATTAATAAGCTAAACATCAATTAAAATTTATTTAGTACATTCATAGATTTAGATGAAGAAATTATATTAAATGTATCGATGCAATTTTGTACTTCAGAAAATTCAATATAGTTTTGTATCGACTTGTTCCTCTTCAGAGGCTTTCACCACCTAGGGAAAAATCCATTAAGATCTTCAATCTTAAGTAGATTCTAAACAGTTACAAATACCCACGCAATAAATAGGAATCCCACCCACGAACTGTTGAACTAAAAGCCAAAGTAGTTACTAAACCAGATCAAATAAAGTTTGGATAAAACATTAGTAAATCACCATCATTTGTGTATCAATATCTATTGACATTTTGAAGACAAATTAAGCTAATTAGGAAATAAAACTCTAAATTGAACTAAAATATAAATGTGATGCTTCTATATTTGTTACAAGACGCACCCACACAAAAGAGTATTCATATCTTTTCACAAAAGAATATGAGTGAATTAGTGAAACTGTTTTCAGCATTTTATGTTTCATGAATAAAATCAGGAAAAATTATATCATTCATAAAAATAATTTTTAATTATTTTTATACAAAAAAATTTAAAAACTATATTGAAATATGAAAGGAAATCCTATTCCAATATTTTAAGATTTAAGAGAAAAGTCTACTGCACTTTCTAATTTCGGATAAAAAAAAATTTGAAAAAAATATGGGAAAAAAAATTACACTTTAAACTTAAACCAAAAATTTATAGTTCAAATTTTTGAGAAAAAGTTTTTCGATAATTTGCTATTAAAGAGGAAGGTATTTGTGAATTAAATTATTCACTTTAAAATTTAAATTTTGCTGACATTTAAGAAGCAACTATTTATTGATTTTTGAAGCATCATATTCAATACCTTTCCTCTTATCACCAACAAATACTAATATATATAGTTCATACAATACGCAATTTCATAAAACTGTTTCCCTTTTATTGAATTCGAATTAATTATATTCAAAATTAACACAACTTTTGAAAGGAAACAGGAAATAACAGAACAAAACAAATTCAGTTTCATGCAGTTTTGCCTTTATTAAAAAAATACGAAAATTATTTAAAATATTCAATGCATACGAAAATTATTTATTTAATCCTGAGCTGTGGGTCCCGGGATCGAATTTCGGTTCAGGCATGGATGTTACTTTCTTTCTCTGTTTTTTTCCTTCTGTGGTGTTGTATGAATGTGACCCACCCTATAAACGGGTTTGTGGTGGTATGGCGCGGAAACGCTACTCGCCTCCGTGAATTGGTTCACAGGTGCCCGATTGGGTAACGACAAATGAGTAGCAGTTACTGGCCTTGTTGTGATATAGGGTTCGTCACTCCAGTGCCCACCGTTCGATAAAAAAGTATTTAAAAGCGTTTCAACTTTTAATTTTTGACTAAAATGTTTTGATCGTTATAACTTTCCACAGCTGAATTCTTGATGACTTTTCGAAAAATTTTAAAAAAATGTCTACTCCTATAAATCCTGGACTCGTCTGAAATTACTGTCTCAGCTTAATAGCAGTCAGAGATTACTCGTTAATAATCGGCTTTATCATAAATAACTTGAGAAATAAATACAGTTCGATGTTAATTGGGCAAAGTCTCAACATAACTGTGATTTCAGAATTTAGGATTACAAAGAACAAAGTTTTCTTCCCAATTATTTCCTTAAAGTATTAAGATCTTTATTACATGCCTTTTTCATCAATTCTTTAAGAAAATATGGTAATTGATGTTTCTTGAAGAAACATTAATTAATTTTATGTTCCTTGACAAATATATATATATATATATATATATATATATATATATATATATATATATATATATACATATACATACATATATATATATATATATATATATATATATATATATATATATATATGAATATATATATATAAAAAAATATTTAAAAGCGTTTTAGCTTTTAATTTTTGACTAAAATGTTTTGATCTTTATAACTTTCCACAGCTGAATTCTTGATGACTTTTTGAAAATTTAAAAAAAAAATGTCTATTTTAAGGAATGTTTTCTTTTAAAATATTATCTTGCTTTGGTAAAATTATGTTTTTATAAAGCTTTTTCCAATTTTTAAATTTGCTTTATTTGATTTAAGTTCTATGATTAGCATTTTGTTTCCACTCACAAACCAACAAAAATTTATAACTTAATAATAACTATATTTTTTGAATAACATTTAGTATAAATCATATCTGTGAATTAACAGATTGCATATATTCAATCTTAATTTCTTCATTTTTATTAGCTATTTTTATTTTCATAATACCTTTCAACTATCTGATGCAAACAATATTTTTGAACAATGTCAAAAATTTTTCACCTAGAATTAATTTATTGCATTTATTTGGTGAATGAAAAGTAGAAAATATAAAATGATCAAATCTTCTTCTAAACAGGAAAGGAAAGTTATATAAATATCTTATCCAAATTCCCATTACATTTTCCGGAAAAATATTTTTCCCTGTAAATAACGGAGATGAAATTGCACAAACTCTCTTTGAACACCTGGTTATCATATTTTGGAATAGGTTACTGGAAATATGCCAAATTATACACTTGTGAAAAATAAAAATAGATCAATATTTATAGCCAAGGCCGCAATAGTTATTCCCTATAATAACGAATGCCTCCTGATGCTTATAAAATCAAACACGTGAGAAAATTTATGTTTTTATTTTATAATCTTATTAGAGCTGTAAGCAGTTTATTGTTAAAATATATCACAGATATGTTACATATCATATGTCACATATATGTTTTATAGAAACCATAATACTTTATAAGTTTTCATAATTATTTAAAAAAATATATTACTTTTCTCAATAATTCTTTTAATGGTATAGGAGGTGTGCAAGCTTGCTTTTGAAATCAAAAATCAATAAAATATAAATAATTTTGTTTTCAGTAAAATATAAATAAATAATTTTCGTGATTTACAATCGTGTGTAATATTTTTCTGAGTACATACCAAAGCCAGTTTTACTTTCTTAACATAAAATTTTTCAAAAGAGAAAAAATAAGATAGATTACTCTTAAAATATCCTTCGTAGTTGTGGTGTTTTACACATTTAACCATTTTCAGAGAGAGAAGAGAGAAAACATCGCTCATTTTTCTGTTATCAAATATTTGTTGACCCAGAAACCTTTCCATCTCCATTTATCTTTGATGTCTTGCTGACCCTACGACTATCAGTTTGAAGGATGGAATTCCCTTTTTCTGTCTATTTAAAGACACAAACTGTGTACCTGACATAATATTTCACTCACTTCGTGACAATCCCATCAATGCTCGAAGTTATTAATAATACAACTGTTCAAATTTTTAACACTCTTTGTAAACTCAAAACGAAATGTTTGATTTTCTTATTTAAAGATGATTATTAGATTTATTTCATTGGAGTTTTCCAACAAATATTGACTAAAAGCCTGATAAGAAATTTCAATAAATATGACACTAATTATTAACTTAAAATATATAGATATGATTTATAAATCATTTTTCGTATTATTCAATAAGAAATTAGAAATATATTTTCGTATTCTAATATTTAATCAGAAATTACAATTCACCAAATCTTCAGCACTTATTTAGTAAATTGAGCTCACTAATTAAAATATTTAAATTAATTTAAAATTGTTAAAAACATTTTAAGATTTAATCAGATATAATATAAAAATATTATTTTACTTCGTTTAAGGGCATTCACAAATTATTTATAAATGATTATATATATATATATATATATATATATATATATATATATATATATATATATAAATCCTATCTAACAATGAAACATATTCTGAAATATTTACTACAATAACCTATTTTATTAAAATGATAGAAACTTTTTCACTTATATTTTTACTTCATCCTAAAATTTAACAATAATTTTTATATTTTGTAAAATTAGGGTACTTATTTATTTTCCTTCAGGTTTTGAATAAAAAAAATTACAAATACAAATAATAATTGTGTGTGTGTGTGTTTTTTTTTTTTTTTTTTTTAGTAAAGACAGAAACTGAATGACTGTCTGGTTGGAAAATCTATATCAATAGTAACACAAATCTCAAGGATATCGTGTCGAAAATCATAGAAACATATTATAGCCATGACAAAACAAAATCTTTGAAATAGAATTGGGGAAAGACAACCGAACTAGCTGAGGAAGGAAGCAAGATATTAAGGAAGATCGTGACATAAAGGAGGAAAACCTGGCTGTAAAAATGAATGCTGATTTAAATGACCATTGGAGCACTTTGTAACGACCCACACAATCCCAAGAGAATTGTAAAAACATATAAATATATTTAGAACAGTAGGTGTGATAGTAAAAACAAATATAACTTACGTAAATGGGAAAAAGTGAGTACTGTAAAGCAAGGAACCTAGACTGAAGATATATTGAACAAGGCATATTTTAGTCTCCGATTTAAATCCATTTCCTTCATATTCTCTACCACGGAACCTGTTTACGTATCCCCTATCCTAGTAGAAACTTACGATTGAAATTCTGTCCATCTTAGATATAGGTTTGGGGATGCATTAGTTCGGGGACTTACTTCGTGCTGTGGAGAAAGTCCCTCATCATCTTACATGCATAGGTCGTTAATAATAACCTTGTTTCGTCTAGAGATTTCATCCATCAAGATGATAATTACTTGATTCACGCCATGGACGAATTGTTCAGTTACGATTTTAGAAGCATGCCGATTCAGTAGCACTTCTTCCAGGGTTTGATGTTTCATAGGACATTAGACAACACAATGTTCCTTTTCTATTCGAAGAGAGACTCCATTATTCTCCTCCTACGTCTCTACGAGTTTGAGTAGTTTCTGCTTGAATGTTACCTACCATCATACAGAATCTTTACATGTATTTCTTTTTCGAGATGTACTCTCAAATAATTTTAACTGGCAAAAGTATTCTTACATCATATTAAGTACAAATTCCTTTTTTCTATATGTTTTCTTAATATCTAAGAAAACCCTTATGTATACATAATATTTAATAAAATAAATAAGAAAAGCAATAGTAAGAAAAATCACTCAAAAGTAATTAGATACTCACTCGTTTCTAGGTAATTAAAAAATTTAATGAAAATTAATATTGAAAAATGGGTAAAAAACTAAATTAATCAAGCACAGGTTTTTGGGAAACGTAATATCTGTGCTGAAACTTTATTTAGTATTTGCTTAAAAAATTAAAAATATCTAAGTATTCCTCTCATTCACAATCACTCCCTTTCCTTACTAAATTTGAATTTATTCTCCCTGAGATCTTGATTTATGACAAATAATATGTGAAGTATTATTTAATTTCCAGTTTGATCATCCTTTTTTATTATTAGATGATATGAACAAGAAAAATTAAATGTAATCTTAAAAGGGCTACTATGACCTAACAGTAGTACAGCTCTTGATCTTTCGCTGCAATGTCAAAAAGTCCCGAATTTCTTAGCGGGTATTATTGAGCAACGGAAGATGTGTCTTCCATTTCCACCTTCTGCGTGTCCATCTGTAAGAGTGAGTGCTTGGAAATTTTCTCAATTTCCTCCCTTCAGACACAGGAATGCAGAAAAAGGAAGTTCACGTGGTGGACATCAGAATGCTCCAACATCATAATTTGAAAAAGCTAGGCTATCCACTATGTGTTGAAAAATGTTAATTGTATTCCATTTACCATGTCAGCAGGGTCATAATAGTATTTTTTGTAAAAAGTATCGATTTCCAAGGTGAAAAATAAATGATTAATTTTTTATCTCAGCGTACACAAATATTAGAGTGTACGCTCAGGAGTCTCCATCTCTTGCAGGGCGTGAATATCCTTTATTATTTTAAAAACAAAATTATCCTTAGAGGCAAAACATGTTGAATATTAAAACTTTTATTGTAATTACAACTATTTATCTATCAGCTACAATATATCGCTGAATAAGAGGCTAATTGAAAATATCTCAGATTTCTCATTTAATATTTCGTGGATTCAATTCAGACGCCAATTAGGAATGTTTATAGTGGTTCGGAAGACACTTTAAGCTACATATTTATATCGAATAACGTAGATTGAAAAGCAAACCAAATCACTATACTGCTTCGAATTATATAAAATTTGCATAATATTATATGAAGTAAATTAAGAAAAATAAGGCATGTGATTTTCCTTTCAAAGATTTGTTATATAAATGCAATAACGATGTATAAACATATAATTGACTTAGGAAAACTTTTACTAAAATGTCGCTTTAGCATGCAAAATATGCATAACATTTAAAGAGACTATTTTATCCTTATATGATATAGCAGTCTTAATATAAAATTGGTTTTTAACATGAAATAATGATGTGATTGAAATATAACGACATATATTTAATGCATAAAGTATTTTATATAATTATTTTTTAAGTATTATATGCTTATTCTTAAACACCCGTTTCTTCAATCTGTTTTATGTAAAAAATTCTACGTGTTACTCTTTTTAAGTATACAAGGTTCATAGTTATCGATGTAAGTTATTTCAAACCAATAGTTTGTTCAAAGAAATAACTTAAAATTGTATTCTTCTTTTAACTAATATTATATGACAATTATTTAACTTTTAAAAATTTTCATTAGGAATTTTATTATTTTCCTTATAACACGTACAATATTTTTGAAAACAAATTGATATATCCTTAACAATGCATTTGAAAATCACAAATTATGCAAACTCATATCATACATATATTGTCTCATTATTGATCTGGATGATTTTCAAGTATGATGAGCTAGTTTTGCGCACCAAGTTTCTTGAATGTTCATCAACCAAACGTGCTGTTGCAATTATAATTGTTAAATAACGCTCTAGTCACTTAGAAGAGTTGAACAATTTATAGATGTGAATGACCAAATCTAAATATGCTTCTCTTATTATAAGTATGATTTAACTATATATATATATATATATATATATATATATATATATATATGATATATGTATAAATTTTCCTATATTCTCGGTTATTTCTAATACATGAGTTTTATTATTAAAAATAAAATATCATGTAAAAACTAAATCAACAATGTTTTTATTTAATTTACAGAAAAAAATATCGGATGATTAATACATTTAATTTATTTAATTGCTATTTACAATTTAGTTATGAACCTTAAAAAGCAATAAAAAATGGGAAATAATAATAAGTAATGTATTGTTCACACAGAACATTTATTCTGCTAAATGTTTCTGAAAAACAATTTAAAAACTGTTCAATTTATCCATGGAATTTCATTTAAATCTTAAACAAATTTATTATTACATTAAATTTACTTTTCTGATATAATCTTTATTATCGATGAAACTAGCTTTCATGGAATATAACTATTTAAAATACAGTTAACAAGGAAGAAAACAGAAATTTCAAATTTAATAATTATATAAAATGATAATATATATTACTAAGCACAGTTAATTATGGGCATTTTCCATCGATTAAAATAAAACCTAGAATAATTCATTGAGTTAAAAAAATGGTGTTGTTTTTCCGTTAATATATTCTTAAAAGACTCTAATATTCTCAGTAAGATGAACTAATCAAATAAGAACCCTAAAAAAACGCACCATAGAAATTAAACATGTATTTTAATATTAAGATCTTGATTCCTTAAAAATAATTTTAATTTTTCTTATATCAAAACTAATGAAAAATTGAAAATTTCGTGGTGTAACTTTAGAAAACTTCAGTTACCGTTCGAAATATTCTAAATTAATATTTTGTAGCTACAGTAAATATTGAAACTTCAGCAACATATTGTTCTCTGATATTATTCAAAACACAAGAATATTGTCAGCTTAATATTTTAGAGGAAATTATTCCACAAAAATGCAAAATTCCTATAATGCAAAGTAAATATAACATGTTCAGTAATATTTCCTTGAATTTGCCTCTAAATCATTATTATTCAAGGTTAACTTATCGTAAAATCAGAAATGATTTTAAAGTATTTTTTTAAAAGTTTAAAATCAAGCTAATCATTTTAGTTACATTCCAAACAGCTATGCCTGCTAAAAGAATGGATTATATTTCATGAACTTACAGCCACTCTCTTAATTAAAATATAAATAATACGAAATTTTTCTGTTTTGCAAATCAGAAACTTAATATTAAATCAAAAACTGAATAAGAATTTATCTTAGTTACCAAAAAGTGACGTTTCACAGTAGAAATTATATCTACTTTTAATGAATATGAAATTTTCATAATATTTTGAAAACTCAAATGACATATTTTTTTGTGTTTTTAATCTAATAAAAAACGTGTGTAAATGAGAGATTAATGTGTTTATGCATGTGGGAAGGGATTTAAAATGAGACCATAATTATGAAGAATCGATGGTTTTAGGAACGAAAAATATTATTTAATCATAATCAAATATTTTTAAAAATTAATCTTTATATTGCGTTAGTTTGTGTCTCAAAGAGTCATTTACTGTGCATGAGTGCTAAATAGAAAAGAACTCATCTTAAAGAGGAACCACTAAAAGCAAACAAGAATAAATTCGAAATAAAACTTGCAAACTGCTTAACTGAAAGTGAGATAGCTAACAGTTCTCTTTCGGTCGTGATAAAACTAAAAAGTGTAACTCTTATTTTATGGTGTACATTATTTTGTAAAATAAGTATAAAAAGCATAATTCTTAATTTTTGTTGGTAATTTCCTCTTTTCTTAAAAATGGACTTTAAGTTTTATTATTATACTGTCAATATATTTTAATGTTAAAATATCTAAAATTCAAAACAAATTTAAGACTTAGATCTGTCATTTCAGGCATGGAAATTTACCAATCTATCATTATTAGTGTTTATTTTGTATATATATTAACTTCACAGGAAGGTAGATCATAGTTAAATATTATAATATAAATATAGGGCTTATTAAATGGAATTTTTATTTGATTAACAATACGTGATTTTCTTTAATTATTGTGAAATTTTAAGAGAATGCAAAGGAGATCCCAAATTGTTTTTTAGAGTCTTTCGATGGCATTGTGAAAGAATGGAACACTTCTGCGTGTAAAGCCCTAGATTCAATTTCAGCTGTTGTTGAATAATGGAAACTTAAAGCTTCGCTTATGCTTTCCATAAAGATGACTGTTTGGGTGGGTGCTTGGAAGTGTTCTGTATTTACATCCTTGTATTTTATGTGTAGGGTACCTTATGTATCCGCAAAAAACTTACACGTGGAATATTAAAATACCTTACAACAGCATAGGAGCCTTAGTTTGTTCATTATGCAGTTTCAAAATAATGTTGTAAAAATATTTGAAATCAGTACTTTGCAAACCATGTTTGAACCATGTCAATGGTGGCCTGATTAGTTAGGATGTTTCTTTGTTATTCAAAGTTAGTAAGTTCAAATCTTGACCCAAATGAAGATCCATCATGTTCACTAATAGAACCTGGAGTGCGTAAAATATGTGGTGGTTGCTATGTCCATTATGTGACCACTAGAGGTGGGGCATGATCTGGAATTTTCTGCTTGGCATCTGTTTCTAAACTACGAAGACCCACTCTCACTTTCTGGGCAATGCGGGCAACAATCTAACAGGTGTTTCGCTCCCCCCCCCCCCCGCCATCATTGTAATGCTTTACAAAATGGAATTTCCTTGTAGTGTTTGAACATTAGAAATAAAATATTCGCTTCATATATCTTATGTTAAATTTTGCATAGTTCGATTTTTATTTAAAAGGTTTCATCACTTTATTTTTATGGATGTTATTTATATATACATTATTTGTGTTTCCCATATCTTTATTAAACTCCACAAATTAAGCAGTTTTTTTTGTGTCGGCTATTTAAGTACACATTATTAAGATAGTTACAAGAATCCATCTTAGCATGGACATCACATTTCGTCCTTTTTTTAAGTATTTATTCTGCATCAATTTACCACATGATTGCTTTGATTACATTTGTTCTTCACTTCTGAATGCACTTTTAAGTAATGATCCGATTCATTTCTAGAACATTTTACGGAAGATCTCATTTTTTATTCTATTTTTAGTCTTACTTGATTAATATTTAGATTACATAAAGGAACTTTCGGTTATGCTATCATTTTTTATCATTAATATTTTAGGGCATTATTTAACTAAAAAATAACTTTTATATATTTATTCATGAAGCCATAACTGGATTTATCTCTTACAGGTCTAAGAATTCGCATTTTCAATCTGGTTGTAAAACTGGTAGCGTGCTTACTATACGTCATTAGAGTCGTACTGGATAGAGGACCATCTTATGCAGTTTGGTACGTACTGATTTCTAAATTAACTACATAATTTTCATTCCTTTTTTGTGGTACAAACTATCAATAAACTCACTAAATATTTTAAAATATTCCTAAAAATATAATCTCCAAAATTTCTATGTGCAATAATGTAATGTATTTCCTCATAGTTTATATTTAATACAAATCGATGTTAAAATTTAAATTATTTACAAATGCCGTAAACAATATTCACTAATTTGAAAATGTTAAAACATTTGAAGAATTTTTTGTATTATCTTTAAATTTTTTAAGCAATTTAAGAACAGTTAATACAAAATTAGAAATGTGTTTTTTCAATGAAAACATAGTGGGGATATTAAGCGTACACAAAGGAAGAATATATATGATCATTAAAAATCATTTCCTTTATTTCATGCTATGAGCTATAAGTTGTGTTCTCATTTAAAAAAATTCACATGAAATATTTTTTTTGCCTTTTAATGTATGAGAATATGTACATATATATATATATATATATATATATATATATATATATATATATATATATATATATATATATATATATATAAGGAGAGACAGCATTCCATGCTTCGTAAGTTTTTATGTAATTTTATTTTTTACTATTATATTATATAATATCAGTTCTTATTACAACACACTTTTATTTTTTTGCTAATTAATTTGTAAATGAAATTTCTTCAAGAACTTACGTATTTTTAAAACAAATAAATATCTTTATATATCTAAACAAATAAATATCTTTATCTTTTTATAGCTTATTATATCAATCGAAACATAAGTGGGATTTGTTTCATTAAGAATAATGATTTTCAATTAAAATAACTTACTTGCGCTGATCAATACAGTTCTTTATGACAATAAGTACCCGAAAAATCTATATCATCTTCTTAAAATTACAATACTTAGATCAATAGAATTTCAAAAAATGATTTGTGTGAAAATATGTTAATTTTTTATTAACAATTTTGCAGAAAATAATACCCAATTAAACTATTTAAATTGGTTATTTAAATTATTAATTTAAGGGACATTTTTGTATATAATCACTAATGTGATGAAAAATTACCCTAAATAAACCCAAATTTTAATTTTAATCGAAAATTGTATTGCTTAAAAGTATTTTATATGTGTGTTTGTGTAATTTATGAATTTTCTTCAATTCAAAATCGTTAATATTTATAAACATTTGGTGTTTTTAACGATAACATTTGTGAAAAATGACTAAAATACATAAAATAAAACACTAAAAAAATTTTTACACCAAATAAAATTATGTTCACTCACACAATGGCATAAAGCCTCTTATTTTCATTCTTGACTGAGAAAGAAATTAATTTTAAAATTCAAAAGCCCGGCACTTGTGACTTAACTAAAAAAATTTAAAAAATAAACACGACTCTAAACTTGTTCTGTTAACAATAATGCATGAGTATATTTCTTCTGAATGTCACAGTCCTACGATTTATTTCCCTTGAAATTCGTAGCTTTTACTTAAAGGAAAAATGTGACTCATAAATAACATGTAACAAGTAATATTTCATCGCCTTATGTTTGGCTTAAGTAGAAATATCCATCACCATAATTCAGATTTAAATCAAAATCTCTGCATAAGTTCTGCTCGAAAAAGATTTAAAAAATCATTTTTATTTTACTTTCCAATTAATTATTCTATTTTCCAGTAAGTATTATCCTGCACTCAAAAAAGAATTATTTACAAATGCACAAAAACTGCAATGTAAACTTCAGAAGTAAAATGCAATGTTCTTTTCACGTGAATTTATTTACATTTATTACTTATATTAAGTGGAATTTTTAAAAATTTTCTAAACAAAATAAAAATTTGTAAGATTTGGTTAAAAAAAAATTATAATACGTTTTCCTATTTAAAAAGAAAAAAATGCTTATTTTAGAGACTTTAGGTATATTTTACGAATTGTTTTTGTTCTAATGCGAAGGAAATTAATACATTAAGTATTAATTATATAATTATTAATTAATACATTAAGTATTAATTATATAGAGATTCAATTAATGAATCTCTACTACGATACAAAAATCTCATAAAATCTTATTTAATGATTTGTTATGAAATAATATCCAAGACCTTAAGCTTTGAAAATATTATATATTTTTAATTTAAATGCTTATATAATCAATACTGGAAAATATTAAAAAGTGAAATTTTTTAATTGTTTACTTCAAAAGAACCTAACGAAACCTAATCAGTATTAAATTTCCTAGCTCACTGTTAAACTCATTTGTGTCTTAAGAGTCAATAGCTTCCTAAAGACACCAATAAGAAATCATATAAAAGGATCGTTTGCGATGAAATAACAGTACGTTATTTCATCGATAATTGCATACTAACAGTACCAACATTAGTCATTGACAATGTTGGCAATGGTAACTGATTACACGACGTTGGATTCTTCTAAACTAAGAAATGCTAGACATCGATTTCATTCTAGCCTGGAAACCAAAACAAGCAACAAACTATTTATTAATCGCGACAGCATTCATGGTTTGTTGAATGTACATTCAATAAACCATGAATGATGATCCGTTAACCAATAGATTTTAAATGATTTTGATGAGAACTTCTTCCAGCATACATTATAACATAATTTTTAAGAATGAATCTTATAAAAGGAAATAACACAGGGAGAATTTCATATAGACAGTCCGATATCTAGATGAAACTCACACTGTGTTATTTCCATTTTAAGTGCAATGTCCATGTGCTGGCTTGAATTAACTTGTCTCTATGATTAACTGGAAATATTCCAGTGTTTATCCTAAATATTGAAAAGTAACTGGATGGATTTTCTGAAGTTTACTCTTAAGCGAAATATAGAATCTACTATCTTATATAAATATAGATGGTATTTACATACTGCTAGAGACAGGAAAGCCTCACGATAACTTACTACTGTTGTGTTACCAAATGAGATTCAAATTTGGATAGTATAACTCATTTCTGCTTAGTAACTTAGTAGTAATTATGTAATGAGAAACCGAGTTTATTTTGGGACAATTTTAGTGAAGAAGAGTCAGAATAGTTTTTCTCATTAATTGATAAGTGATAATTGATTAATTCCCATTAATTTGATGTTCAATTCATAAATATAACTCCTCTAATTCTTGTTATACCTATTTAATTTTTATCGCTTAGATAAATGTGTTCTTTATGCATTACTATACTGAATATGTTTATTTCAGCAATAAAAATGTAGCTTTAAAAATAGAAAAGTAATGAAGAAAAAAACAAAAAATTAAAAGTGATAATGAATTTATTTTACATCGTTATCGTTTTGTTTTGAAAGGTTTTTTATTGTTAAGCCAAATTGTTTTTCATATATATACATACATACATATATATATATATACATATATATATATATATATATTCATTTTAATATCAGATCATATGTTTCGTCAAATTTTAGTTTTCCAGTTTCAAAAATTTATTCAATAGATTTATTGACTAAATAAGTTTAATCTTAAATGAAAAATTATCTGTTTTCTTAAATTTTGAAGATGCCTATAGTTTTTTATTAAAAAACATGCAGAACAGCATATTTAAATCTACTGTTACGTGCAAAGATGAATCTTTTGTAAGAGTAGTCTTTTGTCACAGTCTTGAGTAGGGAAGTTTCTGCTTTTAAAATTAGTGTTATGGATAAGAAACTTACATTAGTATGTCCCATAATAGTACGCTGCTGTTGAAATTAGACCATCACCAAAAAAGAATTATTTGAATCAAATGCTTAATATATACCAAAAGGTTTTGCAACAGCATTTTGATATTATTTATTAAGGAATGCCAAAATTATGAATACTACATACTACATCTTCAGGTTATTGATTTTGTAATTTAAACGTTCCTCTATGCCTTTCCAATATGATAAGTATCTTAAACAAACAAAACAACTTCCATGGCTCTTTACTACCTTCAGTATAATTTTAAAACTAAAATTTATTAAATTTTTTTCAAACTGCTCCAAGGAAAGCAAAACAATATACGGAAATAATACGTCATCAAAAACAAATATTTGCTTTCAGAGCTATCTAATTTCCTGGCAGACAACGGAGCATGTGATTTACCCAGAGGTCGAATCCATTCTCTTTCTCTCGCTTATGTATTTTCCAGCTCAAGTTGTGCTCTATTTTTACTCGGGGTACGGTTACAACGATGGAGTGTTCAGAGGTTGAAATCCTTTCTCATCTTCTTTGTAATCGAAAGACATTCTGTACGTGAGCAGATATGCTTAGAGCATAATACTCAAGGGTGTTGGCTTTCTTCAGCGTAATCCAAGTGATCTGCCTCCTTGGGAGATTTAACAAGAAATTCCTCTTTTATATAGTTTCTTTATTAGTTAGGAGCTAAAAGAAATAATGTCCATTAAAAATAATATATTTCCTTATAAATCCAAGGTTGATTTCTTAGAAAAACACTTGAAATTTAACTTTAAAATTACATCAATAACTTTGTTTTTAGTTTCTTTAATTAAGCTTCATCGTTGAGAGAAGAGAGCTTTAATATTATGATTTAAATGGCCAAGTTATATCGATATCTTTTTGGCTATTAATTTCATCAACTGAAAAACTGCCATCTGTTTTTAGATAAGTATCAGTTAATTTGTTATTGTTAAAATATAAGAAAGTATATTTCATGATAAGATATTTGATCTATTTTCTCATTTCTTCAAAAGCATTTATACAAACTGAACATTCATAATTTTAATGCCATTTTAACATTCTCTTACGTACATGGATATAGGAAAAAGTTTTCTCGAATTTTCGAATGAAAACTCAAAAACAGCACTTCTGCAATAGGACAATAATTACAAGTTATTACTATCTGACAACAACTGGATTGTTAATTAGAATTTATAGAAATGGGTCATATTTCACGAAAATTAAAGTGGAACATAATTAAAATATATTTTAAACGATAAGTTAGGACACAAAGGATTAATAATTTCCTTCCACTTTCTCTCTCTTTATTTCCCAAAATCGGGATTTAACGTTTCCATTTCTTTCCACAATAAGAGCATTCTTTTTAATGATAAAAACAACATAATAAAATCATTATTAACGTCATTAAAGGAACAAACTGCATATTGTTAAAATTCTCAAAAGATTAAAATTTAAATTTGATTTGTTGTTATAATTTTTACTTAAAATAATAATTAATGAAAATAAAGAAAATCCGTTTTAAAACTACAGATATATTTCATATTGAAAAAATATATTAGAGAATGTTATGCATGGGTTGGAATAGGAAATGGTTTGTGTTGTTTTTCAATCATTTTTGATCACAAAAGATTAATTCCACCACGGTATAGCTGTGAAACTAATTTACAAAACTCTACAAACATCTTCCTTTGACTTCAAAATCGAACCAATGAACTTTCGAAATTAAAGCCACATATTTAACCATTCACATGATTATACATCAAGTAGTGATTTGGCTCAAATTATCAGTGGAAAAAGAACATTGTGGAAAAGCATAAACGAATAATATATAGTGATAGATTTATGATAGCGTGTGTATTATTTTGATTATAATATTGATTACTCATCATTTTATGAGTATTATGCTTGAGATTACTAAGTTTTGAATTAGTAATGGTGAATAAAATTAGCACTATTACAGTATCACTCAAACAGTATACATTTCAGTTGCTTTGTTAATGTAATAAAATAATTATTCTTTATTAATGAAGTTATTAAACATTTTGAACCAGATAATTAGACGATAACTTATCTGTATGTAATAAAACTCAATATTTTATAACTGCGTATTATTAATGATTTAGATGGACACGAATAGCTATGTAAGTAGAAATATACTCTATACAGTGATCCGAAAGCACTGTACATTTTTTTCTATATTGTATGCTTTTCCAGGTTTTTACTCGTGTCTGTCCATGGAAATGTTTTCCCATGTGATGATTCTGAATTCAATAAAAACTCTCGACCTCTCCTTTATATTTTCACGTTTAGCATTCCGTACATTAATGATTTGTTAATATTTTTTAAATAACAAAAATCAGAGATACATTTAATGTTTCTGAATTCTATAAAACATAAATCACAACACCCTTTTTTTTAAGTAATATAGTGTCTTTTACCATAATTATTTTATAAGGTATTCATTAAAGATAGAACATTGAATTCATTTTAAAATTTCAAATGCACTTAATTTTTATTTATGTTTAAGGTTATCGTTAGATTACAAGTGTCTTTAGAAATGGTATAGACAGGTTTATATTAATTTTTACTTATTTTCTATCTTTAAATTTACTACAGTTGAATTATAGTATAAATTTTAAATTGCTTTTGTATTTAACTATTGAGCATATAAAATTATGGAAAAATTCTCTATTTTTCTCAATATATTAGAATATTGTTTAAAAAAATGTAAAATATGAAGTTTAAGAAATCCTTTTTAGACGTCCATGATTATAACATTGCTTGTTGTTGTTGTTGTTGTCTTGGGTCAGATAGGCTGACGTTATGGGGTGCGCTGCTCCACTTTTCCAACTGAACTATGTTTTGGTGTGGAATCCGACTTCCTCAGTACACACATGCCGTTGGTACCCGTTTATAGGGTACGCAACCATTCACAACCCATTCATACAAAGAGAGGATAAAGACAGGGTATATAGACAGAGAGAGAAAGTAGATCCATGCCCGAACTGGGATTCAAACCCAGGACTTCCCTATCTGCAGTCAGGCACTCCAACCACTGGACAGATTAGATGGCATAACATTGCTTGAATAAATGATTTAAAATTTTGATGAAACATAATCAACCAACATGTACATGAATGTAATGTGTATCTCTTCTAATGATGTTTCGTTTGTAAGTTGTCATGTTTGTTTTGTTTTTTAACTGTTAGTTTAACAAAAGTTTTCAGAGATTGATTCATAATTTTATCCATCCAAGTCATTTCCGCTATATTTAGCTGTTCATTTTCTCAATCACATAAAGCAGTTTCCATTGAGCTATGCAAAAAAGATCTTGGTGCTGTTCTTGAATCAAACTTGATGTAATTTTCAATAACTTTATGTCACAAACATTTGCTTATTAAAATCCTTCGAAACCCAACTTCTGTTTATTGAAAATATTTCCTCAATTTTTTTTAAGGAAATGTGTTCATAATATTTGCTTAAGAATAACAGTCTCAGAATATTGTTATCTTAATATTATCAATTTTATTATCGTACATTTCAAAAAGATTATTTATTAATAGAATATATGTGAAATAAAGATATTACATACTGATGAAACATAGATTAGATTTTCTTATAAATATAACTGAAATTACCTTTGCATAAATATCAATGAAAAGCTCTCATTTAATTATACAATACATAATGCAGGACATATTAAATAAACATTTTTATATAATTTACACTCTTAGTATAAAATGTTTTAGATTGCATTATATAAAAATAACTTATATCTTTTGCAATTAATTTAAACATTATCCTCCCTATATTAAATTTATTTTGTGATTACAGCTAAAAAATAATAAAAGTATATGAATTTTTGTTTGCTTACTCACATATTTAAAATTATATATAATCACTTATTATAATTTATACGTAGAATAATGTAATTTTATAAAATCTACCGTTAATTCAAAAATAAATAAGTAATAAATTTAAAAAAAACAATCTAAACATGTTATGACTGCTTCAAATTTGGACAGTTTAAATTTGGACTGCTTCAAATTTGGATCTGTTTTTTCTTGTCTTGTTGCAAGATATTGGAGAGCCCGTTGTCTAATGGCTTAGTGGCCAAACGACAGCATTTATAAATAAATAAATAAATTATTTTTTTGTAAACACTTTATAAATAAAAACTAATTATACGCATTTTATTATAATTTTTATGTGATTTTTATCTGCATTATTTTTTTTTTATTGAAACAAAGATGATCAAAAGTTGTTTTATGAAAAATGAAAGCATGAAATAAGAAAAAATTAATTTTATAAATTCGTTATCCATACAAATAATTTTGTTTTTTATATTTTTATAACTATTATAAAACGAAACATTCCTCCTAAAATGGTTATCAAATATAATAACATTTTTTTACTAAGTATTCATGAATACAAGACTTAAAAATATGTTATTAATTTCAAGAAGTTCTTATTTAAAATTAAATTATTTAATTTTTTATATAAACTTAATAAATGTACAAATTTACCACATTTCATGATCACCGACAACTTTAGAAAAATTGTGAAATTTGAGTGAAAATAAAGCTTTTATATTCACTGTTCACTATTTTGTACTCTTTTAAAAACATATTGAACTTATTAAAGAAGGATATGACGCGAATTTTATTTAAAGCTTAGTTAAAATGTTTATAATGTTAATATAATCTTTCGAAACAAAACGAATTGTTATTCAACATATGATTGTTTTAAAAATTTTGTAGAACTTATCAATTTTACGAAGACTTTTCACATTTGAATAATTTGCATAAATTTTTTCTCAACGTTACTATTAAAATTCCCGCTTATTGTCATTGGATAGATATTTTCGACTTCAATTTGAAGCTATTGTACAATTCAATCTGCCTCGAAGTACCTAATTCAACTTTTAATTGTTCAGTTAAAATATTCTTCAGCATTCTCGATAAATGTTTTAGTTACAAATCACTCTCTTCATATTTTTCGATACTTGCTATAGCATCAATAAATTCAGAAATGAAAATTTTATTAAATTGTGTTTCGGAAACTTCTTAATGATTAATCTTCTAATCAAGAGAATTAAAACTGGAGATTATAGTAGGAACTAAATATTTTTCTCTCATTTGATATAATTGATTTCTTTAAAGCCATCAACAAAAAAATGAATGATACTGCTATCAAAAACAGAAAGAATACTTCTTTTAATAATCCCTACATTGTTGTTGAAATTATTAAATAATTTTTCGACTTTACCACTCATTATCTATGCACATTTTGTCATTTTTGTATATAACAATAAAAGTTTTCCGGGCTTGAAAACGTCTTATTTCTGTTCACTTAGCAAATTAAAAATATTAATTAAAAATTAATTAACTAAAAAGAACAGCGATTTATCACCAGATATATTCGAAGTCAATGTAACTGTCAAGCTTTCTTTTGTTTCGGAACTATTTTCTTCGCTTTTTACAAAATAACAATAAAACAATAGTCTCGTTTCACAGACATTAGGCATGCCTTTTGGAATGTATAATAAACTACCAAACATTAATCAGATTTCCAACTGTGTGCACTGTTCTGTATTTAGAAAAGACTTTAACCTCAAAGCTTCTTAAATTGAAAATCGATGATAATCCGATCATTTTTAATCAATACACTAGAAGAGTTTGAAATTGATATTCCTTTTAGTAAATATTTGTGTTTCCATTTTTGAAAGAATCTCTTCAGTAGACTCACTGTACGCTAACTATTAATCCCTATCATTCAGGAAACGTTTCTTATAAGGCATATTCCTTTCACTTGCATTAATTTTATGTTGAGAAACATTAACATGAATACTTTATAAGGCAAGATAGTAACTGAACAGTTAGCTCGCTGTAATTTGGGTCAAGAATTCGTGATTTTGATTCTTTTTTCGGGGATGGTTGCTTGTAGTAATTTAGAACTCCCCTTCAGCTGTAAGTATCTATCTCGCGAGCGCAATTGTAAAAAAAAAATTATTGCCGAACAATAAGAAAAGCACAAATCTTTTGCTCTATGAATTTGATATATATTAAAATTGAGTACATTAATTACATGATCAAATTTATGGTTAAAATATGTTTTTCAACTCTTCTTTATTTTTGAAATAGATTGCACTTTCCATTTGATGATTAGAAAATCATATTTTCTAAATTCATTCTTTCGGAGCTACTCCTGTTAATAGCATATACGCCAGGAAGAAATCTGTTTAGCGAGTATCAGTTTTTTCCATTCACTCGAAGAAAAGTCTTTCATTATAATAGAAAAAAATAATAACTAAGTTTGAGGCTATTTCAATTTAAAATAATTATTATTGGAATGACTAGACAGTTGTGATTTCAACGAGCAGTTGCTATTCTGTGTTGTTCGTAAAATTTAAGCCTATTAAAATGAGGCTAATAATATTACGAAAATATTGGTTATATTAATAAAATAATTTAAACATTTAATTGATATTCCAAGCCCACATTAATGGAAAATAATTAACCTATTCACACACTACAATAAAAATCTTATTGTTTCAAAAGAGAAAATTCTATTCATCAAAGAATTTAAATTAAATGAAAAATATATTATTTATCCCGGTATAAAACGTTATGTTAAACGTAACTAAAATTAATAAAATTACAAACTGCAAACAGGTTATATTAATTTCAATAAATAACCAAATGTTAATTAACCCAATAAAAATCTCAGAGCGACACATTGTAGTTTAAACCACGATATTTTTTAAAAAAAATTTAAATTATTTTTAAAAACTTCAGATACCCCTTTCTTTATCCGATATAATTAAAAAATATTTCAAAGAAAGGACTTTCTTTCATTAAATATTCAATTATACTAGTTAATTAACCAAACAAAAGTTTTCTCACAAACAAAAAAAAAAAGATTATTTTTAATACAAACGTAGTTCTGTCTTAAAGGAAAAGCTGTCTTATGAAAAAACTTTATCCTAATCCAAAAAAATAAATAAATAAGCAGAGAGTGTTTTGTTACGCTTGTTATACATCCTAGTTATTTTGATACTTAACTCAATCTCTCATTCAGTTGAAAGGTACAAATTTACTTCATGTTTTCTGGAACCAAAGTTTCAATTCTTTATTTGATATTTTGTCAAACCAAATATACTAAAACTACATGTATTACAAACAACATACATGTATATACAACAATTATTCAAAATCAATAAAAAATCAATTTCACTTACACGTTTTAAGTAAATAGAACAGATTGAAATTCAACTATTTTTGCATCACTCAGGTCAGTGGGAGTTTAAGTTATATATATATATATACACATACACACACACACACACACACACATATATATATATATATAGTACAAAATATTAACACTACTGAATAATTAATTACTGTAGTGATTGCCACCTGTAAGGCACGACTCTTTTGGGGAAGCGCGAACATATCCAAAAGAAATTATTATTTAAAAAATTAATTACTGACTGAAAGGCACATGTATTCAAAACAAAATACATTTTCATATAATTGTTTAATAATTAATTTATTAAATTAATTTACTAAATCAAAATTTATTATTTTTTTATCCTATTTTATTAAGTTTTGATTAAGAAATTAATCAAAACTTAGTAAATTATAATAATTTTAATAATTTTTTAGGTCTATCTTGCAAACCTAGATTTCTCAAAGGAAGTTTTAATATTATAAATATAGACACACCATCAATTTTTTTTCCTACATTCATATGAAAACTTTATTTCGTCATTAAAGATGGTACCGTATAAAACTCAGTATCACTAAAGTAGGATACTAAGAAAGGTAATAGAATGCGTAGTGAGTAGTACAGTAATATCATCACTTACTTTTTTTCAAAATTCAAAGAGGTAAACAATGTTTTGGTTTCAGTACTGGTAAACTCAAAATTTAAGCATTCTTGAGACAATTTTCATTTTATTTTCGGAACAATATTTGTCCATATACTTGTTGATGGTTGACATTCATCTCATGCTAACTTTTGAATGCTTAAAAATTTATCCATGTTAGTAAATAAATCTTCTGTATTAATATTTAATTTAGTAAATTGCAATTGATACAAAACATGTATAACATAACATTTTAGATACATTCGATAACGATAAAAGGATAAATTTTATCGTTATCGAATGAGACTGCCAGGAATTGAAACAAGCATTATCGAGCCTCTTCCTTCTCAAAATAAAAAAAAAAATTCTCACATCTCCGAATGCCTGATACGGTATCTTTTCGATAATCCAGATTGCAAGAGATAAATCGGAAATTTTTCCCGAAACCACGAGAATACCCAATACATTGGACACAAAACTAGATTCCTGTGAAAAATGGCACCGGGTTCTTGTTTTGTCATTGCTGAAAATCTGTATTGCCAAATGCTATAAAAATATAGTATTCTTGGAAAATTGTAATGTTTAAAATTAAGTCCGTAAAGTAGATTTAGTGCTAAAATACTCAAAATACATCATTATTGTGCGCATTTTACTATACATAAGGGAAGTGAGTACGAATACAATTATGATTGATAATTGAGCTGCAAATAATAAAAGTTTGAGAAACGCTAAATTAGTGTTTGCTAAGAAAATACTTTTAAAATTTAGAAAAAAAACAAGAAAATGCTAAAGAAAAAAATTAAATTTCAAGTTTTATATTGCTGAATTTGGAAATTATTTGATTACTATACCTATTTCAATTTAATTTTATAGTTATTTTATCACACAGTATTTATTAATGACATCACACTCAGTTTTACTGAAAAATATTCGTGTGTGTGTGTGTGTGTGTTTTTTTTTTTTTTTTTTTTTTTTTTTCAAATGTCTCTTTAATAAGTTATAATACAATTACGATACTTTTGATGAATACAATATAAAATAATTCTAGTCAAAAACTAATATGTTCAAACTTCAGTATGAAATGGGTATTAATTTTATATATTGTTAACTTTCTAAAATAGGATTTTTCAATATGGGTACTGTGCAAAATATGCCTATAGTATTTTAATATGATTTTTTTTAATTGATATTTCCAAGAAATTATATTTTGAGTAAAATATAATTTTTTTTAAATAATTTTATTGCTATATAAATAAAATGACAATAAAGCAAAAGATATCTGAGTAGATATCTTTTGCTTTATTGTAATTTTATTTTTACAGCAATTAAATTTTAACTCCCATGAAAACGTCTATTTTAAATCTCGGAAGAAATTTCGACACAACTTTCTAAAACAAACATTTCCTCACATTTCTTCTTACAGCAGAGCGAATTCCATATTGATTTTAGAAGGGATGAAAGGATTTGCTTCTTCTTTTAGAATATTAAAGAAGACAAGTGCTAACATTCAATATTTGTATAAACAACTAAAATGCAAAATAAATTTTATTTTTGTCCAAAGACACAAATGAAAATCCTACAAAAGCCACAGCAAGAATTTTTTACCTTTTCCTTACTATTTAATTTAAATTATTTGTATAAACCATGTTACAAAACTATTTGTTTATAAAAATAAATGGCATTGATATTAGCGTGATCTAAAAGTAATTTTGATAAATTCTTAGAAATTAATATGTGTGTGTCCTGTAATTTAGGAAAAATAATTTAAAATCACGTTAATGTAACAATTAAGCACCATTTACTGCTGCTCGAAAATTATTTTTAAGCATATTAATTTATATTTGATAATAAGATAATTTTTGAATCTTCTAAATTTGCATTATTTTAATGTAAAACTATTCACATATATTCTCAGTTTAAAAGCTTCTCGTTTAAGAAATATATATGTGAAATAAATATAAGTTAATAACAATTTTTTAATTTTGTAGATTAAAAAATTGTTATTGATTTAAAACAATAAAGAAAACAATTGCGATGTATATATATACAATTGTTTTATTTCAAATAGATATTTTTTTAATATTTGTTGTTACGTGTTTTTGAGAAAAATATGTAATTTTCATGAAATGTAATTAGACATTTTAAGTCGTATATTCATCATTAAATTCTAAGATTCTGAAATTGTAGCATTCAAATATTTTATATGATACTTAAAATTTCTGATATAAATCTATCAATTTAAGAGAAAAGATAAATCAGATTCGTAAACTATAATTCAATTATGAAATCACTGAACTATAATTTACGAAAATTATAAGATTATTCATTAATCAATATTCTTTTCTATAAATTATAACATTTAATCACATATAATATTAAATGAATTACTCTTATACCATAATTTTAAATACTTAAATTTTTGTATATCGTCTTCTTAGATTATTTTACCATATATTTAATTTATAAATAGAAAGCTTCACTAATTTGTTAAATTAATGAAAAAATATTTTTTATCTCAAAACAATTAAGAGTGTTTCAATCATTTCTTCTGTGCATTTGAATTTAATTTCTGTTTTATTTGTTCAATGAAATAAATTCATAACAAAATCAGACATGATATTTCTATTTAAAAATTCAAATATTGATTCTATAAAATTTTTCATAATATTATACTGTACGATAATACGTTATATAAAATCATTAATATCTATTAAACTTAATAAATATACTTTGTCATTTCTCATCATAATTTCATTCAATTAAAAAATTAAAAATTTGTTTATTATATATATATATATATATTCTCCAAACTTCTAAGTATCTGGTTAATGCCTAAATGACTTACTCACAATTATGAAATCATAGCGTTTCAAACAATTACACTAAACTATGAATTATCCATAATGTTAACGATGCATTATGATATTAGAGTATGTTAAATAATACGCTTGAATTATAATGATTTTGAAATCTAAATTTCATTGTAACATGCATTATAATTGCGATTATTCACTGTTATAAGCTAAATTTAGAAATTTATGAATACAAATCTGATAAATAAAATGTGTAATTCAAAAAAATAATATATCTATACTTATATATATATACATAAAAATAAGAATATACTGAATGATTTATATCACAAATGAAACTTCGAATTGAAAATATAATATTCGCTATATATAAAATAAATTTTCAATGAAATAAGTGGAAATTTGTTAAAATGATTTTTTCTTGCAATTATTTATTACTTATTATTAAAAAAGTATGATAAAAAACACGTAAATGTTAGCATTCTATTTATATAGTTTATGAATCATTTATAAAGGAATAAACAACCTAAAATGGAACAAAATATCAAAGAAAAACACTTGATTGAAATCTTTTATTCAGATTCTTCTAAACTTCCTCTGCTTAAACATTAACTGCAATAAATGCTATAAAATGTTAGTTTTAGCAAAAAATTTACTTTTTTAATGAAATTACCTTTTATTTTTAAAAATGTTTTATATATAAATCATGATTAATTATATAATTCATAAATTTTAATTTTAGAATTTAGGAATTTTTTCTGTTGATTATGATTTTAAATTAATACATGCAATATATTTTAAAAACAATTAATAGGAGTTTTAACACTAATAATATTACAAGGTGCTATATATTTCAATATATATATATATATACAATTTTTTTCATGATTTATGCTGAATAACTTATTTATACTGACACTGTTTTAAAAGTTAATTCTGTGTACATATTAATTGTACACAATATTGATCAAAAATGTATTAACGTATTTAAGCTTTTGACTATAACCTTTAGTATTTATAATAGATATTATTAGGGTTTTTCAATAAAAACTCTAAATATTAAACAAGTGCAATTTAACATAAAATCAATAAATACACAGAGTTTAAGGAAAAATTAATTTCAAAATTTGTTATATCGAATCGTTTGTGTGATAACAATAAATTGAATGTAATCATTAAGAGATCATACAATGGGAAAAGACAATTCTAAATTAGGTAGAGGGAAATATACTGATGATCCCAACCATGTGAACATTTATTAGTATAAAATAATCTGACAAAATCATAAATCTAATGTAGAAATCAAATATTAGTGGATTTAAAATATCTAAAGAGGAAAGAAAATGGTCATTGTCATTATAAACTTTCCTAATTAAAAGTCGTTACTGCTTAACAAATCAATACAAGTATTGATTTTTGTTGTTTGTAAGTATATCTGAGGGGTTTTTGGAACTCTCTCTCATTCTTTGAATGCAATACTTTTGAATTCTTTAAATGCAATGCAATATGCGCCACTGCCAATGAGAGATCCATAGGGAAAGCAATGAAAGTAGTATTCAAAAGTGTTGTAACGATTCCAATTGTTATGTTACAAGGTGTCAAAAGCATTATACAATACAAAGTTATACATTGTATACCAAGTACATACCAGTTATTTTTTTCTCATTATTCATATTATAAGTGCTGATAATCGCATAATCTAATTCTGTAAGTAGAAGGAGTTAAAGTATATGTAGAGAATTATCTTTTCTCTTTTTCAATCTAAAATGATAAAACCATTTTTGTCCCATCTTCTAAATATAAAAAACATTTTACTTTACAACTTTTTGATTTATTATTTTAGATAATTGTATTTTACCATTATTAAGGTGTTTCGAATTCAATTTATTCCAAACTATATAAACTAGGACTTTTTTATTGTAAAAGCTTATATAATAACTAAAATTATACAATTGTGTTCAAAAATCTGCAATTCTGGGATTCCCATATTCTGATTTATATATATATATATATATATATATATACACTTATATATATATATATATATACATATACATATATATATATATATATATATATACACTTATATATATATATATATATATATATATATATATATATATATATATATATATATATATATATATATATATACATATATATATATATATATATATATATATATATATATATATATATATATATATATATATATATATATATATATATATATATATCGTATGTGAAAGAACTGTACTTTTAAAAACAATATTATCTACAAATTAAAAATTTTTTTAAAGTTTTAAACATAATCTCACGCTTATTTGTAATGATTGTCATTTCCTCATTTGCCCAAAAAGAACGATATTTTCATTCAAATGATTTCATATATTCCAAAAATTATGAGAAAAAATTAGATTTAATAGCATTGTATATGGACATTTTATACTTTTTGTTGAAATATTGCACAATCATTAATAATGATTTAGTATTTAACATGTTTTAAACTATTTTTATTTTTTAAAAATGCACTATTACCACCAATTGAACTGTAAGATAGTATTTGTTAAACATTTAAATTATCCTAAGTTAATTAATTATTGTAATACGTATATATGATTTATAATTTTTTATTCAAATTAAATGTAAGATATATTTGATGTATTCATTATCCAAATTAAACCTTTATTTTGAATGTACAGAAAGCAGTAAATTTATAAGGCTTTGCAATCTCTTGTTTCATAAATATATATTCATCCAAAAACTGAGTAAATATTTAAATGGGTGATATTTATTTATTCTCTTAATAAGCTTTATTTTCAAAAGCGTGAGCAAGCACGAAAATTAACTCATTCATAATAATGTAATTAAGATAAAAGTGAAAGACTACCATAAAATGGGACATTATTTAATTTGAATAAAGATAGAGAAAAACTCTTTGTTTCACGTTTTGCATACACTTTTAGAAACCTAAGCAAATTTTGATTAATTAAATTTCTATAATTAATCATATTACGATAAAAATATTTAACGCTTCACAAACTTTTACTTTTACTGCATAATATTTAATCCTTGAACACACTTTTCAACACTATATATATATATATATATATATATATATATATATATATATAGATTATTTATATATATATATATATGCATAAGCTTCTTGGTTCTTAATGCTCACTATTCAAGCTCCTGTTATTTTTACATAAAAGTTTAGAAATACTGTTATCTAAGTCAATCCTATCAAAATTACTCTATTGCCCTACAAATTAAATGTTCACCACGTTATAGGATTCCATCTATTTTCCGTTTTGTAAAATTGATTGATTTATAATTTTTACGAAAATTGATATCTTGATGAATTCCGGTACTTATTATAGCATTAAATATGATAATGAACTAATTGTCTTTTCAGCTATGACTGCTCACCGAGTAATGTCACTCTCCCAAAAATATATGATGAAGGGATGGTGGATAGGCCTTCCGAACATATCAATTGGTAAGTCCCCATTTTTTTTAATGATTTTCTAAACATTTTAAAACTTTATAAGCTGTGAACAGGTAATGCAGATTTTTATGTGATGAAATAATGCATTGTAATATAACACAATCAGCATTTGTTTTATTCATGTATATACCAATGTATTGTGTATATTTGCTCTCTTTCCAACACAATCTCCATATGGTACGTCATGTTATATAACACTTCCCTTTATCTAACCACTATAAAACTGAGCGCTTATAATCAAGACTGCTTTGAGTCTTCAGAAATACCCTATTAACTATTTCTTGTAATTTTAGAGTATTTGTAAAATATTTTTTAATATTTTTTAACTTTTTTGATGTAGTTTTAGTATTTATTGTATTATAATTATATTTTTGTTCAATAGTTGCAGTCTATCACCTACAGTAAATGTTAAATTTATATGTAGGATACAGTTAATGCATTTTTTAAACTTAGTTATCTGCATGTAGACAATGCAATCCTATGGTATGGCGAAAAATTCAATGTTACTTTAAAGGACACAGTTAAGGCATGAGGAAAGCATCAGAGAATTACTTGTACTGATTGAAAATCGTCTCAGTTATTTGCTCTTTTTATACTCTTCCACTTAAACTTGATTATCTTGCTTGCACATTTGTGTTATAAACTACTTATATTGTTTGTTGTGACCACGATCAAGATAACTAATCTGTATTTTGATTACCAAGGTTACATGGAGTGTTAGGATAATCTATTTTTACAATTATAGTGCAAAATTTACCTCGTGCCATCTGTTATAGTGGAAATTTTGTAAATGTTCTTCTGTTGATGTTATATTTCTGTCAAATTCTTAATTTCAAACCTTAGAGATCTATTGTAATTCAATTTTGTTTTCAAATTTCGAAAAAATTCTGTCACAACTAGATGTATTATAATGTGGAGCATTACCTGATAACCTTAGGTGCAGGCCAGGTGTTCCGTTGCGTATGTCTATGTCTATTTTAACGATAAGTGTAATATACAATAAGTTTATTTTTATGTGTTATTAGTCCATTACGAAATGTTTTCAACTGTTTATTTCAGTTATTTGAATCACACATTTAAGCTAATCACATCGTAATTTTTAATCATATTACAATCTTTAATTTTTCACCTGGACTGACATCCCCTTCAAAGTGATGTCCCATTAACAAACTAAAAACATGTAAGATTTTCAGGCCATCTTAAGTTCTTTCAGGATCACTCTCCTTGACTGGGTTATAATCTGATACAATACCTAATACCATTGTTTTACTGATATCAAAACGATTCTTTCCCTTCCAAGTTATCTCGGCTCCAATTTATTACAGACATTGTTCGACCAAAATATGAGTGATACATAATATTTTAAGATAAAATCAAATAAGCGGTATTTTTTTATTATCTTTAGTAGATATTTTTAACTACTGATGTTATTAATTCAGTTCAGTTACTCTTTAAATTCTATGAAGCTTAATTATTAAATAAAATCAAAAAACAATTATTAAATGTGTTTCTGATATATTATTATGTAGATCATTAGTTAATCTACCCATCTACATTGTATAATAATCATTGTATTAGATATAATATAAATAATGAATAAATTTACCTAACACATCATTTCCGTGGATAGTCATAATTTTTTCAAGGGATCTTCTATTTTTCTGATTCGTTTATTTTATTGTAATTTGTCTGAGAAATTTCTTTGAAAATAAGAATTTCTAAACAAAAATATTTCCATAAAACTGGTATCGTAATTTTTTTTTTATTTGCAGGTATAGATTTAAAATGGTATATTAAAGTAATATATGGGATTTTTAAACAATATACAATGTTTTAAACAATGTAGAAAAGATAATTATTTCTGTAAACTTATTCATTTTATGCATTTTGGAAAGTGGGTTTAGTTTTCAACTACTTTTTTTAGATTCAATTATTTTTTAAAGTTTGCAAAAAAAAAAAGCTTATACTACCTTATTAACTGATGGTTTTAAATTTTTATAATTGACAAATTAAAATTCACCACAAAAATATAGACTTAAAGTAGTGTATTTAAATTTGTTTTAAAATTATGATTTGCTACAGTATTTTATTAAATATATTTTGGACAATGACATAAAAATTATTACTTTACAATCTACTAAAAATGGCATTTATAAACACTATAATCGTAAAAATACTGTTTTATTTTATATTTTACTAAAGTTTACAGCTACAGTATTTAGTTACAGTATTTCCATAAAGAGTATTAGCAGCCCATAAAGTTAATATTACCTTATGAACAACTACTGTATATGAAAAACCATAATTATAACATGATTATAAGTAATTGGCTTTATTTTGATTGTCAGTTTTGAAAAGGATTGCATTCATCTCTATTGAAGTAGCTTACAGAATTTGTGCAATTTGTAATTTTTTCCAAAGGAATATTTATTTGGCTTTTTCCGCCAAATTAAAACGTCATCATTGAAGTTACTCACATAATTAAGGACGATAGTTTTTCAAAATAATTAAGGAGACATTGATAATGAATGGGAGACCTCCATAAAAGCAATTATGGCTGAAAACCTCCGATAATAGGCTTCTCTAATTGGTGATCCTCTGATAATGAAAGAAAATGTGCCGCGTGCGAGAAATTCCGTTTTGATCTTTCGCTTTGTTCTTTCTCTATGGATTGCTTTGTACTTGTTCTTGGAAAAATTGTTAGCCATTAATTTAATTTCAAAAACTGCTGTCCCTTTCATTAATATTTTCTAAATACATAAAATCAAATTTTTTTCAACTGCATAATTAATAGATACAAATGTTAAATTTTGATACCATAATTTTAAAATATATTTTCAAATTAATAATTCTGATTTTAGTATCATTTTAATGAATTTTTTATTTTTGAAATTTAAAAAGAAAGAAAGCAAATAAAATTTAAATATTTTTTATCATCATAATTAATTGGAAATGTAAATAATTAACATATTTTCAAAAGAAATATTTTTCGCTTATTGATATATTTTAAGCCTATAAATTAAAATTTTACTATATTTATATTCTTAATTATTAGAGTCTATATTTAATGGTTAAATATAAAATTTTAAAAAAGGATTTCAAATACATTTAACATCATATTTAATATTATTCTAATAATTAAAACCTTCAATTTCCAAGATAATCAAAATTATATATAAAATAATAATGCCAGTCGAAAATGACATTTTAAAGTTTTTCTAAATCAATAAAAATAAAATATTATGTTTTCGTACCATTTTAATGTGTTTTAAAAATCCCAATCAGTTTTATTATCTGTAATATTAAAATAAATCAGCCATACAATTTTATGTGTGTGTTACAAAACAATATAAATGATTTGTATTTGTACGTATTTGTAACATTTTTATATGTAATTTAACTGCATGAAAAATGATTAAAATCATTTTCAATTGCAGTTGCTAAGTTTACATAAAAACATAACTTAAAGTTTAAAACCTTAACTTATATAATTTTTAATTGTAGGAAACAATTTGATACATTACCAAATATTAAGTTGGAAAATCCTAGAAAGAAGAAAGTAAAAGATATGATTTTATTTAGAACATATTTATATGCTTTAAGAATAAACTAAGTTTATGATTTTGAATGCTTAGGCCAAATTGTAAAAATGATCACCATCGGAACCATATTATTATCACTTGCAGATAAATGGTATCCATAAAAAATTTTTTGAAATATTGTTCTTAAGAAATGGTGATGTAAATGTGAGGATAGTTTTTACTAAGACACGTTTTCAACTAATTCGAATAAATGATAATTAACTGTAGAATATACTGTTGATCCCATGAGATTATGTGAATAAGTTGGGTGGGCTATGTTATAATTTGTTTAACACACACACATCTTTTTTCTTTAAATGTTTCACAAATCATCTTCTTTTTAACAATTTGCTCAATAAAAAACAATAATGATTTATTAATATATTGTATTAAAGAAACCAACAGCAAATAGATAACACAAATTTCCTTCCTTTACATTTTTCGATTCTATTGTTTTCTTTTTTCTGTGAAATTAAATGAATATTCTGTGAAATTAAATACCTTTCAACAACATATATGAACTTGACAAAAATAAAGGTGTAATTTTTTTAATTATTGAGAGAATCCATTGAAAACAAAAGTTTTTCCAACGTTCAAATATATATTTCTATAAAAATTAGTTTAATGTTCCTAAATACATAACTGAATTTAAAAAAAAAAACAATAGTATAAAACATATTTACTTTAAATAATTAGAACTGACGAAACTAATGTAAAGAATCATACTAGTGTACCATTTTATCACGTAACTGCTAAATCTATTTAAATCTTTCCCTAACGTCTGGTTATTTGACTTCCTGAGAAATTTGCCTAGAACCGACCTGTTTCATTTTATATCGTATAATTTACAGATCTGCCAAAAAGGCAATTTTTTATCCACTATTTTCTCATAAATGTACGGAGGAAAGCTTTGCTGATAATAAATGCTTTAATTTTGAAATATATAAACGTCGGATAACAGGTCAAGGCTTACATTAAGGATGATTTTTTAGAAATTCTGCTTGAATGTTTTCTGCAATTCTTGAATTTAAGAGCAACATCAGTCTTGACTTTTTCAAGCAGATGATTGCCGATTTCTCAACATACTAAAACAGTTTATAAGTCACAAGTTCGGGCATATTTTTAACTAAAATAATTTAACCAAATTTATATTCCATAAAATGTACTTTTCTAAGTACCTAATGATTTCAATTATTCAGCAACTCTCTTTTTATAAGAAATGCAATGAGGATTAAATAAAGGATATATCCATCTCTGATTGCTCAACAAAAACAGAGCTCTCAATTCTATAGCATTAGAAAAATTCGTCTTAATTAAAAATGCTTCTTTTTGTATAAAATAATTAATTCACTTAATTTAGTTGTAACCTCTAGAGTGCGTCCCCAATTTAGCGTGTATGGGAACACCTCCACTGGTCTTCCAGTGGGTGGTAGAAGGGAAATATAATGCCTTCCGCGGACCCACAGGCAGAAGTCCTAACTCCAGAGGCAATGCTAACCCCTTAATGAGAAGTGTACTACTCTTTTTTTATATTTACACTTGTCACACGACAACAACAACTTGATTTAGTTAAAAGATTTCATTGAACACTTCACTAAGTCATGAATTTTGCTGGCATTTGTGCAAATATTACAAATAAATCTATCCTTATCTCCTTTTCAAGATACAATAGTTTTTTTTTTTTTTTTGACTCTTCTAGTATATCAAGATTTTTTTTACTGAGTTACGAAAAAATGTAGAAAATTATTACTGTATTTATATATCAAGGATATATTTAATAAATCAAAATTGAGTCAATAATGTTGAGTGAATTCTATATTAGTTCTATATTTCGCTAGAAATTAGATGATTTATATGATTGATGATAAAAGAATTCGACTGCTTTATTACTAATTTAAAATCGCATTCTTATATTTATAGATGTTTCATAAAGAATATCAAACATTTCAATAAATGTAATGAAAACGAGATATTTCAAGAAAATATTGTCAGATAAAATGCCAGAGAAGATTACACGATGATGAAAGACATGGTCTTCATTTATTTTTATTTCTTTAAAAGAAAAAAACCTTGTATCAAGATAAATTGAGATGAAAGTTTCGATTGAGAAAACAAAGAAAGATGTTTTTACCAGCTGTTTATCAAATGACATCTTGAAGGTATTTAATATCGAAGTGTATCGAGCGTTGTGCACTATTATCTAGAAATATAGGTGTCAAATATATATTTTAGAGATGTCAAAACTCCATAAAAAATATAGGACAAACATAAATGTGATGATATTTTGGTATTTGGATGAGATAAAATAAAACGTTATTTTAGTTCCTTTCACACACACACACATTTATCGCCTTTCTTATTTTATATACTTGATTTAGAAAAAGAATATTTTTATGAATTTTTTCAATGAATTGAAAAACTGTTACTAATTTACTAACTCAATTTAAAATTGACAATAACAATTTTCTTAACAATTTTTCTTGAAAAAATAAGAAGCTTAAATTAGCATGAATTTTATGAGAAAATTACTTCATTCTTATTTTTGATGTTTTTGACAAGTAAATTTGTAAACAATTTTTTTCAAGTTGAATTACAAAAAGAAAATTAACAAACAATAAATAAATTTTCGAAACAAAATAAGTAATAAAACAGATTTAATACAAGTAATTAAAAAACTAAAAAGCGTGGCAAGTTTTTCATTTTTATTGTAAGGTAAAAAAGAAAGTTCTTGCAGTTTTCGCGTAACCATTGAATAAATGAGAATAAATATGCAAATTAGTGTGTGACGTGATTGAGATTCTTGTTAATCAAGAGTAAGAATTTCAGTTGCTATAAGCAGGTCCACCACGTACAAATATTAATCGTAACCTATACAATAGCAAAGAAAAAAGGATGTTCAAGTGAGCGTTTTCAGTGTTGTTTGCTTTACGACTTATATCCTATCAGATAATGTATCTAGTCACCGAACATATCAAGCGTTTGTTGATAATTCTGCGAATAATTCTGTGAATGTGAATGAACTTTGAATTGGTGATAATTCTGTGAACCGCAAGGCTTTTTGGTTTCCCTTCAAGTCTGGAGATTTGACCCTCTTTATGAAACTGGTGTCAGGTGGACTTAGTCAAGTAGCTTACTATAAACTGCTACCAGCGAGATGAACGGTCAATGCTGACCTATACTCCCGGCAATTGGTACGTATGTTTAGTTTGGTTTGGTTTATTTGTCGCTCAACGGTTATTTTTTGAACACAAGAGCTAATTTTACCGAGACCTACGGCTTAAAGTGGATTCCGAACCACTACAAACATCCATAACCAAGGTGGGATTCAAACCCACGAACTGTTGAACCGATGGCAAAAGAGCTAACCAGTTGGCTTGTACATGTGCAACAGGCATTGCAGAAAGAGGCAGAACTGATTTATTGCACAGATATACTGTTTTTGGCAGACAATGCTAGTTTCCATGTCACGCGGGTAGTCAGTAATATTATACAGCGATTTGGTTGGAAGACTTTGTACCATCCTCCCTACTTACCTAATCTTGCACCATCAGATTACCACCCCTTCCATTCTTTGAATAATCATATTTATGGAAAATTCTTTACAAATGAAGCAGACTTCCGCCAAACACTCCTGGACTTCCTTACGTCCAAAACCTCCGAGTTTTACATCCAGATGATTATACAACTTGACAGAAGGTGCTTGTTCCGGTGGGGATTATTTCAAGGACCAATAATAAGTTTGGCCTTGAAATAATCCTCACCGGCATTTTGTAGGTCTTGTTCTTTTGTGTTATTAAAAATGACAGAACTTTCTTGTTTAACTTATATTCGATTATTATGGAATACGGATTAAACTTTGAATTGCCATGAAACTGTAGATATAATTTTAATTCGTAAAAAATTACAAGATATGGTTATTTTACTAATAAATTTAATTTTTAAATATGTCAAAAAGGTAAATAGTTCCATATTTATGACATGGTGTTAGTTCTAAGACAAGTAATTATCAAATTGAATACATCCGATTTTGAATTTCCCGTCAAATATTCATAACCTCCTCAGCTTTCACCAATAGAAAGTTTTTTTTTATTATTGCAAACCTTACAAAACCAATCTAATAATAAATGCCTATTTTTTTCAGCTTGAAACCTATGTGATTCTAATATATATATATATAAATCTGTTACGATACTTAAAATTTAACTTAGATCCGAAATTGTGTTTTTCCATTTTAATTTAATTAAAATGTTGTTGACAATTTAAAGCTAATTTGCTCGCTTCTAACCCATATTTGAAATAGAGAGAAAAACTCTTTTTAAATTTTATACTTAGTTTTCATACATTATTAAATATTTTTTCAATTATATTTTAAAAAATATTTAACATCATTTAATTATAATCAATTTTATAAAAATACTTCACGACAGTCAAAAACCAATTAAGTTTAAAACAAATTTAAAATTAAATTTAAATATGAGTTTTTATTTGAGTATTGTTAAAATAATCCAAGGTATTCTAAAAGTATAATATTTTCAAAAGTAAGCATTTGTTTTTGAGAAATAGCTAGATTCTTATCTTATCTAAATATTGCTGAATGTGAGGCAGAGTTGGAGACGCAATATGTACATTGTATAAAATCAAATTTCCATTGTAAAATTTGAGACAAATTTTTATTGAAAAATGAAGAAATACTCTCCCAATGATCGGGAATTTTAGAGATTTTAGATTATTTTCTAACTTATATGCAATTTATAACTACTGCTTTTGAGCACGAATGTTTCTTGTAGTAATTTAATTAGAATGAAATATTTTCAAATTTGATAATCCTATGGAATTTTTATCAGTGATTAAATACTTCATATGCATTTTTTTAATTAGTAATGTAAGATATGAATTATAGGAATATAATAGAAATAACTATATCAAAAACTAATAAACTTGATTTTAATTAATCCAGAAAAAACATTTTTATAATCACACAGGTTGTTTGACGCAATTAAACATACATAAATATCTGATCTAAATTTCATGAATTTAGCAATTCTTTTCATAATATTTTTTAATTAAACACATACTATCAAACACATTTACTATTTAAAATGTGACATTTGATATAATTTAAGGAAAGTAAAAATGTTTTAGACGTGTTATTGTGTGTTTCTGCTATTAAAAATACAACAAAACCATCTATATAAAACATATGCTGTACACATCAATTTAAAGGAAAACAAGAAACATATTTTCTAAAAAATAGTACGATATTATAGATATAATGAATAGATGAAGAGCAATGTGCAAATTAAATGAATATGTGAAATGAGTTATGAGTATCTATATTACAATAAGTTCACCAGTAAGAAATATTTTTATTTAAAATTTAAAATAAAAAAAAACATCTACAATAAATTTTTAAAAACTGTTTGAAAACAACTAAGTTTTTTAGGTATTATTAAAGTATCATTTTATGAAAGAATCCTTGAGTCCAACTTCCATTACATCAAAACAATTAGTCTTTTTAATGACTTTAAAGTATTTAATTGGACAATTTCCAGCTAATAGTGTTTTTTAAAATCCATCTGCCCCTCTATGATTTCTTCTACAAAATTGAAATATAACGATTTTCATCTGTAAGTAAAATATTTGATCATTTCAAGGTTTCTTTAAACTTGAAAAGTTAAACGTCACATTATTTTATAAAGGAAACAAGTTTTTTGAGTTTCTAAATGATTTTTTTTCTTTTTGAGATGAAGGAATAATTCCATTTTTAGAAACGTTGAATAGAATAATACTGCAAACTTTTGTTATATTCATACCCATTATTTTCATAACTTTAAAATCCTGCCAATTTTCTTTCTTTCTTCTCAAAATATTCTAATTTTTAAATAAAATTCTGTAATCTTACATTAATAAAGGCCAGAATTTTTATTGTTCCGATGTTTTACTGTATATAAATTGATAAACAAGAGCACTTCCAGATTCTTATACATAGTAATTAATATCAGGAATCAGACAAATATTTTTTTCCTTTTTTTAAACTCATATACGTTGGTTCCACATGACATCCGTGTTCAAGATTCCGAAGTATCATTTATAATATGGGCACCGTCCAGCACCTTGTTGGATGGTCCTGCAAAAAGATATATATATATTTAAAATTATAACTTTTCATTGCAAATTATTTTATTCGTGGAAAGGTCATTTTTACATACTAAAAAAATATATCTTTATTTTCGAAACGGAAATTTGTAGATCACCTAAATGTTTTTTATAGATTTTACCACACATACACACACATCTCTGATGCATTTGTTAATAAACCTGTTATTTTCAAGTAACATCTTAATTTATTTCTTCTAGAGTGATTGGCTTTTGCTTGAGACATTTTGATAAAAATTAATTTTAAAAAAATTCTCGAAAGACTTTTTCCTCCATATTATTTTTTCTATCTACTTTAAAATTTCTGAATTTAAAATCTGATTTCAATTCTTATTATAATTTGTTTGTTAAATGAACACTACCTACGCATTCTCCTATCCCTATTTACGACCGACATTATATCCCCAAATATAATATAAATTAATTTTTTTATCTAATAATAGCCAAATAATCTAAATTTATTCTACTGTGAAAGTTAAACTCACACACAGTACATATATCTTAATATATACAAGTAGATTAAACTTTATTTTAAATTCCTATTGCAATTTATCAATTATAAATATAAAGTTTCTGTACAATAAAAATAAAAATATAAAAATTAGGAAACTGATTGTGGTTCCTAAATTATTTAACTTGGCAAAATTTATTTTCATGGCCGACCAATGATACTAATTTGATAATTTGAAAATCATTATATATATATATATATATATATATATATATATATATATATATATATATCACGCACTCGAAAGACTAATATTTAGTTTCAATGTAATTAACTATTTATGAATAAATTTTCAACTTACCATGGGATCAGCAATCATAACTTCTTCCCAAGCTTTATATATTTGACCTTGTGCAACTAACTCCAGGCCTAAAAACGTATTAAATAGTATAAATGGTCCTAAGCTTGGACTGAATCCGGTAGTTGCAGTATCTTTACCGAATGCTTTGTTATCCAAGGCCTGCCACATAGCAAAGTGTTTGAGATGAGCACTATGAAAATCATATATTTTCTTAGAATTAATGCCATATATTTCTTTATTTGCTCTTTCCCAAAATTCTACAGTATTTGGATCGGAGGTAATCTCATCTCCTACCAAGTCACTTTCATCAACAATATCATTTCTTATTAAACATTGTTTTTCCAACTTGTCCTCAAATTTATTTTTGGACCTATAACAAAAATATGAATAATTTCACTCAAATAAATATTTTTATCGAGATATTGAGAAATTTCTAAATATGAAACTATTTGCTAGTAAATAAAAAAGCAAGAATTTTTAAAAGAGTATTTTCAAACTTAATATTTTTTATTCTTTTTATACAAAAACCTTATAATATCCCTAATGATGTCCTTAATGAAGTAACATTCTAACGAAATTCACAATTTCAAAATATTGTAATAAAAACTCTAATTTCCTAGTTTTAAAAATATAGTAATGACATTTTCATGAAAATGTAATCCTCACAGTTTAGTTGTCAAAACATCAGTGTCGGAAAGTATTTCAGTATTTTATAGTAACACTGTTATTAATTCTGAGTGTAAATTTGAAACAATAAAGAGTATGCAATAATGTATGTATATATATATATATATATATATATATATATATATATATATATATATATATATATATATATATATATATATATATATATATATATATATGTATGTATGTATATATATATAGTAACTTCATGAATAAAATCCATTATATTGCGAAAGTATTTCTACTACATAATAAAAATCCAATCTACAGATATTATAAAATGGTTACACCCAAGAGCAAAACTTATATTATATAATTTGTGGTAGAAGGAATTTCGATTTCTTCACACTTAATCAAGATTAAGGGAATGCTGTTTATAAAAACATAAATGATAAAAGCAAGAATATATATTTTATAATTAAACTTTACTATACCACTTAACTTACTTAAATATTAATATTCAAAATATAATTTTTTTGAGTATCACGATAATTTTAATCATTCATATCATATGATGTATATTCATTATTATTCACCTAAATATTGAGTCACGCATTTTATTGAAACAAATAGTTTCACAGCAGTTATTAAAAAACTAAAAACAAAAATATGCTATTTAAATTTTCTTACAATTTTTTCCTTATCCATTTCAAAATCTTCATTTTGTTTTTCGGTATGTTTTATCAACCACAGAAAATAGTTTGCTAAGAGACAAATATTTTAGAAGAAATTGAGATTTTAATATTATTTAATTGAATAACAATAGTTGTTTGTAACAATATTTATTTTATTTGTTGTAAGAAAAACTTTACAAGTTATTATTGTTTGTTTATTTGTTTTGTTTAAAAAAGTTGATTTTTCATTTAATTCATTATTTTGTTGTAATTGTTTATTATATACAATTAAATATATTATGCATTGTTTAGAATTAATTTAAATTTCGGAACAGATTCAATATCTGGTCACCCTTAACGCGTTTTTTCGGTGATAAATTTGTCAAACTAGTACCAACGGTATTAACACATTTTTTGAACGATTTCGAAGCTGTTTAATTAATGTTTAAACTGTAAAAACTATTTTTTTAAATGTTCGATCTGATAGTCGTTTTTCTGGACTATAATTTTGCATCGTGATTTCCATGGTAGATGAGCTTTTCGCAATATTTCCAGGGGTATTGTTCTCCATTCCTCTTCCACTACTTTCTAGAGCCCCTCTATCGTGGTGGGTTTGCGTTTAAAAAGAGCCTTTTCTAACAGACGAAAGGCACAATACTCCATAGGTGAAACGTCAGGAGACTTTGCAGGTATATACTGAAAATGTATACATGCAATACCTGTATTAGTCATCATTTTTTCGAGGAATGCAATGGTAGTTTTCGAATTATGACTTATAGCTTTGTCTTTATGAAGTCTCTCTCTTTGAAAAGTCATTGGGATAAAGAAGTGGAATTTCTTTTGTAAATATTGGGTGTAAAACCTTATCCTGATAGTACGATGAGTTGATTTTAACATATCATTCCACTCATCTTATTTTTAATTTCCCATTGTAGGAGAAACCTACGATAATCATAAATCCCTTAATGAAACTTTCTTCACATTGACGGAAACGGGTTTGTACATTTTTCTCCTCATTTTCTATAGTAAAAAGACCTTTTTTTTGTTAACGTCATTTAGGTGAACCCATGCTTCATCAAGGTTGACAATGTTTTTCCATTTATCTCCTACTAAGTGGTTTTCATACAGGATTCTTCAAAATGTCTTGCGTTTAGCCACATGTCTCGGCAAAAGCTGGTGAACATTATGCATTTTAGCATTTTCAAGTTTTATATACTGGTTTATTATTTTATTTATTGTTGCTACAGATGTATCTAAAGACTTTGTAATTGATTTCTATGTTGGGGGATTTTCCCTTGTTACCAGTGATTTCACTTTAGAAACATTTGAATCAGTACGTACCTTTTACGGATATTCGTTTGGAGTCTTCTTTCTATGCAGAAATAATGATTGACAGTTTTTACCTGTCTGATTAATAATATTGCTTATTTTGCACTTAGAAATTTTAATACAATGCATTTAACAACGTTTTTAAGTTCTGGAATAAGAACATTTACTCCGGAAAGCGCAAAAACAAACCCTTCAGTTCACAGCATGTTTAAATGTGACATTTTAAAAGAAGAATAGATTTAAAAGTAGCAGACGATATTTCTCATTTCAAATAATAAGCTGTTGCCAAAATATTTTATTCCAAAACATTTACTTTTTTTTAAATTTGTTATCGAAATCGTTCTAAAAGTGTGTTAACACGCTCTTTACCATAATATGAATTGGTTTCAGGATTGATTTTTGCATGTAAGGAAACTTAATTATGAATTAATAAACGTGAGACAAATTCACAAATTCTGCACTATGCAAAAAATTCCTGGTGGCAAATTCTACCCTATCCATGATAAAATATTATGTGACATCTGCTTACAGCGTTAAGGTGGCAATGCCAAGAAAACATTATATAATAATTAAAAATATTATGTTTTTCTCAATATAATGCTGTTCCAATCAATATGCAGTTATGCTTCAATTATAAAACTCAGATAATACTCGCACTGTAATATCTTACAAAAAAAAACACTTAAGATTTTGCAAGACTAAACACAAGATAAAAAGACTAAAACAAAATGGTTTTCTAAGAGAATAATTAAAGGCCTATATAAACTTTTTCAAAACTCAGTATATTCGAACATTATTATTTTTAACATTTGAATTACGATTGCCTGACATTAAAAACACTACCAAGCAGGCAAATTTCGATACATTTTTTAAATATCTTACAGTATATTCTAAAGTTAAGCCAATAATAAGTGCGTGTCAAACTGTACATGTTATAAGTAATTCATTAAATGTTTAATGATTATTGAGTGTCCTCCTTTTTTCCATTCTTGAATCTTAACCAGAATCTTCCATGAATCTTGACCCACAAAGTCTGAAATTACTACCTGAAAAGTAATATCTGGTTCTTAATTCCCTTACAAAATACTTTAGCTGTTGGACTATTTCTTGGTGACTTCAAAAGTCACATGAAATTCAAACGAATTGTTTATCAGAAGGTTTTAACATTCAAAAAGTGCAATAGCATGTGACAAAATTTCGAAAATGTTATTAATACTATGTTGATAACCTAATAACTGTAGATATTTTTTGTTCATTCAAATAAGCACACAGTTAGCTGTGATGTTGTCATTGATTATAACCTATCACAGAATGTATCCTTAAAAGTGGACGGAAGTCGTAATTTAAAAGCAAAGACCAAGTAAATTATCACCAAATTTTGTTTACCATTCCTAAAAATATTATATAACAGAAGACAAATATGAAGAACGCAAACATTTACCACGAGTTGCATTCCATTTAAACTTTGATTAAAAAAACTAAACTAAAAAATCTCATGTAAATGCTAAGTTTAAAAAGTGACACATTCAGCCTAGGTATATTTTTATTGAAAATTACAAAAAAAGTAAAAAGCTTGAGTTTCCATTCTTTATTTTTATTTCGTATTGAAGATATTTATTTTGTATTTTAAGATACATTTTACTCAAACAGTAAAATATGTAAATTTAAATGTATGTAAGTATTATATGACTTAAAATTATTCAAAATGGTATTTTATTAAATGTTTTGTCTTTATGCCAATTTTCAAAATTAATAAACTTATTTGCTTAAAATATAAGAAGCTTTAAGGGAAACTAAAATTCATCCATGAATAAAATTGCTTCACAAGCATTTTTCTTTCGAATTAATGTATCAAAAAAACGAATGCCATTTTATTTGAAAATTCATAATCTATGTCTGAGTTTTATAAGTGCTTTTGTATTTTACATTAGTTACTCGTAATTTTTCATTGTGCATGCTAATCTTAATATTTTAATTTAATTTTCACAGTATATACTTCATTTTTTATTGAAAAAATTGTACTAAAGTTTGGCTTATAAAAATGTGAAGTTATATTGAAACAACAAAAATAAGGTTTTGAAGAATTAATTTAAAAGTAATTTTTAACATCACTAATGCGTTTTTGAAATAAGCCTTTTTTCATAATTTTAAAATAGAGAAACAGTCTGGAAACATAAGTTAATACAGTAAAAATTTTCATCTATCTTAATTTTTAACATACTCTCATATAAAGTTGAATTAATCTCTTTCATTATTCATAACTTTTATAAAAAATTATTTTTGCAGTATTTTAAGTGTTCAAGAAAAGGTTATTCATATATTTTCACCTAATATTTCTCGTGAATGCACACCTGTATAAAAAGATTATGTTTACAACATATTATCAATATTTTTATTCAAACAAATAGCAAAATAAAAACCGTGATGGAAACAGACTTTTGAAAAATATTTTGGACTTTTTAATTTATGAATATATTTAAGAACTTTTCTGAACCAAATTTATATCTTTACACTCCAAATTTTGCATTAAATGGAAGGTATTTTATGCATATTTATGATAAAAAAACATTATAATATACTATTTGCATATTTATGTATTTTTTTATGTAATTTTACATGTACATAAAAATATAGTTGTATAAATAAAGTAACTGGGTGGGGGTTAAGTAGAGATAAATTAATAAAGCTGATGTTTTAATGTACTATAAAATACGTTAAATTTTATAAAATATTGCAGCTATTATTAATATGAATCATCTACATATCCAGGAAATTTGTAAACTAATTTAATTACATTTGTAAACATTACAACTTAAAACTGATAACCACATTTGAAAATCCACCGAATATTTTTTCGAAGCAAATATAATTGCGTTAGGTTAAAATAATACACCTGTGGTAAAGGGGTAAATATTTTGCACTCTATTTCTGAAATCATTAGTTTGTGAATTTAATTTCCAACTCAAGAATGAACACTCCTGTAATATAGAATCTATTGTTAACGTTAATTCCTGGGTGAATTAGTTTTTATTTGTAAAAATGACTACGGAGTGGCAAATGATACAAAGTTTTGGAGCATTCACAAGTCTTCAGCAGCTTGCAGGATTTTTGATAAATTCCACTTTGTCACCATATTGAAAAAATCACTGGATCATCTAATATCCATAAATGGTAAATCCAAATGAAATTATTAAAAGAAAGTAGTATTGAAACTTTTTTTTTCATTAATAATTTTGTTTGGATGATTGACATTTTAGGTTATTTTTACTTCTAAGCTCGAAATACAATTTTAATTTCATAAAAAACATTATTCATTTTATTGGATACAAGTAATATCCATGTTTTTTTTTACAAAAGCTTGACAAATGTTCTGTATAATAACAATTGCAGTTACGATTATTAATCTTTGACGACTTCCAATTAACGCTGAAGGATTTGATATTTTGCCCCATATTGCTTTCCAAGTGAACTTTTTAGATGTTATTTGGTAGTGACATGTCTAAGGAGGAAACACAGAAGTTTTTTAGCGTACTTTTCATAAATATACACAGGGAAAATGAATGAATTATTTCTATATACCGTTGTTCAACTCTTAATTATAAGAATAGTTGAAAACATACTGTATTGAAAATGCTTTGGAAAATATTCTTATAGATTCCTCTAAACTTCACAAAACCTGAATTGTTGAATATAATTTTAGCTTTATTAAACATCAATAATGAAAATGATTTTATAACCTAATTAAATTATTATCATTTTCAACTTTCATGTAATTTAAAACTTAATTTTTTAAAAAAAATCGTTATTTACATGGATAGGTTGAATTAGATATCGGAATTTATCTTTTCTAATGTTTTCAATTCAAAATGTGTGGGAAAAAATTCTTTCCATATATCTGGTTCACCACACCATAAAATGTTTCTTTGTCTTAAGATTTACTATACTTGAGAAAGATTCAAATGCCTATTTCATATTAATATTTTAAATAAAATATTTCTTATCTTTAATTTCTGACTGTATTTTAATGTTCTTCAATTTTAAAGCATATAACTTACGAATGTTAGGAATATAATATAATTGAACTCTATCCATTAAATGACTTTCAGTTTAGATTAGACTAATTTATGCGTTATTACTATATCACTTGATGATATTCATAACATGTATTCACATTTTGTTGCCAATATTTAGTCATTTTATGTAATAATTAATTTATAGTAATCTAAACTTTAGTGGTTTTTTACTTTTTATAATAAAAATGCTATATTATATTTTCAAATCATTATGCATAAGATTATTCCTAATATTTTTTGTACAAAAATTACTTCCTGCTGTCACTTTTACGAACAGTTACAAACGTATAATAATTTCTATATTGAAATAATAGTTTATCAAACTCTCTGAACACTGAGAAGTAAATAAGTTAACAACTTCTTAACATTTAAATGAATACGTGATTAAAATTTGTACTATAATTTAAATTACCAGATTTTATAGCTTAAAAATATATTTATGAATCAAACTTAACATATTTTATAAAATTAACATCGTACTTTTTAATGGTTATATCATGGTTTATTTTGTGACCGTTTTTTCTATCAAAATGTTATATTTTTTAATATAATCAAGAAAGTTCACTTTGGAGTTAGTTAAGTTTTCTTTTCTTATACTGAAATTTTGTACAATACTATAAAAGCTTGTACAGTGTACAATTCTTAATGAGTACGAAAACCGTGGCATATAAAAATCCTTCAGCCATTATCTTGTTAACTTTCAAAATGCGATTCTCTTCTTAAAATGTCTCCCTCATGGCTTGGCCAACCACTTTAGAAATCATAAACGTAAGTCATTGAAGAATAGGGTCGATTTTGCAAAACCCCTCACTTGCGATTATGTGCGTTATAACCACTTTCATACAAGCATTGGGAGACATCATCAGTATTTTGTGCGTTTATACATCATAAATCCATATTTCTTTGGACATAAAAATCAATCATTAGTTCATTTCCTCTAAAACATCTTTTACGGTATTTTAAAAATTAATCTGCTTCAATAGAATATACGCAATACTTTCCAAATAAGTTTCCATAAATTATATTTTTTTTTATTAATAACATGTCATTTAACTTAGGAAGATAGCATATTACCTACTTTGCTGTTTAATTTGTATGTACCATTTCAGTACATATATTCGATACTCTAATTAAAAATTGGAATTTCAAGTCAAATGGGTAAAAATGTAAAGATATCGTAAAGTACCAAATGAGAAATATATATTTTAATTGGAATTTTATAAATGTAAAAGTAATTACCAGGAAATTTTTACCTATTTGGAAATCATTTCCAAATATAATTGTTCTTATACATTAATATGAAATAAATATTGGAATAATAATGGAAATGAAAATGTATTCTAAAACCAATTGAATGAGTTTATAGACCGATGAACGAATACCGATTGTGTCCAAATGTGTTTTAAGTATGACTTGACATATGTCATGCTCAGTGTATATCATTTGTGTGTGCCTTTGTATAATACTTCTCTTCATGTTTCCGTGCTGCACTCCATTAAAACTTCTACCATTAAATTTCTCATTAGTGCATTCCTAATCATGATACTTGATACTATCGATACAAAATTACGTCATTCAATCGTTATTTTTAACCATGTTTTGAAATTGTTATTCATAGTTTCGGATCCATGTACATAAATTTTTAATGAAGGGATTTTCATGAATTTTCACAAACCAATATTTTAGTTTTGAGAAAGCAATTTTTACATATACAAACATCATTAAAAATATAAATAATATCAATCGTATGTTTAGAATTAAAAGATGTTTATTTAGAGATGTTATTGTATTCTAAGCAATAAAAAAACTGGTTGTTATGGTTTTTTTAATTAATTAATTAAAAAAACCATAACAACCAGTTTTAATTAAAATTTATTTTAAAAAAGGCCATAAAATGACTTTAATTTGCTATTAATAACAAAATTTAACTGCATTTTTTGATGAATTAAAATTTACCTCTCAGAAGGAAAATAAAGATTTAATAATTAACATTAATAGCTATGACATCATTAATTCAACCATGCTACATTAGACTAATGTTAAATTTAATTAAAATTGCTATCTTTTGTAAGAAAAGCGTTGCTTAAATCTCCTAATTAATATGAAATCACAAAGCTTTCAATTATCATTTGACTTGATGTTATTTTAATATGGAAATGTGTGAAAAGCATTAAAACTAAATTATTAATTAAGTTTTTTCTCGATAAATGAATGATATTTACCTTAAAAGAGGAGTGAAATTAACTGATGAATATATGAAAAGTTTATTTATTTGATATTGTCATTTTTCTAAGTTATCATTTGAACAATAAATCTAATTTCATTTACGTTTCTTACAGAAACGTAAATGAAATTAATTTCTAAATAACTTAAATTAAATTACTATCTAAATGTCAAATACTTTCTGGCATTCTAAAATCCAGCATATTAACAAATAGTTATCGTATATGCTTTGTTTTAGTTTTTCTACTCATAAATTGGATTCTCACCTCGTGCAAAATTGCTTTAATAAATGTATATTTTATTTTAATTGATTTCACCCTTTTATACAAAACTATATTAGTAGGGTGACAAACAATCAACTCCCGATAAGTATACTCTTTTTTTTTACTTCACTCCTGCAAAATATTTGATTTTAAAATTTCAATTTATAAAAGGAAAATTTAAATTTTCCATCAAAATAATTTATTTCAATCAAACTTTTATAGTTATATGTGTAATTAATTTTTTAGTTATTTAAATTTTGTTGTGAATTACGTGCAATTTTCTATCTAAAAGATAAATTTGCTGAGCAAGTTTCTTTGCTTAAAATTTCTAATTTTCATTCAATGAATTAAATTAGATATTTCTGTATGTCATTTATAATGCATGATTTGCACCATTTTACTCATGTATGTACGTATTTTTATCTCAAGCTGGAAAATTGAGCTACTTATGAGACAAATTAAGTTAAGTATATTAGAATCTCAAGTTGTAAGCGACTGTCTTTATCATCAATAAAAAAAGTACCTTCTATATGGAAAAGTATCCATATAAATGTTTCAGTTCACATATCTTTCATAACGAAAAAGCGATTGGACTCGCACATACATTCATATAAAATAAATTAAAATATAACTTAAATAGTTAGGGTTATTGAATTTATGTAAACGTCATCGAAAGGGATAGGATTACGTAATAAACCTCTAATGGGTGCACCTGTTCTTGTTTTGATATGCGTACTGAACAATAAACTTGTGTGAAACTAAGATTAAATATTATAATTTCTCTACAGTATAGAAGTTAAATATGCATACGTTATATTTATTGTTACGAAGATAATTATCATTAATTTCCTATTAATGAGTTATAGGTATCCGCTCGGCAGGATTGATATATTTATCAATTATTTTCAGTATGGACCATATTTGTCAGCTGGATCGACTAGTCGGATCTTACAAATTAAATCCAATATGCGCACCTTGTCCAACGAACTTGAAACTCAAGTTTAATATCTTATTCGACTACCTTCTAGACGAAAAGTAGTTCTTATTTATCAAGTCTACAAGCTTATGGAGTTTTGTTATGTCCTAAAAATACAATACATTGGTTATGCAGTTTTTCATATCTTATAAATAGAAATAGAAATAAGTAAGCTATCTAGTGATTTTATTCATCCTATCTCACATACTTTCTATGGGGATCAAGATCATGGTATCGTAGGAACCATGGAATTAGATGGAAGTAAGACTGGCGTTCAGTAAACTAATTTTAGAACTTTCTAGCAAAACGTTCCGTCGCCATCAAAGTTAAAATACAACATTGTAAGACCGAATTATCTGCTTTTTAATCTACTGCCAATTAACCTTTTCGTCCCGGCGGTACAACTGTTGTACCACGAAAACGAGTGTCTCAGAGGACGGCTGTGGTACAACAGTTGTACCATGGATTTTTTCCCCCTTTCAAGCGCCTGACTTTTTCCCGCTCAAGTTTTACGGGGCAGTTGAGTGCGCTTTAATTGCTTCTCTTTTGTGTGTGAAAGTCGTAAAATTTGGGGACTTCTTTGAGTGGAGAATTTTGGCGAAAAACGATATTATTGGTTCCTCTTTAAAAGGGAAGCATTTTCATCCTCACCTTAAAAAATTTTTTCATTACAATCAGTTACTTTTTTCGTCACTAAAAAAAATATTTTGATGGCTTCACGTCGTAAAGGATTGACTGATGAAGAAATTAAAAATTTATTGGAGGAATTAGAAAAAGAAAATTTTGCAGACATTGATTCTGATTTCTGTGATGAATCTGAATGCAAGGATATTAGTTTTTTTGATGGCAATAATGATGCAAATTCCTCTGTATCATTTGATTTTGATTGACGTAAGGCAAAAGCAGATGATAATCCTATCATTTTTAAATTTACGGGAATTGCGGTATTTCTGGGCGAATAAAGGATTTAGTTGAGGAGCACGAATTTTTTTATTTATTTTTTTCAGAAGAAATTTTAAACTTTATTGCAGATGAAACAAATAGATATGCTTCCCAAATATTAGAGTTACATCCAGAAAGTAATAAAAGAAAACATGGGACAAAGTGGACTGATATTGATGTAGAAGAATTTAAAAAAAAATCTTAGGACTCATTTTATGGGCCATATGGATAAAGATAACATCAAAGATTATTGGTCAACAGTTGAATTGATTGAAACTCCTGTTTTTAGAAAAAATATGTCCCACGATAGATTTTTTAATGTATTGATATTTTTACATTTTACAGACAATAAGAAAAAACCAAAACTAGATGAAGAATACAACAGATTATGGAAATTACGAAAGATTCTTGATTTTTTTTAATAAATCTTTTAAGGAGCACTACCATCCGTCTGAAAAACTTGCAATTGATGAAGTCATTATAAAATTCAAAGGAAGAGTGATATTCAAGCAATATATTCCTACTACATATACACACTATACAGAACTACACATATAAAAAATATTTTTATTTTTAATTATATTAATGGTTTTTCTTTTTAATTACCAATTTCATATTTATGAGAGTCTGAGATTTATATATTGTATTTTATGATTTTTAACTATCAGTAAATTGGTATGCTGCTTCTGCATTGGTTAACTATTTTTGAATTACATAATAAAACCTGGAAAATTAGCATTAGTGTCCTTACATTTTGACAATTATAATCCCTGTAATAGGACTATTTTTGGTCTAACCCTGACCAAAATTACTGGTTTTGAGATTGACATTTTAAAAGTTAAAATAAGAAAATATTATAAGGGAATGTTAAAAGTTTCTCATAATAATTTACACTTGAGAAAGTATGTGTTAGGGAAATTCTAATTCAAAGATTTAATAGTCTTTGAAACATTTTCATTAAGAAATGGTATTCATGTAATATAAGAGCTATTTTCACATTCTAGATTTTTAGATGGGTTAATGAAATAAATTTTTACAAAGAAATAGTTTTGATTTAGTGTTAGAAATATGCTCTTTCAATGTGAAATATATTTTATTCATTAGTCCAATGCACTATTGAATAAAGAGTACTAAACGTCACTTTTTTTATGTACACAAATATCGAATAGATGCTAGACATGTTTCTTGGTTTCTTCCTTTCGACGTACTGTTTATAGAAAATATCCCAGGAGCACATTGCCTTTTTAATCTCACAAAATAACATGTAGGTAGAAATAAAATAAATATAAAAATGAAAATACTTTCAATCATAAATTGAGATGCGGTGGATATATAAAAAGTTGCCTTTAGTTGTGTCAGTCTTTCTTCTACGTAATTTTAATTTCTGTATAAAATTAAACTAATCACGGCTTTGGTTTTTTAAAAATAATTTAACATAGTTTTATAAAAGCTAAAAATACTGAAAAGAATTTATTCCCAATATAAAGCTAATGCTTTTTGCTACGATTCTAATAAGAATTTTATAAAATATTTTCTGAGACTATGAGTATATTTTGGAATGTATTATTTTTGAATGAACATTTTCAAATTCTCAGTTATTGAGAAATGAACTGAGTATTACTATTTATTGTATGACACAAATGTAATTTTATTAAACAATCAACCTAAATTCTACATATAAAGGAGAAACTCAAGATTCTGTCTGGCTACCTTCATTGTGCAAAACGTTTTATACTTAGCTGCAGAAACATGCAGAAAGAAAATTCCATTTTTAAGCTTTTTCCTTAAAATGAAGGATATAAAAGCATATATTTTAATCCATTCAATATAGAAATTTGTTATAAATAAAAATACTTAAATCAAAAGAAAATTGAAACCATTTCTGTATTTAACACGCAGATTACTTTTAATCTTTTTCAAATGCAACTTCAGAAATTTGCTTGTACTTACTCATAAAAGGAAATATTTGTTAAAAATATCTTTATTTATTTACATATTTTAATATTAGGCAGGTTGTTTTTAGGAATGTTTTTGAAATATTCAGTTAGTTTATTAATTATCAATTTTTATTATAACTAATTACAAATTCATTAAAGAAGTTTGTAATTATTTTAAATAATTATTTCTGAAAATTCTCTGTAATAAATTAATATACACCATATTGTTTTTAAAACAGACTAAGTTTGTTTAAAAAATGCATGTATATAATCTTCAAATTCTTATAACATTTCTTAATGTGGTATATAAAACAACGATTAGAAAAAAATCGATAGCTTGTTGATAAGTACAGTATTTATGGTAAACGCATTTACAATTTCATTAGAATTATGGCAGACCTAGCGCGGCGTATCTCCCTCAAAAGTTAAAGATTCGTCACGGTGAAACCTGGGGCACTTAAATGGGAGGAAAATGACCCTCTCCTTTCGGTCGAGGGGGTAGGAAATGTCATCTTCTCGCGCCGTCCTAGGAGCAGTTTTTTGAAACGATGACGCCGGATTCAAAAGGTTAATACCTTTTTCCCATCTCTCCACTGCATTTCAGAAAATGTATAGTTTTCTCACAGACAGCTGATTATGCACTTCTGATAAACTAGTGATAATAATAACTCCTTTATCAAATGGGGAAATATCTGTGGTTTTTTTCCAAATTTACCTCATTAAACTATCAATTCAATGATGGGTAAATGTGTCATAAAAATTTAACTTACATCATCCCTAAGAAGTATCTAAATACAAATCCCAAATATTTCTAATTTAGTGTTTGTGATGGAATCCTTAAGATTAACCCACACTTTGCCATTCCACAAAATGTGCGATGATATTAAGCAAATGCACTCACTGATTTAATATCAGAGGCTTGATTCATAGAAATTCTTTTCATGCATATTTACCTTACTATCCCGTATCGTAAAGAAAATATTAAAATATAAAAGACATCTTTCAAGTATTTTTCTGTAGATATTATTTTCCTGTGTTCATTCACTATTCTGGGGATTATATATCCTCTTCTTGTATTACATACTTGTATTCATGTACATACTTGTATTCATTGTCCAGATCTTGAATTGTTTGGTACATAATATTACATGAGTAGATTTCAAATCTGAAATTAACAATCCTTATGCTCTATTCTTTGTATTGAATGCATTTGTAACGTCTATTTTTATTTTTACTTTCTTTAATTCTTCAAAACACACTGAAATGTACGTTGTATATTCATTGCTCAGTTAAAGTTTATTACGTCTTACAAACTTTTACAGTGAAGAAAACATTGTAAAATCGATGTAAAGCTTGTATCTGTAATATGATAACTAGTGGAAAAAGAATTTTAAATGTACAAAAAATGAATAAACCAGATGGGTTTCGGTGTAACAAAAAAAGTCGTAGAAAAAAACAATGAACATAAAAAAATATCAATTGATTGTAGGAATATGTTGTTATGTGGATGAAATATTCCTTCATTAATTAATCGTTTCGTTTATTTATTGAAATTTTTTGTTGAATTTATATATTATTGTTGCCCAATTCTTCCATAATATCAATATTTAAAAGTTAATGTTGAAGGATTTGAATATATTTATTTGTTAAAAGGATTTTTTATTTAAAATATAATAGACATCTACAAGTCATGTAATAGGCATTTATATGGAATTTGGAGAAAACTTTAATTTTAAATTTACTCGTGTATTAAATTTTTTTAAAGCTTTAAACCTACGTGGATCATTCAAGATCAACTGCTTCGATCGTACTAGGTTATTTGAAATATAGGATTTTTATTGCATTATATTGTGTTTCTATCACATTGAAATTTTTAATCTCATGAATAAATAATATTTAATAATTTTACTGAAATATTTTTTAATATCTATCAAATTTCTTCAAAAATAATAAAGATATAAATACTTAAAAAGCCCTCTCGCCTCTATTATCTGTAACAATATTATTATTCAAATCTGTATATTTTTGATTTATTTAATTTAGAGTAGAAGACACATCTTGAAATGAATGTAAATGTTTTTCATATTCAAATGTGATCCATTTCGGTTACTTTGGAGGATAATGTAGGCTTCTTTAAAAGCATTATCATTAAAATATTTCTCAAAACATGAAGGGATGTGACAGAATTTCCATAAATACTACTCTGAATGCAAGCAGCTAGGAATGTACTTATTGATCTAAAAGTCCAGGCGTATGAATATAACATAAATACATCAAGACGTATGATTTGCGATTGTAGAAAGATTTCATAAATTCGTAAATGCTTTTCAACTCAACAATCGATTTGGGCATATTCTGAGGATATATTTCATCACGCTTTCACCTGGCACATTTTCATTTCAGAGAAGTTATTTACTGCAAACTTTAAAGCTCAATAAATGATTCAGAAAGTTCATTTTAAATAATAAATTGATATTTTGAGTTTAAGCACTTACTGTCAAATTTTTATCCTGAAGTGTATCGAAATTTCAAAAACTGACAGAAAATATTTTCCAATACGTCCACTCTTTGTTTTGCTTTGTATAATGAAAGTAAATTTATCTCACCTTTATTTTTCATTATAATATCTAGAATAAATACAATTACTCTTAGACTATCAGATATTTCTGTATCCAGGTGTAAATATTCCTAGAAATAAGTATTTGAACCAAATGAACTGAAAATACTCTCGAAACTTCATTTCTGTGTTTTATGAAAATAGATTAATTTTGAGTGTATCACAAAAATTTGGTGTTTCTCAATTATCCTGATTAATAATACTAAAAATTATTCCAACAATTAATTGCATAGGATAATAGCACAAGGTTACAAAAACTAAATAATTTTAAAAATATGCAAATTCTACTCTACATTTTGTGATGCTAGTTGAATTTTATATAATGAAAAGATTAATTTTACTCAATCATCCTGATTAATTATCCTGAAAATTATTATTCTTGAAAGAATTATGAAATTTAGATGAATTGAAGTACAATATCTGACTTCAGTTGTATGTTTTTAGAAGTAGGTTATTTTTAGCGAATCACAAAGATTTGATATTACTCAGTTATTCTAATAAAAAATCTGATTAATCAGTCAAAAAACCCTTTCAATTACATATTTGAATTAGATTAATTGAAAAAATGCCACGTCTTTAGTTGTATATTTTGTATAAGCATTTTATTTTTCTAGTATCCGAACATATAGTGTTGATAAATCATCCTGAACAATTCATTCTTATGACTTATAAAAAAATTTACTCACAACTTTTATCCCATAAAAACTAACTGGATCAAGAATTACTGTTTTAGATGTCCCTCAGACCATTATAATGAATAGAATCTCATCTATGAAGTGCTTGCTTAGAAGATTTCCAGGTTTTCATTTTTGCCTCTTTTCTTTAGCTGTAAAAAATCCTTTCTAATGTCAATATATCTTGGCTGTTAAAATGCCTTTATTCCGTTATTAGGCTTGTGAAACAATGTGGTATTAAAGTAAAATAATACTTCTGAGTAATGAATGGTAGTTACCAAATTAGAACGTGATTTATCAAACTCTGTAAATAGAAATCTGAAGCTCATTTTTTAATTGTTATTTTATAATATAAATGTCAATAAAGTACAATCTATAGCTTTAACCACCTTGAACTTATTAGAAATCATTTATAATATGCTTTTCTAAAACACACACACACACAGTGCGTGTGATTTTTTTCTCTTAAAAAAGATGTGTTTCTAAGAATTGATAGTTTCTGACTTAATTTTGAATCACCTGAGTTCTTAATAATTGTAGAAAATTTTTATTTTTCACAGTTTATTTGTAACTTTATAGAAAGTAATCTTAAAATTGATTTGATAAAAGAATTGTCTCAAATTGTCTTTCACATTTTTATAAGTGCAAAAATATTTATTTCGCTTTGATTTAGTTTTTACAATTGCTTATAATGCCTACACGCACAACGGAACTTGTTATTACAAATACTATAACTTTATATTTTACAAAATCTCGAGTAACTATTATTTTCATATGATTTTCACTACCTACATTTTAAAAGAACAATTTAAACATTTTGTCTTCTTGGAAACAGTTTCCAGTTTTTTTATTTTCATTCATCTGAGTTTTTTATTAAAGAAAATGAATAAAGTGTATGAAACAATTAAATATATTCCGAAATTCCAAAGAAACTATAATCATATATAAATAGTATAAATAAAATACTACACCCAATTTAGTACATTATTATCTATGTAAATTTAGTTTCTTACTATTATTCTTGAACGATCAAATATTAAACGAAATGAAATTTGACTATAATAAAAGAAAATTCTTTTGAATTGCTTCAAGATTCTTGGTTGATATGAAAATGCATCGCATATAATTAAACATATTTGAAAGGTACTTCAAAAATAATCGATAAATTATTTTCATGTTTCAATGTATCAACTAAAGCATCCTCATATAATGTACAATATTTTATACATTTTATGCGTTTTAAGTAGTTATTGTTTCTATGATAAACTGTAATTTTTTATTTGGTCCTATATGTTGTTTATAAGTTCTTAAAAAATTGGTTAGAGTGTCTGATTAATTATGATATCTTAATGGATTATAATTGTTTACTTACTATTTCTAATACAAATTAGCCTAATGTTTTAAAATATATATTAACAAAGTATTTTTTCAATATTCATCCGGTAAAATATATACAAAAGCATAAATTTCCATTAATTTCATATTCAGATTTTTTTCTTAATTAGAAATAGAATTTTGGTTATGTTCATCTTATCATAAAATTAATATCAATGAAGGTTATTTGCATTTTAAGCACTGTATAGTTTGTAACAAAAATTTGATTTTGTGAATGTATTCTACAAATCTTTCTTAAAACTTACTTTTAGAAGCATAAAACTGAATTGAAAAAACTGGTAAGATACAAATTAAAAGAATTATTTATTCCTCAAGACATTTATGTCAACAAAAAGCAATTATTCGCTCTTTTTTCAAAGTAAATCACTTAATGTTAGTATTTATGAAAAAACTAAATTGAATAATTCAATTTTAGTAAACTTTATAATACCAAAAAATTTTAATTTTTCCCATCTAATGCTACCTGTTGGTGTGTTGTATTTATTGAGTCATATATATTTAATGACATTTTTGAGAAAAGAAAAAATGATCGTAAGAAATCGGAATGTAATTTAATAAGTCATACGTTATCCAAATCTTATACGGCTGATGTGATCCTGATAAAATATTTCAGCCGTGATACTATTATAATGGTTAACATAATTTCTTGAACTGATCGGATTAAATATACTATAAGATAACATTTACAGTTTTTATAACATTGAAAACTTTGAGTCGTATTTTTTTATTATAAGCTGAAATTTAAATTATAAATGTTTACTCTTTTAAACTTAAATCGAAACCTTTTCATACTTTTTAATCAACGGATTTTATTTTTTTATTTTTATCATAATTTTTATAAAGAAAAAATATATGCTATGTTTTTAAATTTAACATTCCAAAAACTAAATTCATTTTATAAACATTCTAAACTACGAAAAATTCATAAACTACGAAGAAGTTTTAATCAAAAATTATTATAAAGATTTAAAAAAATTTCTTTTTCATGAAAGTAAAAATACTTTTTTATTCAAAAAATGTTTATATTTAATAAAAAGTGCTTTTGAAGATTTTGACTGTAGCTTGCAAATTATATTTTCAAATTTAACTAGAAGCAAAATATTTCATCAAAAGGTTTTAAAAGTTAATTTCAAATAAAATATGATTAAAACTATGTTATTTATTAAATTTCTGTTCAAAAGAATCATGTGAACAGAAATTCTCTGAGTTCTTATAAACATTCAAGCTATTTGAAGTTATTCAACTATTTTAATTTAATCTTTTGTAGATGTCAAAAATTCAAATATTTATGGATTCTCAAAAGACTGATTCAGCATTTATGGTAATTTTATACATTAAAAATATAGATTATACCTTAAATTTTATAAAAAGTAAACTAATATTTGTTATTATCATTGTTTACAATTTCTATTTTCTGACTAGAATAAGTGTTGGTTTTGTTACCGAGATATTGTGGATTCTATTCCAGACCCAGCTGAAGATTAGTAATATTCATTAATGTCAGCTGAGAAGCTAAAACAGATCGTAGTATTAAGATACTCCCAGAAAATAAAGATACCTGGATGGAGTGGTACAACAACCCTGGGTATCATTTTCTTGGCCCTTGCTTCTATAGTATAAAACTCCATAAACATTCAGAGTGACGGTTTCGCAGACACTGGGTATTCTGCTACATATATATATATATATATATATATATATATATATATATATATAGAATGCTATCAATTTTATTTTTTGAAGTATAACTTAATTTAAGTTGAGATTGTATCTATTTTTATATACGAGAAGTTATACCGTTTTACATTTTATTTCATTTCTTTAAAAATGGGGGGTAACACGTATGTAAAGCGGGTTTAAAGTAAATATGTTTTTTTCATAGTTGTGGGGGCATACAAATGTGTATGTTTGTAAATTTATATTGATTTTCATTTACAGATAAAAGTACTCGATAAAAATAATTCTGTGGTGAAACTTTTTTTTCATGTTTTGTTCTAGAATTGAGATTTGAAAAAGTTCGGTTAATGCATTTTTTATGATAGAAATGACGTCAAAAATCCTAAGGAAAACAAAAAATAAGGTCATTAATCTTTTTTTAACTATGTTATTGAAAATATATATACTTTTTAAATTAAGAATAAATATATCTCGTTCTTATGTTCTAGCAAGAAAAGCTAGAAGTAATTATTTTTGAGTAATATATATCTACTTTCATCCTTAAACTAGTGTGTTTTGAATCGTTTTTATTTTACAAAGAAAAATGCAAAACTTCATAGTTGACCAATTAATAGGCTTAAAAACTCCCCAATAAATAGGATTTTGCGCAATAAATAGGTTTAACAACTTTAATAGGTTTTAAAAGAAAATATTTCTACATGAGGACTGAATGTTATTCCTTTAAAAAAAGGTAATTTTCCAACTGCTACAGTAAAATATTAAGTTTAGTTTAATTACTTAAGCCTAGCAAAACGATGCTATATGAATATAACATTTTATTATATGCTGTTATGACGCTTGCATTTCACTAAAATAGAATACATGAATAACTTTTTTAAAGTTATAAAAGATATCCGTAAAATAGAAGATAATAGATAATTTTACAAATGATTTATTTATAGGTTTCGTTGTAGAATAGTTTACCACTTGGTTTGGCAAACAGTTTAGTGGTACAAATTAGAGATAAAATTAAATTTTTGGTAACCCTGTTATTTTCAATGCTTTAACTAACGTGGATTTGCGGTTGTCATTTTATTATTCACATTTGAGCTCCTAATTTGATGTCAAAAAATCACCAAAAAATTAAGGGTTACCAGTTATTAAAATTTTTCTTATTTTCACTTTCAAAATATTTTAATTAATCGTTGTACTAAAATGCATATTTTATTCCAAAATTCATATGATTATAATTAATAAATATTATACTTTACTTTCTAAAATAAAAATTTTCTTTAGTTATTCATTAATAATTTCTCTTACACGTTAAAATATGTAATTCTATTATATAATTAATTCACTTCAATTGTATGCACAAAAAACCTTATTTCCTTCCTATGATAAAATAAATTTCAATATTTTCTTGCTACTATTTTTTATTAATTATTTGTTTCTAATGCATACATACATACATACATATATATACATATATATATATATACACATATATATATACATATATATATATATACATATATCTATATACATATATATATATGTATATATATATATATATATATACATACATATATCTATATACACGCACACACACACACATATATATATATATATACAATAAACTTTTGATATTGATCATTTCATAGTTGTGTCAAGAAATTATAAATTTAATATCAAATGGTTATTTTTTGTTTACATATCAGAATATGTTATAATAATTCAACAATCATCGCCATCTTATTTTAAATATAGCTGCCTAATAATATCGTTTGTGGCAAAAAATGCACTTAAAATCTAATAAATTTTAGAATTCTGCTAAATTTCAAAATTAATTTATTTACAATTTAAAATAAAAGTCATTATTATAAAAAACAATTTTTTAAATCGATATACTATCGATCATTACAACTATAAAATTTTCATTAAAGACGTTCACCTTTCTTAATTGCTAAATTTGAAAATTTTAGAACGATATTCAAATAACGATATAATATTTTAACTATATTTTAATATTTCATCTGAATTTTACTAGTATTTTATTTTTGCATTTTTTAATATTGTTTAATTTGTTATCTAAAAGGCTTACATTTATATAGATTTAAAGTTCTCAAATTTCACGAATCATTAAAATACGAAATAATTATAAATACGAAACATTATAAACATACATTATAAATACGAAATTTTCAAATTGCAAAATTTTCTCTTTACTTTTAACTATAAAAAATTATCAATTGTCGTTATTCATATTTCTAAAAATATTAATATGTATTTTATTTTGCTTCCAAAGTCTTAATTTCTTTAGCAAAATTAAATTTGCTGAACTCTTAGAATTGAGAATTGTAGTATGTTCAAAACGCTCATTTATTAAATTTAATACCTTTAATCATCATAACATTTATAAATTATAGAATATTCTTTTTTAATGACGAACATTTTTGAAAAATAATTTCCATTTCTTAAAACAAAAATTAGTTTATAGAACAAAAGTAATTGCAAAACTGATAAAACGAAATTACTAAAGTTCAATTCATATAGGAAATCTGGTATATGTAAGCATCTTTAAATATTCCAAACAAATTCCAACAAAATTCATTAATACTATTTTCCTTCACATCGAAAACTTCAGCTTCTACAACATTAGTCTTAATGAGCAATAATTATGAAAAACATTTTTCATTAATTCCAACTTTCAATAATATTGTAATTGCATTGTAATAAATACTTCTTTTTCACATTCTTCTATTCCTCTTTAATTTGATTACACCATCAGCGTGCAAGGTGCTAATAAAATAGTATTAAAATGTAATAAAAACTACCTCAGTATTTTTCTTTAATTATCATTTAGAACTTTTCTTTGAAGATGAGTAAAAATGTTTTTGTGACGAAACATTCTTTTCAAATAACTTCAGAATTCTCATTAATTCTGTTATTAATGATTTTAATTACTTATTTAACTAAATATGATAAAACTATTTCCTTACGCGAAATCCAAGAGAAACTCTTAAAAAAATATATTATGAACAAAAATTCATCATTATCTAGTTAGATTCTCTCTCTCTCTCTCTCAGGTATTTAGTACTTTAAGAACCACAAACTTAGAAATATTTTAACTTTCTCATTGTTTTTTTTAAATACCCACTGACAAAACTATTACTAGTTTGGATTTGCTTTATTTTTCTTTTTAGATACAGTGTATTTTAGATAGAATTCTCAATCAAATGCACAATATCAGTTGCAAAATAAATTTCTAAGAAGTGTTAATTAAAATTCCTAATATTATTATTTTTATTAATTCATTTTTTTTCATCATGTTTTATCATTCATTTAATCATTATAAGTCACATTCATTCTTTCATTTTTATAAATTTATTTTTATAAATTAATTATAATATTAATTCTTTTATTTTTATAAAGGAAATAAAATATTAATTCGTTAGCAGTGATGCTTCTTAAATTAACGAAATATTTTCCTATTTTTCTCTACATAAAAACTTTCTAAAAAAACCTTTAAAACGTATAATGTTTTACTTCGAAATTCCTCTAATAGAGTATAATTAGTAAAAAGATGAAACACTGTATAATTCTTTTTCAGTATTATTATTTCATTTCATTCATTTTAAGAGTTACTTCACTAAATTACAAGAACTAACTTTCTCTAAATGTAGCAAATATATGAAGGCTTATATATGTATACATACATATATAGATTTAAACTTTTTTGATAATTAAATAAAACAATTTCATCGCAAATTATCTCCTGTCCTATATTATACGTGTCTTAGAAAAGTGTTTGTAAAATTACTTATTTTAATTTTTAATTGTGATTAATATTTTTAACAATAGTTAATCAAGATTAAAATTAGTGCAAAAATATTCCTCTTATGATTTACATCACAATTCAAAAATACTATAGAAATTGTCGTAATTAATTATTGTTTATTTATTGCAGATTTTATATATATATATATATATATATATATATATATATATATAATAAACTTTTAACTAAACTTCATATAATATATTTTCTGTAAATTTATTTCTTCTATTGAGAGAATGTAAATATTAATCAATTATTATGAAGACGAATTTCAACAACTCCACACAATTTCAAAGATGTAAATCAAAAAGGAAGAAACAAGATAAAAAAAAAAGATAAGGCAAGACAAGTAAAGAAGATTACCTAATTTTTAACATCATGCAAATAAATCAAAAGTAAAGTAAACAATAAAAACTAATAGTATTCAATTTATAATCATTTATTTATCAAAGAAAACCTTTATAATAAAGAAGTGTAAGTTCAATTAATAATTCAAGTAATGCAAGAAAATTAGTATGTTTTAATAAAAACTCAAAAGAAAATTAATAATAAATAGAACTACTATTTAACTGTGACCTTATAATAATATTTCCTTTTTCGCATTCTCATATTTTTTAAAGGAAAATGAAACAAAACATATAAGTTATCTATTTAATGATCTTTATTACGTATTATATTAATGTCCTATTATACAAATTAAAATTCCCCCTAAATTAAATTTAAACTAATTATATTAAATTCTAGACTAAATATAAATAGAATCTAACTGTATTAATTAATAAAATTAAGTACAATACAAATTAAAACTTTCCCTGGATTAAAGTTCTCCTAATTCATTCTATTTTTGAAAATTAAAGTTGAAAACAATTTCACTTAATATCTCGAGTTGATTTATATGTGAATTATCAAGTGCAAGCTATTTACCTTAATTTCATCGACAGCTTTATTGTAATATTTGAAACTGTTATAATAAAACAAAACCAGCTTCATATAAATGAATAATTGATCGCTCCAAAAATGTGTTTGACTCAATCCTAGTAAAGGAAAAAAAGAATGATGAATATTATTTTTTGAATGGTATCTGGGGACATTTCAAAGTTCCCTCCTTTTGCAAAGCATGAATTAAGCCAGTTATAAACAAACTTCTCAACAATAACTTCCACTTATTCTGTCATCTGAAATTTTTAAGTATGCCACAGATGTTGCAAAAAAATGAGCATTCAGCAAATACACAGTTCAAAAGAAGAAAAACAATGATTTTAGCACTGATCTTATAAAATATTAAAAATTATTGCTCAAATTAATTTCCTACAAAATCTTAAAAATAACTTGTTTTAAAACAGTTAAATTGATGTGAATGCTGCTTCTCTCTTATACCAAAAGAAAGGAACTTACATAATTCATTTTAATCTGAAATACACTGCTTTATAAAGAATTGTGGTTTCAAATTGAAAACAAAAATAAATGCAGGATTTTGTGGCTTTCTTATAAATAAATAATAGTACATACTGCAGCCTGCGACAGAAGTAAGTACTTTCTCTATATCTGTTTCTCTATTATTATTATTAAAATACATAAATGTCATGTGTAATAACATTAATTAGGCATTTCAAATAAAAGTCAATGTACATGTGTATTATCTATAATGTTTTCCTTTAATTTCCTTTTTAAAAATTTGATTTATATACGTATGAATAATACATGCAACGTAAGCTGTTATATAATAGGATTCTTAAGCACTTACCAGAAAAAATAATAATATTAGAAAAACAATAATAATTAATAGCTTTGCATTAATAAAATACCTGATAAGAACTTATGTATCAAAGGCTTGAGATTAAGAACTGCATATTTTCTTGCTATCTATATTCATTATTTTATCTAGCTTTATATTTGATATTTTTTTGCAATTATTATAATTTTTCATTTAAATAAATATCAGTTTCTTTCAATCAGTTTATAAGATTGATAAATGAAAGTTAGGCATAGAGGAAAAATGAAATATTGCCTCACTTATCATAATTATTTTATGTAAAATAAAAGCCGTATTCAAAGATTTCATGATTTTTGTTTCATGAAACTACGAGATTTTGCAATATATATGTAATTTTATATTTTTGAAATTAAATTGGAAATAATAAGCTAACTTTATTTTAAAGCATTACAAAACTGTTGATATAACTTATTTGAAGCCATGTTTCAAATTTTCTGAAGTTGTTTTACTATTATTTTTAAAAATACATCTTTGCACTAACTTTTGTTATTATATATATTGTAATATAATAGTATAAAATGTACTTTGTAATGATATATAATGTATTTTTTATACCTTGTTAGACCTCTAAATAAGTGAAATAAGAGTTGGAATTTACTTTTAGAATTTGACAATAAATGCTAATTATTTGAATTCAACGTAATAAAGAATCACATATAACTTTCTATATCATTAATTAAAACAAATTTTAAAAAATTATCATTACAATTGATAATGCGTTCAAAATTGAATCCGGAAACATTTTTGTTTCTGTTCTAGCATAATATATTATTATGCTAGTTTCATATTAATTAACATAGAAAACAATTTTAATACACAACAATGTATTCCTTTTAAATTTTCCAAGTATAGAGAAAATAATTCACTCTCTTGATGTTAGATATTTTACAACTGTTTTCTCTCTCTCTCTCAGTTTTAGTTTTTTTACTAAATTATTAAAATGCTAAATTATTAAATTTTAGTTAATTAAAATATTAAATTATTAAAATTACGAAATTATTAAATTTTATTAACAATTACACAATCTTAAAATTATTATTCTTTTTATTTTAGTTTATTTTCTTTTTAAATAGACTTGTGCTTTTTAAATGTTTTATTTAAAAAGCACATGTCTTTAACAATATCTGAGTCAAGAAAGAATATTTTACTCAATTGTAACTTTCTAATATATCTTGAAAAGAAACTACGTATAATGATTACTATTTATTAAATTCTCTCTACATCGAATTTTATCTTTTAATTTTTGTAGCTATTCTTTATTTTTTCTCATATTTATTATTAAGAATTCTTCATGAATTCTTATTTAATTTTATATTTTCTCTTTTTTGTTGATATTTTACAAAAAGCTTCAAAATAAAAAAAACTACTCATTTATTGTCTTATGTTAATACTGTGTCTTATATTTCATTAATGTGCTGTTAAACAATGTCAAAGAATATAGGGACAGTAGATCAAGAAGGAAAATCCTTGGTGTATATGCCATTCCTTCTCAACTGGTTAATAAAAGCAAACAAAAAAAATGTTGGATAGAGTCTCTTAGGTCAATAGATCGTGACTGAAAATTTGTGTAGTAGGTTGGCATACGGTCAAGTCAATCAAGAGGGTCTTTATTATGTTGGCTATGTGATGTTGAAAGTGTCTGTGTCTAATGCAAAACTGAAGATATTGGAATGATCTGACGAAGATCTTATCAGTTTGTTGGTTCTATTAGGACAATAAAGGATGTAGTGTATTGGTGAACCTTCTTTACCCCATGAACATAAGGAGATTTCATTTCTGCCGAATCATTTACAAAATAAAGCGAATGGACCCTAGCTGAAAATGAAATAATTGAGGTATTTAACAATAGTAAAATAATTCTATTGTACTATTCTATTCTATTGTACTATTATAATAATTCTATTCTATTTAACAATAGTAAAATAGTCTATCGCCCTGGTTCTGCTGTTTCCCAATAAATTTGTCCTTGATTATTGTATGTTGTTTAAGAAGATTGTTCATATGAGATTTTAGCCATTTTATTTTAATAAATCGATTGCTATTGTTTATTGCTGCATGTTTTCCTAGAAAATTTATCCTATCATTTACTTCGTAGCCCTTCTTGGTTTTGATCCACTTGACATGGGGTTCCCAGTGATGCTTATGTATTCGGAGAGTATCTTGGATTTTATGTATTAAAAGGGATGTAAGATTGGAGTTATCTATTGCTTGAATTACTATTTCTCTAAATGGTGAAAATGCATAGGTTATGGATGACTGCATAATCCAATGTAATTGAATGATTATTGTTCTGCTTGCAAAAATGAATTATTTTGGTGAAGTTTAACTTGAGACAAATGTATTTCTTGGAATTTATATCAAATAACGGGAATGCTGCACCAATGTATATTTTTTATCCATCAGTGATTGAGGACAGAAGGGCTACTTGTTAGAGAGGTGCTAATGCCTTCGTCATAGGCACTGATAATATGAATTCCGTCACCTTTCTTTTGATTTTATCGTATATTTTTAATGTCATGTTTATCTTTTATTTTTAATAATGCCTCTTGAATTTTTAATGTTAACAAAAAAAATTGTGGTTTCGAATGTTTGTGTACCACTAAATGTAATGGTTTTTATTCATAAAATAAGGGGTTTGAAAACCTCTTCTTTTGCCTTCTTGGATAGATGGTAATCCGGGTAAAATTTGCATCAAAGATATAACAAAGGGCACAAATTGAACAAATGATATAAATTTAAAATTTAATTTAGAATTGCGAAATGTGAACAATATCTAATTTGATTTCTTTCTTTCGAATTTTCTAAAAACTAAAAATGGCAAAATATAAAATAATCAAGGAAGTTATAGGTGAATAATTTGTATAGACACATTTGATTAAACTAATAAGCTAAGAGTAAAACCTATTCATATTGAATATACTCGAAGATTCTCTAATTAAGTTTGAATTAATTTTGTTATTTTTATGTGTTATTTCGAGATATTGTTATTTAAAATATTACATTTAAACCGTAAATAAATATTTGTCAATGGTTTATGAAATAAATATTGATTTTAACGAAAATAAATTTTTGAATCATTAAACTAAATCATAGGACATGATCATTTGATAAAAATAAAATATAAAAATTGATAGCTTCACTTTTATCATGCCATAGTTTAACAAGTAAATATATATATATATATATATATATATATATATATATATATATATATATATATATATATATATATATATATATATATATATATATATATATATATATATATATATATATGTTCTGTAAATATAATTAGTTTTTATCCTACATTTACATGAAGCAAACGTTTGCGTTTTAGAAGTCCACATACTCATATAATACTAAATATTAATATAACTGAAATTTGAAAAATAATAATGCATATTTTGAGCGTATGATATGCGCAAATACGTTCCTTAAAAATGTTTTTCAATATATTTAGTATTTTCATTGTTTATAAAACTGAGGGGGGCTGAGATTAAATACTATAATGAAGCATTGTCTGAAGAAAGTGAACTGATTCTCTGTAAAATAAATTTTCGTCTTTTGTGAAGCTAATATTTTTTTAAAGAATAACCATAACTTTCTATGAAGATATAAATCCACTAATAAGCAAGAACTATATATTATAAGTTAAAATATTTGTTCACAAAAATTATAATACTGAAAATAATTATCAAGAAATCTGCTTAAAGTGTATTAAACAATCTTTACGTTCTCATAAATTTTCTTTAAAATAATTTTCTCCATGTTACATAAAATTTCCTAACAGTATTTACAATACTTTTATTCAAACAATGTAAAATTTTATTCAAATTTATAAAGTTACAATGAGAAATTATTTACAATATTTTACGTTCAAATTCTGTTAAAAATATTTGCTTAAATATAATTCCTTAAATTTTTAAATTTCTGTTTTATGAGGAAATTCTTCTGCGGTTCACAAAATTCCTAACCAATAAAACTTTATTGGACAATATAAAGGATACAATATGCGCAATATACGATATACAATATGTACACAATATACAATGTGTATTCACAAAATAAAATATATAATAAAACGTCAACATTGAACAATATCAAGGAAATTGCCTCTGTTTGGTTTTTCAACTTTCCAATAATTTCAATATTTTGAATAATGTACCTATAAATAGAATAAAGATTTTAAGTAAAATCTTTTATTTCCAAAATTCCTTAAATTTTACAGCAACTCAAATTTTTTTTAGTCTTTGTATTAGAAAACTGAGAATATTATCTCAAATTAATATTGTAGTATAATAATAAGTTGCATTATTCATCTTAGATATATTTTTTTGCAAGAGAAAATTATTTCAGCATTTTTACAGAAACATTTATATAAAGGATAAAATAATTTTGAAACTTTTCTATAAAATAACAAAAATTAATAATTTGATATATATATATATATATATATATATATATATATATATATATATATATATATATATATATATATATATATATATATATATATATATATAACTCCACTATTTATTTCCCTCTGTTCCTATATAGATTTTTATTTCTTAGCCAAACACATATTTCCTATTTATGCATTTAAAAATATTGTATTTATTCAATTGTTGTCTGAAAAATCGAATTAAAGAACGGAATATATTATTTGAAAAATCCTCATAATATTTACAACAAATAAATTCAAATGCAATGCAAGGTAAATCCTCCCTATTGAAAACATAAAATGGATTGGTGAAAAATCTTTCTCTAATGTAACTTATTTTATTAAGCAATTATGTCCAAAAACTAGGATCAATAATTTATCAGAATCTTTATGTTTATAAGTTGTAACAATGTTTTTATAGATTTTAGTTTTTATATTTTGATTTAATAGGATTTTTTTTTTGTATTTTAGGAATGCTATACTATGGGTAGACCGTCCGTTACCTTTATGGAGTGTTCAGGTAAAAAAAACTAATTATTTATGTTACTTTTGTTAATATGTAATATTTATATTGTTATTTATTTGTATTTTGTATGCTCTCGTATAACAGTCATTCAAACATATATCAAATATAAATTTAAGGAAAGATAATTATTTTTATATTAAGTATGACGAAAAGTAAGCTTTCAAAGTAGACTGAACTACATTTTTTTATTTTTATAAATTCTTTCTTCTCTATAGTCATTTGCTCTATATTTAATGTATATACACGTGTGTGTGTGTATGTGCGCGTGTGAGTGCGTGTTTGTGTGTGACAAGTTTAGAAACCTTGAAATTTATATTGAAAATTTATAGTTATAGACTTCAAAAATAATGTTGCAAAATTAAAAATATTCAACATTTATTTTTGAAAATTAAAAATCTGAAGTCAATTATTCTCATATAACCATAAACATTATTTAAATTTAAACTTCAATACTATCCAAAGTTAAATCAGAAACTTAAAACATTACTTTGGTGAGAATAAGAAAATTTAGAATTTGAAATTAAATATTGTTTATTTAGCATGTGACACTATTTACTTTTACATTTAACAGTGAGTGTAACATTCAAAATAAACAATTTCCGTTGATATTGAATATATTACAACAATTTAAAAAATATCTTAATCAATAATATTAATATTTTAAGTTATAATAATAATTATTTTTTTGAATATTTGGATTAGAAATGTATTTGAAAATAGATCAGTTGATCTTTCTAACATGTTCTTCAAATATACTCTTGAATTATGTCATTAAAATGAAAGATATTGAAATGCCATTAAAAAATTTATCGAACATTTTTATCAGAATAAAAAAGATAGTATATGTTTCATTCTACTTATTATAAAATTTTGAGAATATATATATATATTAAGAAATTCATGCTCAAAGTCTTCATTTTAAAAAAATATTTCATCTCATTATAAGCTTCAAAAAGTGCAATTGTTATTGTACCATTACTGTTTTGACTATCAACTTCCGCATAAACTGATAGTTTTAGTCTTTTAAACTGTACAACTTATGCTGAAATTTAAAAACTTTGTCAAATTGAAACTTTTAAGCCATTTCTCAACCTATCGATCATTTACCACCCATTTTTTTCATTTATTATCGAAATATAATATGTGTCATCATACCAAGAAATTTAAAATTAAAGTTTCTTAATAAAATATAGTTTTACATATGTATCTACTAATATAGTAAAACGTAATTTACTGCTATAGTTCTGGTATATAGTTTTTGATTATATTAGAGCACATTGCATATAGAAAAGATACATATGTAATCTAAAAATGTTTTTATATATACATAAAGTATTATTTATTTTATCATAATTTACAGGTATTTATTTTTAGATATGTCTTTAACTAGCTGTATGATATTTAATGCGATGTTTTTACTAAAATTATTTCGTAAAGAATTTATACAAATAAACATGAAAGACATGTTTTTTAAAATATACGTTTTTAAAACATATATAAAATATGATTGAAGTTATGTCTTCAATATCTGTACAAATATTTGAAGTGATGCCTGTAAGAAAAACACCACAAAATTCAGCTACCAACATTAATTTACGCAACTTCCTATGCCATTCTGACACTAGAATCGTAGATTACACAGCGAAATGAAAGCTTTTGGCTTGCCAAAAAAGAAGAAACCCTATCCAGAAAAACGTGCCAGTCGCTTTGGAGACCCAATGTTTACGTTTTCTGGGTGGAATTAGGATAGGCAGCTTAGCAATTCCAAAATCTGAATAGCGCGCGACTGGAAAGGGTAATCGAGAAAATGCCTGGACAATGACTGGGTGCTTCGAAATTCCATTCAAATTGCCTGCGACGCACTCGGGGAATGTATGTCAAAAGTGATTACTTTGAACTGCCTAATTATTCGAGGGTGTGGCCGAAACAAATGCGAGACTGGTGGTAAAAATAACGCACAAATGGTAATCGTAGTTTATAACTTTTAATGTACATACTATTAAGGAAGTCATTATCTGTGATTTTCCATACCATTAGAGAACCAGTTGGGGGGCATGGATGCTTTAACGAGAATACATAATATTGGATACACCGAAAATAATCTAATTTAAACTGAAATCACATTGCTAACAAATCTTCTATTTTTAGTTATGGTATATAGACTAGTTTTACTTCCAGAATAATGTATGAGATACGGATGATTATAGGATGTTCTTATTGAATTCTCTTAAGTGATTTTTAAGGTTTCCATAATTTTGTGTTATTATACCCTATTGCATCTGATGATGTTTAAACATTAAAGTCAAAAGACAATACTTTTGAAAAGGGAAGGAAAGTTTTATTTTTGTATTTATATACTGTCAATTATGATGGTTCATTTCGAATTTATTTTTTTAAGTACAAGAAACGAAATAAAATGGATATTATAAAGAATATTAGTTATATTAAAATATTGCAAAATATATTTAAAACTATTAGACTTTATTAGGTCATAAAAATTAATATATGACATAGAATATAAAGTTTATAAGTCATTCTTTAAGTAAGTTATTCATTGAATAATATATTTTTTAAATGATTAGCTATAATATGTATAGATTGTAACAAAAAATAAGTATTTGTAATTTTCAAAACAAAATGTTTAGATTGTTTTGGATCAATTAAATTGATTTTCCACATAAAATTTCAAGAAATTAGACAATTAATTCAAGGAAATATGATTTAAAATCGTATATTGAAATTATATGATTTTTAGAAATATCACAGAGAATTTAAAGTACTATTGAAAAAACTTTATTTAAGACATAGTTTTACAGATTAATAACACAGTATTGTTACAAAATGTAAAATTATTGAATTATATTATTTAAATATTCAATAAATAATATATCAACAGATCTTGACTCATTAATGCTTATAATTGTAAAAAGAAAATAAATATTAGTTACATTGCAATTAAAAAATAAAAACAATGAAAGTAATAAAAATAACGAGTAATAAGCAGTTTTATTGCAACAGTATTAGTGTTTTTTCAGCAGTGAGTAATAAAGAGCCTTCCATTTTTCCCTTCCGTTTGGGTTACAAAGAAAAAGCTCATTTCTTTCGTGCATTCACATAGTTTTCACGTTTATATACCGAGTCTCATTTCAAATTCATTTTTAAGTGATTTCAATATTGAAAAAAAACTGTTAAAATAAATTATTAGAATATTATTTATAATCAGGATAATGTTTTAAGTAAACTATACCAAGAAAAGTTTTTTTATCTTCCATTTGGGTTGCAAAGAAAAAGCTCATTTCTTTCGTGCATTCACATAGTTTTCACGTTTATATACCAAGTCTCATTTCGAATTCATTTTTAACTGGTTCCAATACTGAAAAATATTGTTAAAATAAATTTTTAGAATATAAAATGCTTTTTAAAGAATTTTTTATTCGTCAGTTTAATGCATATATTCATGTAACAATTTTGTAACAAATTGAGAAAGTGGATCGTATGCTGGTGCTATCTGTCGGTGAAATCTTAGAACAAAGACTTGTTTTCGCCTTCATGGTGCTCTGATCAAACGAAAGAAACCCCCTACGGACTTAAATTCGCATAGATAATGGCAAAGTGAGCTTGCTTTGTCCAAATGCCATAAATAACATGTAACAATTTTGATTTTAAAGAAAGTGTACTTGTTTTGTTCATCGAAACAAAGTGTCAGAATTTTAATCTAATCTTATATTTCCCATTTTTAATGAAATCGTATCTAAATCTTAAATAGTCATTTACATATAATGTAGTTTAGATAAATTTTCTAAAATGTAATTTTAATATATTCTTATAAATATCCACTGTACTATGTGCGCTATGTCATTTTAAAAATTAACAAAATAATTAAGAATCCGAATTTATTGTCATTTTTATACGATGATCGTATGGTAATATTATACATTTATTGGTAGATAAATAGATAAACCAATAAATAAACCGACAGAAAATATCTCCATTAATAACAAAAATTTGTTACTTATATGTAATTTCTGTCATCAAATGCTGACAAAGAGAGAGTGATCGCAAAATTCAATTTGTTTTCTTCAGATTTAGTTTCGTAATAGCAGACAATATTCGCATTTGTGTATAGATATAAACAAAAATGAGAATATTGTCTGTTATTACGAAACTATACATAGTAGGTATATAGATTAGATTAATTTGAATTTTGTGATTTCTAATCTAATTGAGAATCAATCAGTGATAAGATAATCAGATGAATAGATAATCAGAAGTTGAGTTATGCGAGATAAGGACAGTATTTTATTTTATTAAATTTATTCTATTTAGAAATAGTATTTTATCTAGGAAAAAGTATTTTACTAAGGAATAGTTAAAGTTGCCCATCAACAGTGTCAATGTTATTATCCTCGTGGTTGGAAAAATCTATACTATTTCTTATTGAAGGGAACTTATATAGTGGATGCTACGGGTGGTTTTTCAAAGTACAAAAAAGGTCTTAGGAATTTGCTGGCACTTGTGTTTTTATAGAATAGCTATTGACTTCTGTTTATAGTCAAAATGAGCGAATATTCATAGATTCAGTATTGTTTTAAATAGGTTGTTTTTAATAAAAAATTATAATTTGATTATTTAAATTAAGTTTAAATCCAAAATATACATTTGGATTGTGAATTCAAACGTCAATATCATCCATTAATGATATTTGCAGCTGATTTATACTTTTATATCAAATCATACAGCCTTTCTCATATATTTCGTTTCAATCTTTTGCGTTTTAATTCTGTAAATTCCTTTATGCTAATTAGGCATATTTTCTCAAATATATATATATATACATATATATATATGCACGAAATTAGAAGATTTACTCAGTATCAATTTGGAATGTCTGTTATTAGGCTCTACATTAAATGTTTTATTGTTTTTGTTCTCGTGTGCCAGTTAGGCTGGCAAATTGGGGTGCGCTGCTCCACTTTTCCAACTATACCGTATATGGTGTGGAGTCCGACTTCTTCAGTACACACACATGACATAGGGTCCCGTTTATAGGGTAGGTAATCATTCACACCTCATTTACACACAAAGAAAGGACAAAGATAGGATAGAGAGAGAAAGTACATCCATGCCTGAACCGGGATTCGAACTTAGGACCTCCCTATCCATTGTCAGACACGCTGACCACTAGACACGTTGGCCGGCTTAATGTTTTATTAAAAATGTGAAATAAAACATTTCAATTTTCTACTATTATGAACTGTTTTATCAATGAAAAAAATGTGAGTAAGCATTATTTTTTATAAATATAAATTTTAAAAAAAAAACATTTTTGATTTATCCTTATTGATTTATTTCTTGCATTTATAATTTACTGAAATTATCAATTACTTTTTCAATTATTTTCTCACTGAATTGTTTCTTGTTAATATATATGCTAATTTTATTTAACTAAAATATATTTAAATCGGATAATATTTTCTTATTTCACTGATTAATTTTTGAATTAGTTTTCGATTTACATGCATGTATAAACATATTTAAATTCTATAACTCTCCCATAAGTTAATTAAAGATTTGACCCTAATAAGGTCGTCAGGGTTAAGGTATATGCATTCAATTTGCCTAATTTATTTGCTTCCCGGTGAAATTAAAGAAATATTTACTTTGAAAAAGTATTAAAGTTAACTAATGTATTCTTAATTTGTTATGAAATGAATGCAAAGTGGATTTTTCTATTCATTTTTAGCATTGAAACTGAAACACTCATTTTGTTTTGGCAAAATATAAGTATGTAGAAATAGGTTTTAGGCATGATTAAATCAACTTTAAAGTATAAAATTAAAAAATTATTATATTTCTATAGTTTGGATGCTATTTGAAATAAATATTCACTCATTTTCATATTTATGTACAAAAAGGAATGAAAAGATTCAGGTGGTGTTGATTATTAACAATTACTGAGAGTTTACCACAACCATATAAGTTTAAGGGTTTTGAATGTTTTCCTTCAAACACGCTTTTCTTACCTAATCCTAAAGTTTTTCAAAACTTTAAGATTTTTTTATAGTTTACATTTTTTACATTATATGCTCAAAGTCAAACATTTGTTAAAAGGATGCTGAAAAATATGTTATCTTTTCTCTATAATTATTTGATGGAAACAACTTCTGATTGATAAAAAATTCATAGCTCAATACCTATATAAATTTAGTATTAAAAACTCCTTAAAGATATATTCAATATATTGACTTAAGTCATTTTTAAAGATATTTTTATTTTTTAAAATTGAATTTAAAGGGTTGTTTTGCTTTATAAGATAACGTTTCACGAGTATAACAACTAAAAAATAAGTTAAGTGAGATTCTTCAAAATTCTCATTGTTTACGAAGATGTAAAGTACAGGTTTACATTAACAACGATACACAATAAAATTCCGACTGCCAGAGTAATTGAAAAACTTTCGATTCGTTGGAGTGTAATCCAATTTTCTAACACACTAAACATACTTTTCTAAAAACCAAACACACAATTTTATTTTTATTTTTTAACAAAATGATTATAAAAATAAAGAAAGTGAGATCCGATATGGTAAATATTTCATCTCATTAATTCTTTCAGTTACATATAAATAAGATTTATAAAAAGATAAAAACACGTCTCCCCCCCCCTCTTTCTTGCAATAAGCGAAATTCCGGAATAGTTGGCATTATGGCATTAAAAACTTTACTGTGAATTTAAGTCTGTGTTAAATATAATTGAATCAATTATAAATAATATAATTATAGAAATGAGAAATGAAACATGATTCTATGTTGTGAATTTGCCAATGACCAATATTTGAAACAAATTAAGTTCTATTCTGTGGAGTAGTTCCCCACTTAACCCCTGAAACAATTCCGGTGGAAAAATGTAATAAAGATTTTTTGTGTAGAAAATCTTTATTAATAATTAGATTGAGACTCAGTGCCATAAATTGAACCCTAATAAAAAATGATATTCGCTTCAAATAGCTATGAGAATCGAATAAAAATTTTGAACTTGATTTTTTGTTTTTGAAATTCAATAATTTCATATCTAACGATTAAAATAATAATTGATTTTAAAAATAAACTTATCTGAACAAAAACAAGATTTGAACTTAAATTAAACTTTATTAGGTAGGAATTTGACATTAACTGTTTGCAAATTTGAAATTTTTGCTTATCATTTTCCAAAGCATACAAAAACTGTTTCATGAATAAAGAAATTATTTGATTGTAGTATCAGTATCGGACACAAAACATTATGAGGCATTAAAATTGTTAATTCTGAAGAAGTAAACTTTTTTTATAAACTAGTCAATATATTCGTATATCATCAAGTAAACTTACATATTGTAGTTTAAGTTTGCATATTTTTAAATATTGTTTTATTCATTTGAAATTACCTAGTATAATATCCTTACATATAAAAGAGTAATTTTGAGGCATTTGAACATTCATGGTTTTCTAAGACATTTCATTGGTCTGATTCTGCATTTAATAGTTATTGAAGATTAAACTGAAAAAGTAAAAAATGTACACAATTGAGAGTTTTCATGCATATGTACAAGCATAAAGATTAATAAACTAGAAGTAGAAAAGCATTTGAGGTCTTTTTCTCTGAACAGTTTGTTCATACACAGCGAGCCAAAATATGCACAATTTGATGCATTTTCACTCTAGAGTAATTTTTATTGACGCTGCGACGTTTATCAGCTTATAAAATCAAAAACAAACCAAGCACCCACTATTATATGTTTACATGCAGAAAGCAAAACATTCTTTTTTTTTCTTTTTTTGCTTAACAATTAATTACTCTTTTAGCTTAGAGGGTTTCTTTTTCAACAATGATTAAATTTTCAAGCTGTGACATTGAGATATACTAACCAAGAAATTTTTCCTTACCATTAATTGGTTTCACCATTTAAATAAATAATTGTTTTGTTATTTATGTAACCATTTTTTTGTCTGTTTTCACTTCTTGCAAGCGTTTGGATCCCAATGTATCAATATTTCTCATAAATATTCACAAGACATTTAATTTCAAGAATTTCTATAAAACTTATTACATTGTTTTCACAAAGATGAGCCTAAAATTATGTAATGCTTCAAAGAACTTCTTACAGTATTATAAAATCTCATGCTTTGAGCAACTATAATGATTTAAATTACTAGCATATTATGAAAAATAATGGATTTTCTTATCTATAACTGTTTGGAAAATTATTCAAAATAGTTTTTAGGATACATTAGTTTATAATGTATTAATAGTCAGCATAGTTAAACAATTTTTATTCTTTCTTCTGTTTATTAATAATTTCTTTAAACACTGTTAAAACTTCTGTTAACAATTTTTATTGATATTTTGTAATAGAAAATATTTTATGAAACAAAATTTCAAGTTTCAAAATTTTCATTTCAGTGCCAAATATTTCATTAAAAGACATACAAAAGTGCATAGCTTGTTATGAAACTTATTTTGAAATTATTATTTTGGCGAAAAGTAGTTTAATCAATAAGCATTTGAAAAAATGTAAATATATAAAAAATTATTATATCTATGATTACTCGAAAATATTCAAAAACAATTTTTAATTTAAAATCCTTGTATTTACTCTAACATTATTTACTCCAGCGTTAAAAACTAAAACATATTTGATATAATTTTCATTTCTTTAATTATCTATAAAATAATGAGATAATTTGTATACGAATAAATAATTAATAAAATATTTATTAATGCTTATAACGCTTAACATAAATTAAACATGTTTTGTGAACCATAATGCAGTTACAAACAATTAAAATAATTGAATTAAAAAAAATAATTGAACAATAAAAATTTTGAATAAAAGCTTATAATCAGTTTATATAGAAAAAAGAAAATTTAATGTGCTGAATTGTTTACTTGGTAAACACTGAATTTGACAATAACAATTTGGATTATCTTAAAAAGAGAAAAAATTTGGTGTAACATTTTTTGATTGTTGTTTTCAATTGAATAGAAACTTTTATTCAGTTAAAAATCAACGAATAATATTGAAGCTGTAACAAAGCAAATATTTCTGAAGAAATTACAATCTTATGAGCAAGATATTTTCAATTAATATTTATTCAAAAGTTTGAAAATTTTAAGTTTCGTGAAAAAAAATTATTTTAAGCCCTATTAATATTTAAAAAGTTGTCATTTTAAATTATTGTCTTCTTAATAAATTTAAGTAATGGAAAAATCTTCATATTTAAAAACATAGAAACATGTTATTAAAATAGGAAATAAGGAGTAATAGAGACTTATTCAATAATTAAAAACATTCTTTAAGGTTTTTATTTGAAGTATTTAAAGAAAAAGTTGTTTGAATAATGAAATGTAAAATTTTTTTTTAGTTTAATTATTCTACTTGTCTTTTTCAACTCAAATTTCTTTGATAAAATAATTTTTTTCTTTGGAAATTAAAATATCTATCAATTTTATTTTTAATAGAATTTATATTATTTCTATAAAGTACAAAGATATTTAAAGATATTTTTAAAAAAATTATGTGATAAAATTAAGATATTTTTTAAACATTTTTCGCTCTTTGCAAATATAGTCTATGAATATATTGTTTTTCATTGATCTTGTGTAAACAATTTAACTCTTTATCAAAATGCATAAAATTTTAAACGTATAAACTAGATTAAAATATTTCTATTATTAATCCCTAAACAATTTATGGTTAAATCTTTGAACATATTTAGTTTTTGCTGTGCAGTAAATTTCTGATTTTTTTTTTTACTTTCACGGTATATAAATCAGAAAAATATCACTAAAAATGCTCTTTACAAAAAAAATTAAATATCAAAATAATTTAGTATCTACAAGAATTCAAAACTGAATTATTCAATTAACAAAATTAACAAAAATTGAAATTAATGCCATACTGAATAATTAAATAAATTAATGAAAATCATAAATATTGATTCTAAACAAAATAATATGTATTAAAAATTTAGCTGGAATAAAAGAAAAATAATATAACAGATTTCTATAAGTAGTTATAGATCTACTTTTTAAATTACTGTAAAAGTGTCGATTAAATTTTATAACCATATATTAATCAATTTAAAAGTATATGCAAAAATATATTTTTGGTAGATATCATAGGAATTAAAATTCGCAAATTCATTATCAAAACAGGCTTGAAATCAGTTTTATTCATTTCATTAATTAATATTTAGGTAACATTCAATTATTTTTTATATATATTTCAAACTCTTAGGCAGATAATCTGGAAATAATATTGCATAACATCATTCAATCGATTCAATTTTATTGATAAATTAGAGTATAATTTAATCATTAATATTATATTGAGATGAACTCTGCATACCACCAAATTAATATCAATGATTAAAAATATTCAGAATGTTTTATGATTTTTCTTTATTTCTATGACTGTAATAATTTTCCTTAATGCTATATTATATTAATTAATTCCTTTCTTTTGTGCATATTGTTAGAAAAAGCAAATTCATAATTCAAAATACATTTACCGCTGCTTTTATTTTGTTATCTTCATCAAAATAATTTTATCAAAAACGGGAAAAAACGAAATCCTAATAAATTCCAAACTGCTTTCCTGAATGCTATTTTTAATGCATTATGTTAGCAAGAAGTATTCAGATGGGACAAAAATAATTCATGCAAGGTTTATTTATTTATTAAACACGCGAAAGAGTGTAACGAATCAGCTATCTTACAAATACACATTGTCATGTTGATGTCTATAAAAATCGATTACATAATTTTTAAATATTTTAAATATTACATATTAAAATGCATATGTATATATATATACATATATATATATATATATATATATATATATATATATATATATATATATATATATATATATATATATATATATATATATATATATATATATATATATGATACAAAGACAACATCAGTACTTTACTTTGTAAGACAAAACATAAAGATATCGAATGTAAAGTAATAATAAAATTCTACATAAAATTGTCAATTTAAAATAAATTTATAGTAACCTTTAAAATAAAACGCTGCTAATTTAAATTTTATTCATACACAATTCTTGAATTTTTTTTGTATTATTTTTCAAGTATTTCCATATTTAATTTTTTTCTTCCAGGTGTCGTTGTCAGTCATTAGTTTATTAGAGGCCTTACTTATTGCGTACTTAGGGTACAAGGTATGTCGTTTTAATTAATTTTTCTTCAAACTTTTGTCAGTTTTACCTACATACATAACACTGCATATATACACAAAATTATCCTCATCATGTTTTATTTTACTATACTTTTTAAATTAGTTTTCAAGAACTAGTAAAACAAATTATATGATCCAAAATACCACCCATTAGTGACGTATGCATCTGGAACTAACATAAAATGTATCATAGTTTTCATATTTTATTGCTTAGTTATTATACAAAATGAAATTAGCATTAAGAAATTTCCTTCTACTGAGCAGTCTTAATATTTCGCTTTAAATTAATATAAGCAATTAAGAATTCAAATCTAATCAAATCTCAATTCTTCATGTACTTCAAATGCACTTAAAAAAAAGCTCTTTTCAAGTAATTTATTTTTATGTCTTATTTCCAGAATATATTCTCGAACATAATGACATTTCAAACATTTGGAGCACGTTTTTAAAATTAGATATTTTTTTAACATATGTTACTAAAAGTATGGAATGATGATTTATTTTGGTGATGATTGAAGTTTCACTTGGTCATCAAAAATGAAATATTTGTTACTGCCATCAAGTGGGAAACGTGTAGAATGGCAGCATTTTTAAGTCATATTTCATGTGAAGAAAATCTGCTCATGAGCTATTAAATGAATTTTCCTTTCAATTTAATATATTGCTAAGTCTTAAACCAAATATCCATAAGGTATTTTTTAAAATATTAGAGCAAAAGTAACCAAATTTTGTAAAAATGTCAACTTTCCTTATACCTTTTATCAGATAATATTTTTTCTAATACAAAAATTATGATTTTGACAATTTTTAGAAATTATAAACTATTTTTATTTTAAAGTGTGAGATTCTTTTCTTCAAAGTACAATATATCTAAGCATAAATCATGATATAAATAATTAATGACCATGTGCAGAAATTTTCAAGAAATTTCAAGACATGACTCATGTTTATTTTAAATATATTTAATATTTTGAAAAATAAATTTTATGTAGCATAGTTATTGTATTATAATAATTTTTATAGTATCCTTATGTGTACATAAAAGTATTCAATCAAATTTGGAAAGTAGTATTAAACAAAGTAAACAAGAAAGTTCTTGCCGTTTTTAATGACCCAAAAAAACAGAACCTACATAAAGTGCAGCTTATTGTGGATCGTCATAGTAATCATCATTGGCATCCAATATCCTCTACCAACGTGTCTCCAATTGTGCAATACCCTTGCGGTTAAACTCGAGTGTTTTAGACTCAAATTCATGAGTGCTTAGCGCAAGTCTGCTTCATAATGAAGGATTTCCGTCCATGATGATTGTCCAGGGAATCTGAGGATATAACGTCAGTTGAGCAAGAAGGTAAGCACAAAGTTCCCTAACCACGTCCATGTATGGCCTTCCTAGCCACCTACGCAGTATGTAGCCTCGAGTTATTGACCAAGAACAGTACATCCTTGCGATTAACCAATGCTATCTCCATTTGTATCAATGCCTGTTTCACACGCTCCAATTGCTGTGAGTACAGATCCACAGTGACCGTTTGACTTACTGGTAGCAGTTCATAGTGAACCGCTTGACGACATGTTCACCGGACACCAGCTTCATCACAGAGGAACAAATCTTCCGACCTGAGTTTGTGAAACCAATGCCTTGCCTTACGTTCATTCATTCACAGGACTATCCTCAAATTATCCTTGACATATTCGGCGACTAGATGCAGCAGCAGATGAGCCCACTTTGAAGTCGTAAATCAAACAACACCGAACGAGCTTCTTCGACATGTTCATTTCTCTTCGTTATTGTACGAGTTACGATTGATGAATGTGCACTGTGAACTTGCTTTTATAATGACTGATATTCCTACTCTGGACTGAGTAGTATAACCGCGTCGCACACTAATGTCATTACTTATTCTCATTTCATTTAATGGCTACGCGAAAATAGCAAGAACTTTCTTGATTGTTTTATAAAAATTAAAGCTTTAAAGTTTTCTTATTTCTTGTGCATAAAGTAACAAAAGCAGTAACACTTAATAAATTTTTTACAAGTTAATCTTTTTTACATCAGTTTTTATAAAAGGTGATCAAAATTTATCCATGGAGGTGATTAAAAAATTCTTATATCTTTCTTAAGAAAAATCTGAATATTATCAGTTTAAATAATTTAGTATAAATTAATAAAAAATATATATGCTAATAATTTCTCAAACTGGATTTAATTTCATCCGTTTATACAATAATTAAGCTAGAAAATCACATCGATAGACTTTGAAATTTGTTTTGCTATTAATATTCTGTTTTCAAATATGGTAGGAAATCTCATTCGTTTTCCATCACTTTTAAAGTTTTAAATCATGTTGTCAGACTTTTAAAACATTGATTTGATTTTGCATATTTCAAAATTCTGTATTAAAACTGTTAAAAACATTCAAAAGCATTTTTCAGTCACGAATTTCAGTACTAGTTAAATTTCGTTTCCTTAGAAATATGTGCGTAATGTGCTAAGTACAGCAATATTTTTGTTGAATGCATTTTCTGATCTTTTGCTCTTTTGCATGTCCTAAAATTATTGTTTGTAACTTCTATCTAAATTAACTTTTTATCTTATCAAAATTTTAATTTGTTGATTTCTAATTACATAAAAATTTCCTCAGGTTTTAATTTTGATTTTTTTTTTACATTAAAAAAAAATTTACCAATCTTAAATTTATAAGTTTTCTAATTATAAAAATATACTTTTACTTCAGTCACAATTAAACATTCACACGATATAAAAGTTAAATACGTTGGTAAAATGTATATAACTGCCATAAATTATTTTCGCTTGTCTTTTAAAAATATCGTCCTTTTATTCTATAGAATAATTACGAAATTTTATCCAAGAAAAAAATTACTGATCAATGAATACTTTTCAATGCAAACTAAATGAAATAATAGAAAACTATTTAGACATATATAACAAATTTGAGTGTAATCTTTTATATTAAAATAAATATTACTTTCATTTAATTTCAAAAAATTATCGATAAATTGTGATTAATAGTTAGTTATAATCATAGATTGTTAATTTAGAAATCACTTGTAATGTACTTATCAGAGTTCATGTTATATTATTTATCTTGTAAAAAAAGAATTTTGATATTGCTGATTAATTGCTTATGAAGACTTTTTAACATTTTTGTCTCAAACTGTAAAATATATTTAATGATAACTTATTTACGCATATTCTTTTTCTCAACTAATTCCATATATTTATGTTGGAAGGATTTTTTGAAAACTTAAACTTATAGAGTTGAAAATGAAAATCCTTGAAGTGTCATTATAATAATAGTTGTCTATAAAGCAACTTGTTAACACCGTACATAAAGTTATATATAGCGATTTGTTAACATAAATAGTATTTCCGATAGAAATGGTTTTTCTACTCGTTTTTCATCATTATACATAAATTACGAAAATTTTAATGAATTCTCAGATTATAAAAATCTTATAATTAACTAAAATTTTGAAAATACTTTAAAAAATTTTTATTCTAATCAAGTCATAAGTTTTTACTAATATTATTGTGTTCTAAAAGTTATTGTCATTGATGTTAAATATCAAAAACGTTTGTAAAAAATAATATTTTAACCAGAAAAAGATTTAATTATTCACCTCTGTCATATATTAACAAGCAATCCAGTTACTGAACTGCACACTTGGATAATTAGAAAACCAATACTGTGTGTGCGTGCATACAAAAATACAAAAAATTTAAGGAAAATAATATTTTTATATTTAAGTATAGTATTGAAACTGTCAAATTCTTAGTTTTAATGATTTATAATCAAAAATAAATGCATAAAAAATTTGATTTTTCCATTAAGATGAAAAAAAATCATTCTAATGTTATTAAATGTTAACACTTTTGAAATATTACTTCTGAAGAATAATATTATCTTTGTGGTATTTGAAATTATCCTTAAACTTATAATCTGAAGGCCAGAGTAAAATCTGAGTAATTAGATTATTTTAGTGCTAGGGTATTAATTTAAATTAATTACCCTGGAAACTTTAATCATTTTATTAACATTTAAAGTTCTTCACTAGGGATGTTAAGTTTTAAAAGATTTTGTAATTGATGTTGGTTGTTAAAAATTTACTTGTTGTAATATGTTAGAAATTTTAAAATAGTACCTTTACAGAAAACATTTTATGCAATATCATTAAACACACAAGGAATATTTTTAATAATTAGAAGACATTTTCTAACTAATGCTAAGAAGTAAATAAAAACTCTTAATTATTTCTCTCATATTTTAGAGTCCTAATAAATACTGTTAAAAATCGAAAATGCTTATTACATTGTTATTAAATGTAAGAAAGGATTTTAAGTTGTCTTTTTAATAAAATGAAATGGATTTGTTTTCAATTGATCTATAAAGTTAAAATACTCATTTTAAATATAAATAAAGAAATTCTAAAAGTTATGCACATATTTCTAATACTTCATGTAATTTTCTATTTCAACTTGAATAATCTACAGCAATTTTTTTCTAAAAATGTTTCAAAAATTGGGATACATAAATCATATTAACTTAGCTATAATCTATAATTAGCTATAATATTTGATGAGAAAATTTTATCTTTGCAAATTCAATCTATAAATGTGTGATTATACTTTTATTTCTTGAAAGAACATTTGTTTTAGTAATGTATTGTAACATTTTAGTAGGATTAAAAAGTAAAACAAAATACATTAATGTATTCACATTTTACTAATTTAAAGTATTATTTAAATCTTCAGAAAATGTTATTTCCATACTTAATAACTTAACTATTTTACTTTTAATAATAAAAATAAATTTTACTAACTTAAAAATTTCTAAAATTAATGCTATTAAATTTATAAAAATTTATCTCAAACTTTTTCGATAAATTTTTTAAAAAATATGATTATATTCTTCAAAACAACCGAAGAGTAAAATTCATTCCATAATTTAGTACAGTATTAGGAAGTAACATGTTTCGGAAGTCTGAAAATACTTCCTGAACATGTCAACGTAGGCTGTCACAAAATGATTGTTTATTATAATGGATCATCAGCCAAAGTTTTATCAGTGATACTTTTTGTTTACTTGTAAGCTTTAGAAAAGTTTGATGAAATTTGGTGCCTTATCTTGCTAAGCGATCATTGATTTCCAGAATAAATTCATGATATCAGGACAATCATTAACGTTGTGCTCTCCCAGGAGTGCTCTCCCAGGACAATATCCAAATTATGAGAAAGTAACGTTGCCATCTTTCTATCAGATTTTAGAGCATTTTAATCAATTTCTAAGTATTACATTAATATATTCGATCGCTCTAAATGCCACAGTATGAATCGTAAAATGAAGATGTGACTATAATATAATAAAAATATGAAAATTTATGAATTTTATCTTGTTCATTATATAAATGGAAATCATATCTGAAATTTTAATTGTATATTTCAAACAGTAGCTTTCTAGTTAATATACAAGATGCTTTATTATCTAGAGAAGGCAATTTAATATAAGAAAATACTGTTAAATGGCATTGTAAAGCATCATAATCCTATTAGAGTGAAATGTAAATTTACTATGCTAAAATATAGTAAAACATTGGTTAATAAATAAGATCTCTAAATAATTCAAAGAAACAATGTTTAAGTATTATTGCCATATCGTAAAGGTAATAAGATGACGTTTTATATTAATTTCATAAGGAAAAAATGCATATTTAATATTCGTAATGAAGTTATCTAGATTTAACTTCATACTAAAATATTCTACGTTTTATGTAAAAGATTTTGATAATAAATTATATTATACATGAACATTTAAAAATATAAAACAAAAGCATCAAATAATGCTAAATATCAGGCATTAAATCTTTCTTTTAGATAATAATACAATATGCATAATTATCTGACATTAGCAGTTACAAAATGTAAAGAGGGGGGAATGTTTTTTTATTAGAAATTAAATCTCCTAAATTTATGACCATAAAGATCTTGTAAATAAAGCCTAAATTCTTTGAAATTTGTTCAATTAACTCACTTGCACACACTTTTCATAACTCATAACTTACAATATAAAACTATTTGTATGAATATTTTACATATTTTGAATGTACAGTTACTCATTTTCATATTCATTACATATACTTGCATACAACAAAAATATCTTATTTCACAAAGTGTCTGTATAAATTATTCTTAAATAAGTTTAATCTGAAAATATTAAAATTTTAATCTATGCAACTCTGAAACCTGTGTTCAATAGTTATTAAAAATTCAGTAAAAAGACACTGGAATTTGATCACAATATTAAAGGAATCTAATAATCTTATTTACTTTAGAAAAATGAAAAAAAGTAATAATAATGGATGAAATAACTTAATCGTGTTAAATTTAATTGAAAAATAATCGATTTTTTGTGAGTTATGTCTATCATTTATAATTAGTCATTCAATATTATTTATTATATATCTTTTATTTAAACTCAAAACTTTAAAATTATAATGAATAGAGTTGTTTAAAAAAATTTGTCTCATCAAAATATATCTCTCTAAGATAAATAATTACAATTTATTCTTTTTTAATAATTTAATGATTATTACCGATGTTATTTTTAGCAATTAAATAATAAACTTAATGACAAATTTTTCAATACTTCCATAATATTAATATTATATATAGACCAGTAATTTTTATGATTGATAAATTTAATAAATTCTTCTAAATTTTAGATTATACTAATATTAAGCATATGATATATTAATCCTGATATTAGAGAAATAATTATTGCCGGAAGTTGCTGATTTTTCTGCTTAGGATCTTTCAAGACATCCCGTCTAATAAAATGAGAAGGAAAAATTCTGTTCCACAAGGTATTAATAAAATCAGTTTTAACCAATGCTTTAATGAGATGGACTTCTAAGGTGATAAGAAAAATAGTTTTGAAGATCTTCAGGAAAATTTTTTTAAGAACTATTGTTGGTACAGTTTTGTAAAATAGTATTTAAAAAAAATACATCTGGGAAATCTGTAAAGATTTTGACCTTATTAAATAAATAAATACTAAGTAGAATGAGACTACAGGTCCCTTTCTGCAAAGCGTCCTAAAAGAAAGGACTTTATGTCCTTAATCCATACACTAGGATTTTACTGAACTGAAACTAAGAAACTGAAGGTTCATTACTGCAAATAAGTTGGAAAGAGAAAAAATTCTGAAAAAAAGCCAGAGCCCACCACAGACTGTCGTACCAATATTGATGGTGTTGATATTTTTACAATTTAATTTTAAAATTACTTTGGTAATTATTTTAACTGTTTCAGAGATTTTTATTCTATTATTTTGTTTTTAATTATTAATTATAATTTTTTCTAGGGAAATATATGGCAACAGTTGCTATCCTCTAATGTTATTCTCGAAATCGTGAATAATGTTCCATTTGTAGTGACGGTAAGTCTTATTAAATGCTATAAATATTATATTTTAAACACAGTGAGAGATAGTAAAATATATATTTAAAATTAAGAAGAGTATTACAAAGATACTTTTACTAACATAAAGACAATTTTTAATAAAAGAAATTATATGTACTAAAATTTCGAATTCAATGATTTAACTATCGCATACAAATAAAAGTTATTCAAAAGCATAAAATAAAAAAATTTAGAGGTTGGTTAAAATCGGTGAGAGTTGATTAGTTTAAGTTTTGTCTTAACTACACAAATTACTTTTCTTAGGTTGAAAATGTATTTTAAAGTATCTAGAGTTAGGAGTCACTCAATGCAAAAATAATGTAGTTTAAAATAGTTACAAAAATAATATGTTGTTATAATTTTTCCGTAAATATTATAATAATTTAAAATGCGATAAATCTTGCATAATTTCAGATGTTTGACTTTATGGAGATTAATGGAATTTTATTGATATCGTTAATAAAACTAATTAGGTTAAACATTAGAATATTAGAGCAAAATATAGACATGGGAATTTTTTGGATTTATGTATATATATATAATTTGCAGTTATCTTTTGTTAGAAAGCACATTTTAGTGTCAACTACTTTTTAATTGATGTTTAAGAAATTATAAAAAATGTAAATTCAAAATTATTTTAAAAACCAAATATAATTATTGAACTTTACCTTCTTTGTATCAGAAGTCGTAATTTTAATAAATCAATTTTATTTTATTTATAAATCCAGTTTTGTTTGTTATAATTTCTTTCCAAGAAGGAAAACAAATGAGTCAAAATAAATATTTTGTCACTTCACAAAAAATGTGATTTTTTTATTGAAATATTTTACGTTTCTCTATATTCTCTGGAGAATAATAAGGTATAACAAATAAACATTTCTCCCTTACAGAAAAGTCTTGTCATCTGTTTTTCAGAGTTCATAAAATGAATTTTTCTCGACAGCCTCACTGAAAGATCATGATTTTTTATTCCAAGGAGACAATGAGAAATTTTTCTTAAATTTTTGTTTGATTAATGATTTGAAACAACTTTATAAAAAAAAACACTTTTTCCGTTAATAATACATCTTATTTGATGTACATCATTTTTTCGCAAAAAATCATAGAATGATTAATTGCTATAAAATATAGTTTTAATTTTTAGTTGAGTTAAAAATTGAACATGCATTTTCTATTCTTCAATTAAAAATCTTGTACTTTTTGATAATAATAGTATTAATAATTAAATAATTATCATTATTTTGTAAAGATACTCTCTAGAATCCCTTATCTAATTAAATTGTTGAAACCTATCACAGAAATAAAAAAAGAAAACCATGAACACATTTTCAATCTAATTAAAATAACGTTATTTAATTTGCATTAAATCAAAAATAGCATAATAATTAGGGTTTTTGTTAACTGAAAATAGGATGGAAGTTATAAGATATAACGATTTTCATTTGTATTAAAGTACAATTGAAAATCATTGGTAGTAAAGGTATTATTGGTAGTTAGGGATTTCAAATGTGAAGAATTTATATCCATATAAATTAATTGTTTATATTTATATTCACTATACATATACTTGAAATTTATTTAATGCAGCCAACATCATTTAGGTAAATTATTCATCAATCATGTTTTCACAAAGAATAATTTTTAATTTGTATATACCTACAATTTTATTATATAATCATAATTACCTACAACAATAGCGTATGGCATTATTTTCCCAAAATTCAAAAATTATATATGACTATAAGAGTACAATGCAGATACATCATTTTCTTGATAGGCTTTGAATTGACTTTAATATTTAAAAAATGAATGTACTTTAAATCAAAAGGCCGGTCAGATATGCAATTTCAAACATGAAATTTGGATTCCTATTACTCTTGATCTTAAAAACGATACGAAAATATATTCTCCTTGATGTTACAAATCAATGAAAAAATGATTTTTAATTCCTAATTTGTAAGTATTTATTTTTATACTAACAACTGAAATATGCATAAGTTTTAGTACCATGATTCAATTATCTTCTGTTCATGTTTTTTTTTGCAGAAGAAGTTTAATTTTCTATGAATTGTTGTGCTTATTATTGTAAACGGTTTTGCTTATTGGCAGTTTAAATATATGGCTTTCTACGAGCTACACGATCGTGATAGCCAGATTTCTTAAGAATTTTTCGAATAGTACCTTTCTTAAATTATTACTGATATTTAAGGAATTTAAAAAAAAAAGCTTTATATAAAAATAGAATTAACATTGATGCCATAATGTACAGTTATTCAGTTATTATCTGTAGAATATCTACTCTGCGTTTGTACGCAGACTTTTTCTGGAAATTCTGGCAAGTGTGTGCATGTGTATATATATATATATATATATATATATATATATATATATATATATATATATATATATATATATATATATATATATATATATATATATATATATATATATATATATATATATATATATATATATATATATATATATATATACATATATATATACATATATATATATATATGTATATATATATATATATATATATATATTGAGGAAGGACCTTAGTAGCATTTAGCCTTCCCTCCTATATAAATGTATATGTATACGATTTAAATTATTGAAAGTAATTCCTAGATTAATATGTGCAGAATTGTTCACTTGCTATTTGAAAAACAACAAATAACAAAATAAAAACTATTAATTAATTTTTTAATTAATTTCAAATTTTGATTTACGGAATAGTTTTTATAATTACATCATACAAGTATTGATCTTTTTATTCCTCCAACTCTAATATACATAAAACTAACAACAGTTGGGAAAGTTGATAAAATTTTAAATTTACTTTTTCTTTACTATGCAATAATGTCAAAATTACTCTTACTTAAAAAAGAATACGAAAGTATCAATACTATTCTTCAATTTTATAATCAAATAAACAAAACAAATTATATTTTTATGAATGTCAAATGGCTTGCTTCAGAAATACCAATGTTAAAGATAATTATATAATTATCTGAGACTAATAAATTGCCATTTTCTTATTCTTACGGAACTGTAGTACATTCTGATGAGTCTTAGTTTCCCTTTTATGTTGACAATATAGAATAACTGCGTTGGAGGGAAACATTTTTGAAAAAAAATCATTTCTTTCGAGTAAGATCATTTTCTAGTCGAGATAAAATATAGTCGTTATGTTTAATTCATTAATTAGAAACTCCAAAAATTGACTTTCTTTTTCCAATTAGATGATTTCTCTTACTTGTTTTATCATTATTTACCTAATTAATTTTTCTATATAAAAATTTTTAGTTTAATTAATAGATAAAAATACTTAATAACGTTTTTAGAAATAATTAAGTATATTCTTCAATATGCTGTTTTTATTATTTTATTATATTTTTATAATATGTGTCCTTTTAATTATTAAAATGAACAAAATGTATTTTTTTAGGTTTTTAATAAGCGGGATTTTAATTAACAAAGTATTTTTATATTTATAAATAATATTTAATAAGACCTCTAATAATGTATTACATGAAATTTTATAATATTTTCCAATAATTATCTCACATATTATTTATAATATTGATTTTAAAATAAAAATTAATATAATTTAAAATTTAGCCTTATTTTCGATAATATTTTCCATTATCTGATATTTTAAGTTTTGATATAATTTAATGAGTTTTTAAAAAATTTTCTTAATTAGATCATAGAATTAATATCAATAATTTGAATAAATATAATATAGATTTATGCGTTATTTTAATAAGTATTTAAACCCTTTCATTATTGTTGAATGACACTTTTGTCTATATGATATATTATTTTGTTATTTTGTGAGAATAATTTAAGTAATTTCTCATGTGTCAATTATTCATGAAAATTGTTAATAATTGTTAAATATTATAATAATATAGGCATACTACCAGTGTTACATTAATTTATGCATTAAAATCACCGTACTTATAATTATATTTCTATAACATTTCTATTAATGATAATTATGTCACTATTAATCATACATATTATTAGTGACATAATTTAGTGATAGTGACATACATTACATATGATTAATTATGTCACTATTAATCATATGTGACTACTTATACATATATTTTACAAAATGTTAAAAAATGAATATTTTTGAAATTGCTAGAAAAATATGTAACACTTAAAAATTATAATAAAATTTCCAAACGAAATGGATATTTATTTTTTATTTTTATTTTGTGGTTGTCCAAAAATTTATATTAAAGCATTTATCAAATTAGCTAATATTTTTAATTTCATGCAGAAATAAGAAGAAACTCAACAAGATTACATATAATTAAATTAGAGTTTATATAAGCTAAAAAATGTTTGAATTTGGGGCTCATTTAGAATATTTACAGAAGAACATTTGTATGAAGTAAATAATTCCTGGTTTCATCTACGATACCGTTGAATAACGGGAAACGTATTTCGTTTTTCTTTATTTCAGTATTCTACACCTTAGTACTTGGAAGTTGGAAGTTTACCAAACACCCTCCTAAGATGTATTCTTAAATGATTAAGGTGTGTTAAGTATTTTTCTTGAGACTAGTTAAAATTGCCCAGTACCTATGCAAAGGCTTCCCAGAAGGAAATACATAATGAATAATAATAATACAATTTCTTAATATTCATCTTAAGTTGTTTAGCAATCCCTTATCTAAGTACGTGACTCAAGAGGATTGTTTAATTTTTTAACTTAATTTTCTTTAACATGATGCATTACAATTTTTTCCACAAAGAATTTTTTGTATGTGAGGACCACAGTTATATGAATATAAATAATACACAAGTTTTTGGTCCAATAAAATGTCATTATTTAGTAAATTCGGAATTCATTAATATTGACTTTGGAATTTCTGAAATATGAAAACGTTTCTAGAACCATGTTAAAAAATGTTGCCACCCGTAGAAAGTTATGATTAAAAATTTAATACTACAAGGTAAATGTGAGACATTACGATTGTACCATACTTGCATTTAACCATTTTAATTTGTTTTGTTTTATCAATTTTATTATATAGAACTACAATATTGTTGTATTACTTCAAAAACAAACCATATTTAAAATCTGTTCATTAAGCAATATATCCTTCCAATATTTTTTTAATAACGGTGGGTACTGGGTGACTAACCCTTCTCTACAACAAGGTCGAAAACAGCTACTCATTTATCGTTACCCCTTGGGCACCTATGAACACAGAAGCGAGTAGCATTACCCACGTCACTCCACCACAAATCCGTTTATAAGGTGGACCACAATCATATATCTTCTCAAAAGCCAGGACAGAGAAACACAGAGAGAAAGAAGCATCCATACCCGAGCCGGAATTTGAACCCGAGATTAACAGTCTAATAGTCAGGAATACTAACCACTCAACCGTCACTCGCTATCTTTGCCGTATAGAGCATTTTTATTTTGATATTATTATGAAAACTGTTTAGATTTTTTTGTCGTGTCCATGAGAGTCGAACTATGTGTCCGTGAATTGTTATCAATGATAGTAAATTGCTTGCTAAGTATCTGGAGGAAATACTTTTCATCTAGGTACATAGCAAATCATCCAGTACATAGCAAAACCAGGTATATAGTTGACAGCATGCTATTAATTATTATTTATTCCCAAATTATGAAAATAATAATTCAGATAAAAATATGTAAATTAGTATCATGAAGTAAACTGTTTTCCATATGCAGATAATTTACATTAGAAATTTCGATATAATTTTATACGTTTCTATCAGATATTTACTGTTAGCCGTTTAGAGCTATTCATCATTTGTTTTGATAAATTTAATCATTAAATAAAATTATTCTTCAAGGGTAACAATCAATAATGCCATATCAGGTGTTAAAACATATTAAACTTTTTTTTAACGAAAGAAGCTGTAGTATTTCAGAAAAAAGTGTTTTCACAAGATTGGTATTGAATCCTGATCAAATCTTAACTGAAATTTATTTCCACTTTCTTTCATTATTATAACACTCGAAATTGTACATATTACACACTTAACTTTAAAAAAAATTTTAATTAATTGTAATTAATTTTAAATTATTTTGCCATAAAATATGTATACAAAAATATTAATATTTACATCATTTCGGTCAGGCATATTTCTCAAACTCTATCTAGCAACCGTTTTGTTGTTGCTGTTAGCTTATCCTCTTTAAAGACCTGACATTTGTCAGATCAACTGCATTAAATTATTGAGTTAGGAAGTCAATAACTAGCAGAGGATCTGCGGGTAAATCCTCCCGGAAAAGTCCGACGCAATCCAAAATATGTTTTGGTGAAGCTGGATGGTCACAGCATTTCTTACAAGTGAGATAAATTTTTTCCCAAGTTCAAACGCTAAACATTTTAGATGTCTACTTGAGAATCTGGCCAAGGCAGTCTGAGATTTTCAGTCTCATTTTACTTCCAGAAGAGTTCCAGGAGATGTTTCAGAGTACCATTGGTGTGTTGGTGGAATATGCCAGATTGAATGAAGTCTAGATTTTTCATTAAAGTTCCTGATATGTAAGTGATGAATCAGTTGGCGTATCTTCCTCACTGCCCTCGTTGGCCAGTTGATCTGCGGTCTCATTGCCTCGAATATTTACATGAGATGGAATTCACTGGAGATGTACAACACTTTCTTGGGAGATCATTTTCAATTTCCGCTGAATAGATAAACTTGTTTCATACTTTATAGAGGACGAGTCACTGGGATGTTGATGTGCACTGCGGCTGTCTGATAAAATCCAAAGTGCTCCAAAGTCTTAGTTTCTGGAAATGATAGCAGTAACTCCCACTTTAATCGCTATTAACTCATTTCTGAAGATTTAACACGTGTCAGGGTTACGTTGCTTTAGCATGATTTCAGGCTGATGGGGAAAAAATTATTTTCTACATTGGTCAAAATCTTTTCCTGAATTAAGCAGACAGAGAATTTGGAAAAGGTTGCTTTTCAAATGCAAAAAATTATTACTGATTTTAAAATCACTATCTATATTATATTACTATCTATAATAATCATTATCTATATATATATATTTTGACTTATCTATTTTTTCTTATTTCAAACTCCATATTTTACTAGCATATGCTTTCAAGCTTACTTAATATTATGAAATAAAAAATCAGATGAAATGTGTGATATAAGATAAGAAAAAACATTACTATATAGGCATACAAATTAAATATATGAAGATTGAATTTTTACACTTTTATGAATACATTTTCAATTACCTTTCCTAAGAGATAGCTTTAATTTAAAAAAAGACAATTGTATACACAGTTAAATTAGTGAAAGCTTTAGAATATAAATCACCATAAAAAACATGAATACTGAAAATTAATATGATGTGTTCTTATCAAACACAAAAAGTATTACGGAATATCAAACTTTATCTCCTTGTAAATACTTTTAAATACAGAGTTTTCTCTAAAAATATAGGCGAATATATTGGATTTTTCGGAAATTCATTTCGTTTTTCATGAAAATGAGAAAGGTGCAACAAATAAATATTGTATTGCATTGTACATTGTTCATTCTAGTCCAATAGCTTTTACCATCTTTCTGGTAGTAGCAAGATTCCACAGTCAAAAAGTGGTTGGTTTTCACTAGCAAAAAGCGGATCCATGTAAGAAAACGAAATTACTTTCCGAACAACCCAATAATAAATATTGAATTTAATAATTGCAATTAATACGTATACTGATGTACAACGTGTGTAAACATTTTTTTAGCTTTACTAAAAATATTTAATCTTTTAATTAAAAAGTAATATGAAATTTACAATTTTTAAAATATATATATATTTAAAAAAATTAAAATGCACTTTTATTAGATTGTATTATAAAAGCTGAAATATCTTAATTCATTTGTGTGACATCCAATAAAAATAGTTTGATACCCTAAGTCTTTCAAATATAAAAGCATTTTTACAAAGTGATAATATTATTTCTCATATTTTTAAAAGATTGGGTTCAATGAATAAGATCTCTTCTGATGTGCACTTATGAACAACAAAATTAAATTTGATGATTCAAATACTATTTGATTATGATTCTCTAAACTTATTACCCTAATTTATATCAGCAAAACAATTTTTACATAAATATTTATGAAATCCCATCGTAGTTTACTTCATTCAAGAAATTTTTAAACTTTTGAAATGAAGGAACTTTTTGAATACGGTAATTAATAAAAAAAAATCTATATTAATACATAATATTAATCTATAAAATTCGATTTAATATATAAAATTCTTTCACATTTAACTTATTTACAAACTGCTACAGAAATAAGCTATTGCAACTTTACAATTAAATGAAATCAAATCGTAACTATTCAGTTTTACTATTAATTCAACTCCTTCTCGTTTTTCAATATGATATAATTATTTTTCCTTTACTTCCCTTACTGCTGTTAGGATTCTTTAAGAATAAAAACAATTTTCGCTCATTATTTCTGAATTAATGTCTGAAGGAAAAGACAAGTTTACACAGAGATAAACTGCATATCCTGAAGAATAGAAAAAAAAGTTGTGGCTTAATTAGTTGAGAAAGACTTATAAAAAGAGGTATTTATCCATGTAAGTCTCATTTAGTTTCGAGAAGTATGTATTCGTGAAGATTAATTAATTCCTCGTAAGCTCCATTCTAAAAAACGTGCAGCTAGATAGAAAACAAATTAATTAGCGGCAGAGGCATAACTTTTGCTTTGCTGGTATCTCTTCTTGTATCGCTTCTCATATCGTTAAAAAGAATCAATATTTTTTTTATTTTCTTTAACCTTTGTGTAGTTAAGCAATACGTTTTTCTGGAATATAACCCGTAGTTGCAATTGCTTAGAATTCCTCAATTTTTACGAAAAATGAGGCACATTTTTTTTCAAATATAGATTAAATATTAATGACTTGAATAATGTTTAAAATTACACAAATACTAATGTAAAATTGTTTCTACAAAAGTTTGAGACATTCATGGGTTTGAAATATTCTATAACATTCAACCACAAGTGTATTATATTATTTAGTGTTATGTATTTCAAAGAAACTGCTACTTTAATTTTAAATTACTTTTTTTGTTTTTTCTTTAAAATATGTAAAAATTAATAAAAATATATTTTGCTGTTGTTACGTATGACACTTGAACAAGCTAAGCTCGATATGCTGTTGGTTATGCGAATTTATGTCAGTATAGTGCGTCTTTCGTTCAACCAGATCACCATGAAGGTGAAAGTACGACTTTGCACTAAATTCTTCCGATAGATGGCACGACCAGAGGATCCATTCCTTCAATTTTGAATTTGAACTGGAGGAGGAAGAAATTTTTCCCACACCATTACACCGATGGTAACTGCTCCACAACCGACTTTCAATTCCACTGATTTAACGAGCATGTATATCACATGTACTCAGTGGATCTTTGGGAATTTGTGAATAATGTGAAATGATCTGACATATTTTCATTAAAATTTTCTTAATGAAAATATTTCTGATCATTGAATATATAAAGGAGAGTGAATATATAAAGGAGCTTAATAACAAATTGACGTATTTAGTAAAATGATCCGAAAAATTTTGTATTAACTAATCAGGCGTATTTCATTGTAAATACTTTGGAAGGTTTAATTTTCATAAGTATCTATTGTATAAAGGCTATTTTATTTATGAATGAACATTTATATCATTTATTAATGAAAACTGGTGAGAAATCTTTTCATGAAAATGAAACTTTTTATTCACATTTGATAAATTCATTTCAAACTATATTTCAAAATATCTGGAATATAGCATTATTTCATAAATAATGAAATAGCATTATTCGTTCAAGAAATAACATTATTTCATGCTTATTTTAAGACAAATAAATATAAGTACCGAAATATACTATCCCATCAATTTAATATCATAAATTAAATGTATAAATAAGTTATGATGTTAATCATATTCTAATTAATAAAGGATTGAAACTAATTAAGTGAGATTAATAACAAACATTTTCCTGATTATAATTTTTATGAACGTTTCTGAATATGATTCTGTCACCTTAAGTTTAATCGAATACAGAATACATAAAGCAATTATATATAACAAAGGGTTATAATAACTAAATGCACAGTCTATTAATAATTATACCTTTCTCCTAAATTACACTATTATCGACATTTTCCCTTTATTTGATATATCAGTTGACGGACTTCGATAATTTGATTCGATTAATTTGTTCATCGCACGTCTTTAATCTCTACACGTAATGTATTTTATCGATTCCAGTTTCTCATTCGTGGTGTTACAAAAGCTTGCTTTCAGTGCGAGAGCATGCTTGTTTTCCGTGTCATTGTCAATCTATTAAATATTATATTTAAATAATAAAAAATATTACTTTATATTATCATTAATTTGCTAAATAAACTATACAAATTAAATAAACGTATTTAAATATAATTATTTATTTTTTTAATTGAATTACTATTTTTCCTCTTTTTTTAGAATTAATGCAATAAACGTTAATTCGAGCATTTGAATTATTGATTATTGTGAGATTTCGCCATTAAAATTCGGTCACTTCCTTATTTGAAAACTTTCCATCTTATTTTAATATAAATAAGATAATTTTTTAATAAAATAAGATAAATTTAATACTAATTACTTCTTTCCAATAACACAAAGAAAACATTATTACTTTATTAAGGAATAGTTATGTCCTAGTAATAAATTTCAAAAATATTTAATGTAAGCTTAAGTATGACTTCTAATCACACATGATAGAATATTTAATTTATAATTGTGATGTAAATTTAAGTATTTTTAATGTTTTTGTACTATTATAGCATGTAAAATACAATTTTATTCACCATACTTAAAAAAGGAGACTTAAGCACAATTATATTATCATTATATCAAATTATAAGAGATATATTATTCATCTTTGTTGTCAAACTATATAGATTATTTTCACTTTATGTTGATAAACGATATGAGTATTTTAATCTTCGAAGGCCATTTTCATTAAAAGAGAGTCGAAATATAGGAAACTAATTATGTAATATTTTTTATTTCTAATGCCAGGCTAGTACTAGGGATCTCCAACTTTCAGGTCTACAAAGAGCGGAAGTGAGATGGCAGCGTATAGTGGGTGGGTGTACCATCGTTTCTCCGAAAATGGGTACCTCTCTTTCTAATTTAGAAACATGGACCAATCAGAAAATCCCCAGACATGGCCGCGTGTCACTACAGAGGTTTCATTTAACACAGAGGACATTGCGACTACAACATATTTAACAAGTCCCTGTCGTCATTAGGGAACACAAAGGATCCTCGGTTGAGTCTGGATTCCTACTCACAACCTAACCAACTGTGCCAGCGTGGCCTTAATTATGATATATACAAATAAAACAAGATAATTCACGAATTTCTTACGATAAAATATGATAGCAATGGTTCTAAATCTAAAACGTAAGGAGCTATATAGAAATTTTATAGATAAAGTTGTTGAGCAATAGTATTTTAGTAAAAAAATGACACCTTGCGTGGTCATATTATGAAAAAAAACGCTAAAAAAGCACACTGATTTGTGCACGTCTTCCATTGTGGCCACACCAATAGGCTTAAAACTTGCTGGACTTCAAACGAATGTGTTGCTTCTTTAAAGTTATCTTAAGGGCATCTACAACAATGTTTCCGAACATTCAACACCATATAGCGGCGCACTCAGAAATTTTAATGTGAGATTCAAACAATTGTCTTGATGAATATTGTGGCAGAAAGTAAATCAATTAAGTATCCAATTTCAATACGAAAAATGGTAGTTATTTTATGAAAAATTGAAGCTGTTTTACAGCTGAATAATTAACTTCTCCTCTCCTTAATTTTCAATATGAGAAATTTAGAATTTTATTACTAGAAGTGCTGCAGTACCATTTCGTTTTGTAACACCTTACCGCCACTTTCTAATACATTTTATAACTACGCGCGCGCGCACGTTTAAGGAATATAATAATAGTATACTAAAAATATTAAATGTCACAAATAAAGCGCAACTGTCTAATGTAGCGAATTCTACATCAAATGACCTTTGTTATCAGATTTATAATGTTTTCTTTATTATAAAATTAATTACTTTCTCCATTGTGTGATCTAATGCCAATCACGATTAATCACCTGACAAAAATATGAAATTGGAATAACTTATAAATAAATGCTTAATATGAAATGCTGCTTACTGCCTTGCTGTTTATTTGTTATGGCTTGATGTAATGTTTGTAGTATTATCATTTACATTGTCATTTGAAATCTAAAAAATGTCATTTGAAATTAAAATGATAAATATCTAAAACTATATGAAATAGAAATAATTCATCTAGAAAACCAGGTTCGGAATCAAACGCCAAGATCCCGCATGTCCCCCAAGAAAACTTCCAGTGTGTCTCAATAATGCCCATTATCAGTGTTTATAACTCTTAAATATAGGCCTTAAAGGATTACTTCTTATCAACTATAAATTTAAATATTATGCAATATTTTAACAGGTTAAGGAATTCAAAAGAATGAATGAATAAAATATTGAAAGTCTATAAATATGTATATATTTCATTCTTTGTAAATTAATATGTATATAGTTAATACACACATTTTTAAAAGTGCTTTTATTTTAATGTCGGTAAGATTCCACTGCATTATAGTATGTTTCAAAGATTTTATGTTAAATATGAAAGGAGTTTCAGATGAAAATTCATAACAAAAATTTCAAGTTAAGTTCTAAATGTTTTATGACTTTACTTTTTAAGTATATAACGCCTATCCCTAATATACCCAATGCAATGCAAGTGTAAAAGGTGAAGCTATAGATTGTTAAAGTAACAGTATGGATTCACAAATAATTAACTTGTTTTAAAAATGTAAAACATTCTAAGAAGAAAAAAATGGGAAATTAATATGGAAATTATTTTATAAAGATTTAATTAAACTTTGGTCCGCACTAATAATTATTGTATAACATTTTTCTCGTCAAACTTATCAATATATAGCTAATAAAAATTATTTTCATTGCTTATTAATGTAAACTTGAAAACTGATATAAATTATTGTGGTTTAAAAATAATTTTTCCCTTTTAGCTTTGCTGGTCTCCACTTCGTAACTTATTTATTCCTGGTTTTCTCAATTGCTGGCTAGCCAAACATGCTTTAGAAAATATGTTTGTAAGTAATTTTAACTGTTTGATAGTAATATAGCCTAGCATGCTTGTGATAATATATATATATGCATACATATAGATATAGATTAATAAATATTAATATAATCTCAGGAACTTTTGTATAATAGTAATGGTAACGTGATATTTTAAAGGTAATACACAAATTTATTTATCTCAAATACCCGAACAATTTGCTATGACGTCATTAGGTACCATCGTTCGACGAAAGCGTAAAATTTATGGTATCTTATATTGTAGAGTGTCAAGCTTCATCGTAATATTTCATAATTTAGATGCACGGACTAGGCAAAAGAGCCCCAGGAATGTTACTATCACAAAAGGTATTATTTCGCTTTGAAGACATTGATGAAGACTTGCATCACGTGCTCCAATCACCTTTAGCGATCACGACGGATCTTCGTCGGCGACTATATAGAACACAATACATTTTGGCTGCAAGAAAGACGTCTTTTCTTACTAGTAATACACAAATTTAAAGCATATCAACGGATTCTGTTTTATAAAAGTTGTGTCATTATAATTTCCTTATGCGCCTATTGTCTCATGAAAAGCAAATTAAATTGGAAAATTAATCTAAGTATTTTCAGCTTCTTTTTTCAAATTTAATAATTACATTTCTTTTTCTAATAATTATATTCAAATACTTCTTTACAAACCTTCAAGGAACACAACTGTTTATATTCTTGTGGAATAGTTATGAATATAATAATATTCGGAATTTATTCCTTGAGTATTTTAATTTATAAAATTGTTTCAGAACACTCCACTTAAAATTCCTTTTTTTTTTCTCCTACTTAAATTTTTAAATACTAACTATGAAGTGGTTGTTTCTTTCGTTCCAGTTGAGTTCATGATTACAATCCTCATCCCTTTTTTTACAATTTTCATTGGTTTAAAATATCCATGACGTCAGATAACGTTTCATCTATGTCACATTGTATTAAGATGACGTTATAATTCTGGCTTATAGATGAATTTTCATACTGCCTTCAAATTGCATTCTTCTAGCAGTAGCAAACAAGGTAAAGTTTAGCATTGAATGTTCTTTATGTCGTTGGTGATAAGAAAAAATCCATTCATGATTTTTAACAGTAATAAGGAAGCATATTTTAACTATAATTTTTCCCGTTTGTAAAAGTTTACATTTTGTTCTAAATAATTTGTTTTTAAAATATCAAATCTTTAGCGATATTGTTTCTATAACTGAACGTTGAAAATAAAATTGAAAAGATTCAAAATAAAAAAGACAAGACAAAACATCTAATTTATGGTTAGTTAGTTTAGCAATATTAGTTTGAAACAGAAGAAAATATTTCAAAAATTGTTGAAAATATAGTATTTGTGATGCATTAATTATTTAATGTAACCATTTATCAATCCCAGCATAAAATTATTAACAATATAAAATTAAGTCTCTAAGTCTGACACTTATAATTTAAATTTAGGATAAATATTAAAAATAACACTTTTAGATTTATATGTGCCTATTTTTTTAAAGTAAATGTGCCTAGTTTGCGTTTCACTAAGGGATATTTTGCAATTACTTCTATCCAAATGAATTGTATTACATTAAAGATACTTTCTTCATTTGAATTATTTCATCATAAATGTCTATTAACTTCTGGAATTATAAATTATATTTCTCTTTCATGTATTTATTATGTTTAATTGCTATAAAGTCGTTAAAGTTTTTTAAACTAAATTACGTGCATAGTTCTCTTATTCTGGAAAAATATTATTGTTGTCATTATTTTTATTTAACTTATTTACTTAATATTTACTGTCAGTCAATGACAAACTGATTTTAGGATGGATTTCGAATAACAAATAATATATAAGATTGCTTAAAATGTAGCTTATTTTCCCATTAAGAACATATACTTTAATGTATAAAAATCACTCATGCAAAAGAAAAACTGTATTTATATTTTAAATTTTTGTATGAATCAGAATAATGCATATGAAGTAAATTACCATTCAGTAAAATTATACGATACCATATGTTTAAACAGCTCAAATTGAATTTACCGAATGAAGTAAATTTAAAGTTTAAATTTAAATATTGGAAATCTTTACCTTTTTTTAATAAATGTTGGATTACAATGCATAATGTAGATGTGTTTCCATACCGAAAAGCACATGTTTTCTATGTACTTAACTTCAATTTAAATTGCTTTATGTTAAATCGATTATTCGAGTATAAACTATTTTATATCGTTAAGCCGAAATTGAGATTCAAATAATAGTAAATGATATTATTTTCGATTCGAGATTCTGTCTAGACACTATCGATAAAATGCTAAAAACATTCACATAAAAATTTAAGTAATAAATATGGTAATGCAAAGAAACTGAAAAAAGATAATTAAACAGTTTCATTATACTTGAAAACAGTAATAAAAGTGAACAATGTATTACGTTTTAAAAACAATTAAAGTATCTCAATTCTTTGATTTTTTTTTTATCAATACAAAATTATAAAATATTTTCTCAATTCTATAAAAGTTAGTATTTTTAGTTGTTAAAATACAAATGTAGAGTCCTTGTGAATACTTCAGTACTTATAGATGAATGCTTTGATGCATTTTCTGGTTTCTTTTTGCTTAAATTGATTTTTGAAATATTTTTCCTTCCGTTTTCGAATGCCTTTTTACCTGAAAAGAAAATTATAAAATATTATATATAAAAGTTCCAAAGTAAAGGTATACTAAAACAGTATGGATGTTTCTAAAATATTTTGATAGATAATGTACTAATAATCAGTGAAATTCAAATTGTAATGGATAACACAAAAATTAAAGGATTATCCATAACATTTTTTTCTTCATCAGCTTTTTTCCTTTCTTATATTTAACATTTTATAAATTACCGTTTTTATCAATAAAAAACATAATTTAAGCAGTAATAGTAATATATAACAATTAATGTTTTGGAAGTTCTAGCTCACATTGAAGAAAAGAGGTGTGACATCAGTTTAATAAATTTTGATAGATTGATACAATCATATCGATAGTTTTAACATGAGTTTTGATACAGAAATCTCTCGTAGATGAAATGTCAACCTCGCGTCAGGAGAAGTTGACAAAAGAAATCTCCCATCTAAATACAAAGACAGGGTAGATACATCAACAAATTCATTTATAGGCTTGATTAATGATGTTGATGGAAAGTGGTTAATATGGGTGATATAATTAATTTTTTTAGCTTTTCTAGCTCTAAAACTCCAGACATATGTTCTAGCTGTTCTAGCTCTAAAACTCCAAACATCTGTTCTATCTGTTCTAGCTCAAAAATCCAAACAACTGTTTGCGGTGGCCATGACATACACCACCGCAACTTCCGATCTGGGTGCCAACCTGGCGGCACGAAAAAACTAACCGTATGCACTTATGTAAATTACTCAACCTTGCTTGAAAATTGTAACTGTATTGTAATTGATTACATAATCTTGTAACGTGTACAGGTATTCCTGTAGCACGCACTTCACCTCATACTGCTAATTAAGGTTTGTTCAGTTTTTATGGAGTAATATTCTATTCACCATTTTCGTCGGTCTTATAAAATATCCGACTTACGACATCTAAATCGCTGCATGTTCTATCTGTTCCAGCTCTGAAAATCCAGGTAACTGTTCTAGCTCTAAAAATCCTGGCATATGTTCTAGCTCTAAAAATCCAGACATCTGTTCTAGCTCTAAAAATACAGACAACTGTTCTAGCTCTAAAAATATAGACAACTTTTCTAGCTCTAAAAATCTAGACATCTGTTCTAGGTGTTCTAGCTCTAAAAATCTAGACATCTGTTCTAGGTGTTCTAGCTCTAAAAATCTAGACATCTGTTCTAGGTGTTCTAGCTCTAAAAATCTAGACATCTGTTCTAGGTGTTCTAGCTCTAAAAATCTATACATCTGTTCTAGGTGTTCTAGCTCTAAAAATCTATACATCTGTTCTAGGTGTTCTAGCTCTAAAAATCTAGACATTTGTTCTAGGTGTTCTAGCTCTAAATATCTAGACATCTGTTCTAGGTGTTCTAGCTCTAAATATCTAGACATCTGTTCTAGGTGTTCTAGCTCTAAAAATCTAGACATTTGTTCTAGGTGTTCTAGCTCTAAAAATCTAGACATTTGTTCTAGGTGTTCTAGCTCTAAATATCTAGACATTGTTTCTAGGTGTTCTAGCTCTAAAAATGTAGACATCTGTTCTAGGTGTTCTAGCTCTAAATATCTAGACATCTGTTCTAGGTGTTCTAGCTCTAAATATCTAGACATCTGTTCTAGGTGTTCTAGCTCTAAAAGTCTAGACATCTGTTCTAGGTGTTCTAGCTCTAAAAGTCTAGACATCTGTTCTAGATGTTCTAGCTCTAAAAGTCTAGACATCTGTTCTAGATGTTCTAGCTCTAAAAATCTAGACAACTGTTCTAGATGTTCTAGCTCTAAAAATCTAGACAACTGTTCTAGATGTTCTAGCTCTAAAAATCTAGACAACTGTTCTAGATGTTCTAGCTCTAAAAGTCTAGACAACTGTTCTAGATGTTCTAGCTCTAAAAATGTAAATATCTGTTCTAGCTCTAAAAATGTAAATATCTGTTCTAGCTCTAAAAATGTAAATATCTGTTCTAGCTCTAAAAATGCAAACATCTGTTCTAGCTCTAAAAATGCAAACATCTGTTCTAGCTCTAAAAATGCAAACATCTGTTCTAGCTCTAAAAATGCAAACATCTGTTCTAGCTCTAAAATGCAAACATCTGTTCTAGCTCTAAAAATGCAAACATCTGTTCTAGCTCTAAAAATGCAAACATCTGTTCTAGCTCTAAAAATGCAAACATCTGTTCTAGCTCTAAAAATGCAAACATCTGTTCTAGCTCTAAAAATGCAAACATCTGTTCTAACTCTAAAAATGCAAACATCTGTTCTAGCTCTAAAAATGCAAACATCTGTTCTAGCTCTAAAATTCTAGGCATATTCCATGCGAGATTTTGGAAAAAGGCAAAGCCAGCTTTTTATGGAAAGCATAACAAAAACTGCTATCATACTAACAATTAAACCATTCCAGTAGGTAGGAATTCATAACATGAATACATGAGTTACGCGAGACTTTCGGTATACTTTTTGTGGATAGCAGAGTTAGCAATATTGTCAGCTTGACATTGCTTTCTATTCTAAAATAACTTAGAACACATGCAAATTGAATCCAAATACAAATCGGCATTGAATTCATTATTTCCTATTCGTAATGTATTGTTTAATTGTGATTTATGTGTAATTCGCAAATTTAGTACTTCAATGTAACAATTCATCAGGTTTGAATAACTTATTGTCACAAATAATTTATTATATACATATTTTTAAACAAGATTTTTATATCATATGTTTGTTTTAAAAATAAAATAATTTAACTATAAAATGAAAGTCGTAAACATTTATCAAACATTTAAAATTAAATTACCGTAATAAAAAATGTTGGAGAATAACTCTAAAATGTGTTTATCTACTCTGTCTATCACGTTTTAAAGAGAGAATAGATTTTTTTTTAATAATTCTTTACATTTAAAAAATAAAATTATAATTTTAAATCTAGAAAACAAAATACAATCACCTTATAAATACTTCAATTTTATTTTATTAATAAAACGAAATATCAATTCCGCTTCCATTTTATTTGTAACAAAATTTAAATGACGTTCTATGTAATGATAAACAGAATTTCTAAAATCAAAGTATATTTTCATTTAAATTATCTTACTTTACACTGTATTGTAACTGATCGTAATGTCCTGAATTTGTTTAAATTCAGAGCATTTCCATCAAATGCGTTATGCTTTGGCGTTATGTAATACCTTTCATTTATTTCATATTTTTACTGTTTTAGAATGATCTTCACAGGGCCATGCAACGGTCCCAATCCGCCCTGTCCCAAAGACTTATGATACTTTCAGCAACACTTTTGTGCCTCATCTTCACAAGGTAATTGCGAAATTTTAACTTTATTAGGATTTAACAAGTGAGATCATTTCAACCAATTATCATTACCAAATTAGGGTAATTTGAGAGTTTATTTGTAATATAAGTGTTATAAGAAAACTAACGCTCTATTAATTAAAATTATTTTTGCAAATTCAATTAATTTGGGAATACACCTCCTTAATTAAATCACTTTTGATATTTAATATAGTATTAGATAATAATTAACAGTTATTGAATATTATGCTAAATATCATATGTGTAATTGAATATACTAAAATGTTTTTTGTTTAGTTTTTTAACTTTTCACTTTAATAAATTTTAATAAAATATTTATCAATCGGAATCTTCACAATAATGAGTTTCTATTTTTCAACATTTAAGTGAATATCAGTATACATGTGTGTGTTATATTAATGTAATATATATGTATATATATATATATATATATATTATATATATATATATATTATATATATATATATAATTATATATATATATATATTATATATATGTATATATATATATATATATATAATTATATATATATATTATATATATATATATAATTATATATATATATTATATATATATATTATATATATATTTATATATTATATATATGTATATATTATATATTATATATATATATATATATATATTATATATATATATATATATATATATATATATATATATATATATATATATATATATATATATATATATATATATATATTATATATGTATATATATATATATTATATATGTATATATATATATATTATATATATATATATGTATATATATATATATTATATATTATATATGTATATATATTATATATTAATGTATGTGAATATATATTTTTTTTTTCATTTGTGATAAATATTATCGATTTGCTAATATCGCTATTGATACCGAATATTTCATGGAAAGTTGAAATTGATAAAACTGTAATTACATTAGTTCCGTCATTTAATATTTGAATTATGAAGCACCTAACAAAAGCGATGGGAAAATTTCAATATCGCCAGTGTTTTATCCAATAAATTGCTTCTTAATTTAATTTTTTTCTGCATAAAAACTATTTTGGAATAAATAATTTTAATCACTTTGTTTAAAAGCATTTAATGTAATGAAGCTTAATCATTTAATTATTTTCATTAAATTTCTTCAAAATTAAAAAGAACCTATTGTTAGGAATTTCAAATATGGAAAATAAATTAGTGATCTGCTTTTTAGAATACAAACATTGTTCACGTAAAATTACTTAGGATAAAAAAAACATCAAAAACTAATGCATGGCTAAATCTGTGAAGGGAAGGAAAATTGTCACCTTAACATAATCTGTACAAGAAACTAAATTTCCGATTTTCCCGAATGATAAAATGCATTAGAATTGTGAAGTACGAAATTTTTAGCACACGTTTTTTGAAAAATTTCTGGAAAATTTTCAGTAGTGCACAAGTTAGCGATGAGCTCCTTCTATTTTTTCAGTTGCATAGTTTTGACCAGCCCTTTACTTATGAAGAAAATTGCACAATTTGCTTTTTCTTCAGACACACGACGGCATTTCATCATTTCAGAGTAAGATATCAAAGATCTAGTTAAGGTGTCTCTTCACCCAGTACTATTCATACAATTTATAAAAAAGAGTCTATCATAATAATTTTTCAAGAAAGATTCAAATAATATAAAAAGTTCATTTAATATTAATCAATTTTTAAACTTAGTTTTTTTTTCAATCAAATTTAAATTCAATCAATCAACTCAATCAGTAAATTTTTTAAATTAAATTTAAGTAATTAAATATTCTTAAAACATTGTTTTGATTAGATATTACTCGTTCAGTTTAAATATCATAATAAATATAAACTATTTTGATATGATATATTACGTAAAGTACATTTTAAGTAGAAAACTATGAACAAATAAAAATCTAGATTAATATTTCCTCAAAAGAATAAATAAATAACAATCCTTTGCACATTCTCTTATAATCTTTTAATTCTCAATAATACCAAACAATGACATTAAATAAATAAATTTAGAAAAATTTTGGAAATTATTACTTTTAACCGCTTTTAATTTAAATAATCCCCAAAATATTTTGATACAAAATAAAAATTTCGTATCTAAAAAAAAAAAGAAAAAAAATTTAATAATTAAGCACTAATTTGCATAAATATTTTTGAAGATTGCTAATTTTCTTCACAATTTCAGATGATTCTAAAAATATATCACTTTATTCCCTGACATATAATAATTTTAACAGTGTTTTACTTTAAATATTTCTTTTTCTCCACTGCTTATTTTTTTAAATTCGCTTAAAAGAATTATTTGGTTTAGAATTCGGATAAATTGTTTTATTTAATTCTTTATCAAGGGAATATATTGATAAAATAACGAAAAACAAAATCTCAGAAAAATAATCTTCAAGGAAAAACAGATGATTGTGTAATTTTCTAACAAATTAAATCTAATTAAAAAAAATTTTATGTAATAAATGTCTCTTCGGTGTTCATTTTATTAAACAAATATTAAATTTTTGTAGTTTTTATTATATTTGATTTCAAATTCGATATTTCAAAGAAATATAAATAAATATATATTTAAATAAAAAATTCTTTTGAAATACATCATTATATTTTTTTAAGTACCGTAAATAAACTATGTCTTTTATTATCATAAGATTACTTTAAATACCAATTGCATTAAACGTTCTTGCATTTAATTTCGCATATATTTCTCTTTGTTTAATTTTGTTAATTATAATATGTTATCACTTTAATAGAGGTGGAATCTCAAGTTTCAGATTTTTGGTTTTCGATTTAAGTGCTTACTACTTAGTTTCGCTTCAATTACATAAATGTTTATTCTAACTTGAGATGCATTTTAAGCTATAATTGTCATGCAAATTTGGCATGTTATACAAGAAGTGATAATGAATTCATTCACTATACAAAGCAACAAATTGGATCATAATTATACTTGAATTTACAGCTTATTAAAAACTTCCCTATGAAAGTTTCTAAATTCTAATGTAACAATTTATTCCGGAAAAAATTTCCTTCAATATTCACTTTATTCTTCGAATAATATTTTCCTTCTTTTAATTTAAAATTTTCGAAACATATTTTCTTTCAAATAAGTCGTTTTTGTTAGCTAGATTCATGAATGAAGACTTCTTTGAGATCCCAATTACACATTTATAAATTTTTCCCTCTCAACAAATACATAGTCCAGTCTTATTAATGTAACTGACAGTCAGAAGCCAAGAATAACTACCTTTCGTAGAGCGGACTGTTGCGAGACGCTAAGAAGACAGTAAGTTAGATTCTTGAAAGTGTTCACTGGAATACTGAGCCATACTGATTCTAGTGCCAGGGCCATTTACTCTAGATTACGCGGGGGTGGATCTGGACTGCGAACAGCGTGATCCGGACGGTCCCACTGATTATTTATAAGGTTTTAATTCATATAAGTTTACTGCCGGGGAGAGAATGGTAAACTCATCCTGGTGCTCTTCGAACCATTCAATTACACTTCTAACTGCAGGATACTTCACGTTGTCCCCTTGCTAGATGCCCTCATCCTAGAAAAAATAATCAATAATAAATAATTTAACGTCGTATATGTCATTTTCCATCTGTTCGACGAAGCATAAAACGTAATTCATCGGAAAACGGTACTTCTCATGACTCAGTAGATGTCTAGGTGAGGTACTCGGTTGAAAATGTCAGCCTTCGTCACCGATGAACAGAAGTCAGCATAGATGCATGAACCGGGTCTCTTCTTCTAAAACTTAGAATCAGCAACGTTTGCTTAACAGTAATTTGAGAGTAACTGTTGGTAGCCCCTTGGTTCACCTAAGCGGTCAGTTGCTCAACGGTAGCAAGTCTGTTACCGCTGAGCAACTAACCCGACAACTGACAGATGGAAACCGAACGTATCTCGATAACCATAATTCACCTCTGTCATCTGCAACCTATTGGGCATCTCATTTGAGGCGTCACTGGTTTTGAAGTGTCCGATTTTGCCATGGACGCAATACTTTTACCAAGGTGGCACAAATACAGTTCACAAACTTAGCCGTTTCGAAAATGCGTACACCCTTCACCCGAAAGCTATTAATTATTACCTTTTGGGGCGTTGGATAAACCACTCCGTTTCTGCATTAGGCTAACGGTTGTAAGATTTTGCGAAGCTTTCACTCCTACTTTATATACACTCAACAGCACTTTGCTGCTACATGCCTTCTATGGTTGGTTATTTAACGTCAGCATCGAAAGTACGTGGTGATCACATTAATGTGACTTAACTGTGTAAATGTAAAATAGATAATGTGTGTGTATTATACTTTATAAAACAATTATTAACTCTTTCAGTCCAAATATAATGAAAATAGGCATTATTTTTAAGAGATGGAATATGAATGCAAATCTAAATTTTGCAAATGGTTTTTAATGAAATCAAATTCAATTAATAATAGAAATAAGTTTTTGGTAAAATTTAATTAACACCAAGCTAAATAAATATATATTTATTTCCATAGAATGCATACATTATTAAGAAAAAACTGCATCACACAATCTGAAAAAATACATGTGTAATAAAAATTTTTACCAGCATTACAATTTCCAATTTCAGAAAATGCATGTTTCTCTACGTTTGAATAAAGATTTTTATTTTTCAAACATTTTTGAGACTCCTAAAATGATCGTGATACACATTCTAGGAAATTCTGATATATCTTTATATTTGTCTGAGCTTTTTCACCTGGTAAATTTAAGCTGTTTCTTTCAAGCTTAAACTCTTTTTTATATTTCACTTTTTTTTTCCTCTTAAAAATGCAAACATAGCTCATTGAATGAACATATTGAAAATATATATGTCGTATAAAGATAAAAACAATATATATCTTCTGATTCTTCTGTATTCATTAAGTTTTTCTTTTACAATAATTTTTCGCCTCTGTTTTTTTTCCTCTTGTTTTTTGCATTCAAAAATAAGCGCTTTCTACACAAGAATGATTCTTGCAGCTCTATAATGAGCAAAAATAATAGCTTCTAAATAATTCGGGATTATATGCAATTTGCGTTTACTTACTCGATAAAAAAAAAGAAACTCGCTAAGTTCTGCAGATTAATATTATTGTGCTTTTTCTCCATATTTTTGAGCAATTACAAGGAACTTTACTGATCAACACAACTATATTTTAATGACTGCAATTTAGAGAAAACGTCCAGCTTCCATTTATCAAAAACATGACACTGCTATTGATGTTTTTCAACTCAAAGTTTAATTCTTTTCTTTACAAATAAAACCCTTTTGTAAGCCAAACTATTTTTGCTTGCAAAATTTTAGAAGATATTTTAAATTGCTATATTCCAGGAAATCATGAAGAATTGATATATCGAACAAATATATAACAAATATTCGGTGATGATATGAAATAAATTTCTATCATTTAGTTTTCTATCAATATTTAATTTTAAGATTATTAAAATAGGATCAAAAAATCACAACATAATGTCCATTTTCGGTTATTTATATGTGTATAATACATCAAATTGCTTATGTATTCATCTATATTTCTCCAAACAGCTAATATCTTATTGGCCATTTTTTGTGACTATTTATTGATTGTTTTGGTCGTTTGTCACAAATATATGGCTTGTAAACACAAGTCCCACCTATTTACTTTGATATATATCATTATAAATATAGAAAGCAATATCCAACTACCACTGTTCAACAGTAGCTGTCATTGAATCAGAGATCTCCTTCCCCCTTTGAAAACGTGATTCTACCACCATGCCATGATGAGCCTTGTCTGGAGTGCTACAGAAATTTGCTGAAACTCGTGATGTATACTTTTTAATAAACATTCATTCAACAACCCCTAATGAGAATGTGAATTCGTGTCCAATTCAGTCAATTGTTATTGAAAGTCAGGAGTGTAATTGCTAGAATTTTAAACTCTAACCAATAAAATCCCATTAACAAATAATGTCATAATCTATGTGTATCTGTCCTAGATTTTTATTATATTTTAATAAAAATTATGTATTTAAACTCAATTAAAACTCTTAATAATTGACAAAATTATGATCAATGGAATAGCACTAACTCGATTGTTAACGACATCATTTTCGCGTTTGAAAGGCTTGAATTCTTGATTTGTTGAAGATCATCCTACCGAGAGAGACTAATTAATGATTCCCTTAGAACACATTAATATGTTTTCGGATCTCAAATCTCCCTCCATGGGTATTTTGGAATTTTGAAGATATCTCGCTTGTTGGCTGGGTCACTTTTGATGTTGGGTCCAAAATAATAAAGAAATAAGAGCTTCGATTGGCAGAAATAGCCAGACGGAAAAGAATGTAAGACGTAGCCTTATCGATAATTTTTTTCAAAATTGAAAGAATCTCTTTGGTTTGTCTTTAAATACAATAATGAAGCTTTTAGCTATTTAATTTTTGTGTTTGAAATATTAGAGGCTGTTGTTTAATGATGAAAAATATGTAACTGAATTATGTGAATACATTTTTATACTAAACCTTACTGAATTCGAATGTATATCTAATATCTTTCAAGATCCACTTTCATCTTTTTGAGCTTATTGATTAAATCTGTGTAAATATTTGGGCACAGGTGCCGTATAATCCATGAATCCAAATTTTGAATTTTTTTGGCGGTAAAGAAATGTTGCCAAGATAACGCATCTTGACGTGTGCGATGACGTAAATACTAGGGTTACCAAAATAGAATTTTCTGCATAATTCTTATAGGTCACCATATGTATTGCGTAATAAAAACGAGGTTGTCAGATACATAAGAAAATCCACCAAAAAATCACCAATCTTAGAATTTGGCATCCTGGATTATACAGCACCTGTGCCAATATTTGATATTCGATTACATTTTGTTTCACAGTGATTTATGTAAAAGTTGTAAATAACGTTGGAAGATCTTCTCTTTTTCTCTCTCTTTCTCTTTCTCTCTTTCTCTCTCTCTCTCACTCTCTCAATACATTGAACAGAATATTTGAAGTACACAAAAGTTCAGAATACATAATTCAATTGCAAATGAATCATTTCGTATTCCTATACTCCGGCTTATTTTTAAGAAATACTAAATTTTCATCAAAATTTCATAGAATGAAAATAATAACTATATTGTGAAAATAAATAACATGTGTTACAGTAAAAAATTTTATTAAATCTGAAATTAATGTACTTTCTTCCATCTTAAGAAATTTTAATTTTAGAAATGCTTCTATTTAAGCAAATACAAAATATTAAATTTCTCTACATTCCAATCTGAATGAAGCAAAAAATCATATTATTCATTAATCAATTGATTCACTTATATACTAAAAGATATTTTTAAAATATTTTCAATTGAAGATTTCAATTTTTATCAAAGTTTAAATTTTTACTTCACTGATTAAAAAAAATGTTAAAGTACATAATCCTTTCATGTTCTAAAGATAAATTTTTAAATCACTTTAAGTGTTCTTTCGTGTACAAAAATTTCAGCATTATTCATATAGAATTCCAATGAATAGATATATTTTGCTCTAAAGTATTTTTCAGCTTTATCAAAAAACAAAATCATTAAAACTGTTTTAAATTCATGGAACTAGAAAGAAAAGAGAATTTGAAGCTCTTGTCGTGCTTGAAAATTATCGAGAAATGAATGGTCTAAAGAGATTTGAATCTCCGTTTTTAAGGGTTGCCATTTTTCAAAGCAAATTTAAATATGACAAATACACTAATGATAGGAGAGATATAAAAAATCGCACTGATTTCCTTTAAAAGAACTGCAATGATACACAGATTTGAAATCGCTTTCATTCTAATTTTTAAGCGAAAAAGTATTTAATGTAATAGGATTTATTTTTTATTTATAAATTTAATGGAATTAACTTGTTATAATTTCAGAATTTGATTAATCTCAAAATTCTTAAATATCAACAGAATGTAACTGTGATCGAAATAATTTTTCTTTTAATCAAAAAAATTCTATGAGATTAAGAAATTGTAATTAGGATTATATTGCCTAGCCTTAATAGGTAGTTCGTAGGTAAAATAAACTTTTTTAAATATATAAGCTACTAATCACATTTCGATATCGAAACAATAACGAACATGTGAAGAAAATAATTAATTTTACTAAACTTAAACAAAGACCTTCTGGCTCTGATTTAGAAGTCAGGGCATCTTGTATAAGTTGGAGTACACTAGAAAATATTTATACAACTTCAGCGTAGATAAAATTTATCAGTTGGAATTCATTCGTGATATCTTGTAGAATTAATCAAACCTTTTTATCAGTTTTTATCTCATTTATTTTCTTAATTCAATAAATTTATAAATTTTTGGATATTCAATGCCTTAATTAAAATTCCTATTAACCAATCTTTCACAAATAACTCAATATGTAAAATTGGAATTGGGGCTGTATATATATATATATATATATATATATATATATATATATATATATATATATATATATATATATATATATATATATATATATATATATATATATATATATATATATATATATATATATATATATATATATATATAAAGGGTAGACGCAAATTGCCGAGTGAGTTAGGCAAATGATGTGAAATGTGCAGCTCTCCATCACCAGATACAAAGTGAGGAACAGGCAGAATGGACAATATTCACGCTGTTATTGCTGGTTCGAAAATTGTCGTTGAAAGTTTGTTTTCATCGCAAAAGACGCCTACAGCTGCAGAGAATGCTAGGCCAACATTGTCGGAGTCACTTCCAAAAGACAGACGAGTTTATGAGGAGCATGTTGATCAGACTGAGAAGAACAGGTTGGTTCTAACGACAAATCGTAGCTGATAGACAACTGGACGTATCCACAAATCACTGACTATATCGAAGGTGGTTTGAAAAAGGAACGTAGGATTCCGGTGCCTCCAGAGCGTGGATCGATGAGTAATACGGAAGACGGTGGTGATTCCGCAAAGCATGATCAGTTACTTATTTTGTCATCATCGGATGTTTATTTACACTGAAATTCAATTTTTTGAACAGGTGATTACATTAAATCGATTGAAATTCATGAGATTCAACATTTCCATCTACTTTTAGAATACTATTATGTTGTTAGGTCCCACGAAGCTGATTTTTGCAAGTCCAAAGAGTATATTATCAGTTGTTTTTATCATTTATTTATTTTTTGGCTTTAATAAGGGATTTAATAACGATTAAATATCAAAGCATTTTCTAGATTTGTATATCAATTTTTTTTCACCAATGTCATACGTATGTAAATCTAATTTAAGGGGGCCTTTAGGGTAGTATTTTAAGGGTATATTATTTGGAATCTATAAGTTGATTATCCATGAGCCTTTATTAGTGGACAGAGAACCTCAATCAAGGACCAAAGAGTGTATTATTTATTGCTTATTTTGTCATGTTAATCAATAAAGTTTATTGAATATAATCTTGAAGTGTTTCTTGAAGTCTTCTCAATAACATCTCTTTGAATAAAGCTAGGAAAAAAATTTATGATTTGTTAAAAACAGATCTCTTCTTATTTCAATCTATTAGAAATTTATTATTTCGCATAACGAAGTATTATTTTTAAAGTGTTATATTAAAGATAAAAATATAGTCTAGTTTCATTTGCTCATTTTATTGTTTTAAAATATTACTTAAAGTTTGCCGAAAGCTTTGGGTACACTCTAGAATTCTAAATCAATAACGTGTTTTCCCATAAACATCTCATTACAGTCAGATGATAAATAAGATTTATTTGTAACTATAATCAGATAATGATATTAAATATAATTTTAGGAGTCTAGCAAATTTCCAGAATGTTTTTGTAAGATTCTCACACCTTCAATATAAATATAATTAAACTGCGTGAAATTATTTTTATTGTATTGTTGAAATAAAATAAATGCAAAATTTTATGAGCTGAATTAATAGGTAAATTAAATATTCATCTATAAAAAATTCTTCATAGGTAATAACTACTTCCATCTAACAAAAAATATTATGCGTCTAGGATTATAAAATAAAATATGCAAAAAAAAAAATAGATAATTTATCAAGCATTTTACACATTATTATTTTCACATAAAACTTTTTGAAAACCATTGATTAAAGTTTTCTCGTTTTCTCTTCAGAAAATAACACTTTCAAGTTGTTTCCAGTTTCCTTCTGTAATCATTTCTTTTTTATTTAGTGCAAATAAAATAGAATAATTACATTGATGGTAAAAAAAGAATGTTTAACTTTTGATAGAAATGAGTGGCACAAAAGATTAATTAAGTGTAATTTCGAAAGGGAATTAAAACAAATGTTTTTGGTTTTTATTTGTGTATCTAAATGTACTAATTGAACAAGAGGGAATCGATTCAGTGATCTGTAAAACATAAAAACATATTTCATAGTTTTTCTCATTTGAATTTAGACTCAAAAATTATTTTTATATTCTTGCTTTTTACAGTTATTTAAAGTTATTTGAAATTATTTCTCATTTTGGGGGGATTAACTATTTTTCTAAAACATTATTTTTCCAAATCCTTTCTACTAATAAGCTGTTAAAGTACAGTGCTTCTTCTAAATTAGCATATGTTAATTGGCAGTTGTGCTATAAAAGGGAATTTCATCCAGTTTTTTTTTTATTAACATCCATTAAAACAATGTTTTCTTAATACAATTAATGAGAGGAAAAATTTCTTAAATACTAATTTGTCGATATATATATATATGTATGTATATATATAGTTTTAGTTTTATATTTTATCAAATTATAACACACATACACATATATGTATATGTGTTATAATTTGCCTATTATATTCCCATTTTTCTTCCTTCTGTAGAATATGTTGCAGAATGTTTTAGACAAGTAAATTATTTGTGAATCTAGACTATTAATTAAACAATATATTACTGCATTTTTTACACTTGCGTTACATTCAGTATATTGAGGATAGGCGTTATATATTTTAAATGTAAGCCCTAAATACCTTATATGCGTGTGCATCTATGTATATATACGCACTGCTCGACATTGAAAATGCAACCCCAAGAATGAGTTGTCAGAAAGTTAAGAAAGTCGGCAAACAGAGAAATATAGCAACGAACAGTAAGTAATCTGTATTACAAAATGATATACATAATACAGAAGAAGAAAAGGTCTGAACCGTACTTAGTAGACCACCGTGAACGACGATAAACAAAGCAATACGTTTAGGCACAGAGTCAGTCAGAGTACGGAGGGCGTCTTGAGGAATGGCTCTCTTTTACCTGTTAACCATTTTCTAAAGTACATCTGCTGAAAGAAACAGTGGTAGGCTCTACAAATCGTGTCCAATAACATTACGAAAGTGTTCGATTGGTGAGAGATCTGGCAAACACTGTGTCCAGAGAAGCAGCTGTACACCTTGCAAGGCATGTTATGTGATGCTAACAGTTTACGGTCGGGAGTTATCCGGCTGATAAAGGGCATTGACCACCCTTTGAATGTATGAGAGTGCTACTAGCCACAGAAGATCATTCACATAACGTTGGGCTGTCATATTGCCATGAATAAAAAATAAAGGTGACCCTGAAACCGTACAGAATGGTGCCCCAAACCATGATGTCATGTTGTCGCGTGGTGAGGCTCCCACAGTTGCTGCAGAATTGGACTGTTTCCACGTTGAATCATTTTCGTACTCCATTCTTTGCGACAAGAACAAACTTTCAAAGACTATTTTCCACCTAGAAATAATGGTGCAAATATTATCCATGTTATATCTTATCCTACGTATGATGGCGATCGGCGAATTTAGGGTAAGTAATTTTCGCTCCTTCTTTATATTGCATTTTCAATGTTGAGCAGAGTGTATATATATATATATATATATATATATATATATATATATATATATATATATATATATATATATATATATATATATATAATAAATTTTTCTAGCATTTGCTAATTCAAAATATTTGAATAATATTATCAGTAATATACGTGAAATTATATTTTTTATGTTTTTGAGCATTAAATTATTATGTTATTTTTCTCAAATACAAATAAAATAAAATATCAGTTTCCATCTCACTGTTTCGAAATGAAGAAATAATAATCATAAGTAAATTTTAATGTAAATTGATTTACGTAAAAAATCACTATTATAAAATGTTTTGCAGATTCTTTCTATGAAATCCATTTTATTTTTTATGCTCAGTTAATTAAACTATGTTTGAAAGTGTTGATTCAAAAATCTTCAGTTTCCTTCTTTTGCAGTGTCTGTGGTTTCCAACACTTCCAACGGTCCGGCAACCACGAGGTAGATCTTTTTAAGAGCCTCTATTTTGTCGTAGTGACTTTCTCGACCGTCGGATATGGCGACTATAGGCCGGACGTCTGGCCTTCCCAGCTCTTTATGGTCGTCATGATCTGCGTCGCTCTCATTGTCCTCCCTACACAGGTACGGTACTCTACTTCTTTCCTCATAAGTAATAACTATATTTTAAGAAATGATCGAACTTGTTTGAATCAGCATATATGTGTATATGTGTGCATGCATGCGTACTTATATCAATATTAATTCATGCTTGCTTGAGTTAAAAGATTAATTAAAAATTAACAGGTAAATTAACAAGTTAAGAAATAACAGATTAATTGAAAAATAGCAGATAAATTAACAGATTGGGAATTAACAGCTTAACTGAAAATTATTTATCGATATATTTCCACCTAATTGGTATTTGATCGTGCAACAAAAATTATACATTTACTTGCTAATTATTATACAGTTAATGCTAAAAAGCACAGCAAGAAAATCTCCCTAAATGTCACTAAATTAAGAGAAAATTACTAAAATAACAAAAAAATATAATGAATAAAGTTATGAATGAACTTTTAAACTAGTTTTGCGCTGTTTACATGGAAAATAATAAATATTTTATAAACACTAATTCATCATGTTCATTGTTCCATATTTATCGCTTGTTGACATTAAAATATATTTTTATTTAATATGACAATTAAAAAAAATTTGCAGCGTATATAGCCGTTAATAAATTGTTTATTATGACACTTGGACAAGCCAAGCTCGCTATGCCTTGGCAATGCGAATTTAAGTCAAGAGAGATAGTCTTTCTATTTAATCAAAGCACTACGAAAATGAAAGTACGTCTTTGCTCTTTTTTTAAAATTTTCCGATAGATGGCACCACCAGAGATTCCTCAATTTTGACATTTATCTGCAGAGGGAGGAAATTTTCTCCAGACCATATCACAAGACCAAACCCACCAAATACGTGCGATATACGTGCTCGTTAAATCTGTGGAATCGAAAGTCCTGTGGTCGGTCGTTGAGCAGTTACCATGGGTGCAATGGTGTGGAGAGAATTTCCTTCCCCCTTCAAATCAATGTTAAAATTGAGGAAGTGACTTCTCTGGTGGTGCCATCTATCGGAGAATTTTAAAAAAGTGCAAAGACGTACTTTCACCTTTGTGGTACTCTGATTATATTTAAACGAAAGACGCTCCTTATTGGTTTATATTCGCATTGCCAAGGCATAGCGACCTTGGCAGGTCCAAGTGTCATAAGTAAAAACAACTTCTCTAAGTATTAAATTTTAACCTAGATTTAGTTCAAAAGAATAAATTATTTTAAAATAAAATATTAAATTGAAAATTTGGTATTAAAAACAGCAAACACAGGGAACGTTAGTATATAACTTAATTTCGAATATACTGTAATTTTGGAAAAATAATCTGTAAAATAAATAAAGTTAAAATTTTTAGCTCATCAAATACGTCGTGTGTGGATAATAAAAAGCATATTTCCAAAATAATAAAAGAAAATGCATTAATTTTTGATTTACGATTGATTTTTCTAAGGTTTGATTACTTTTTGAGATAACTAATTGATACTTTTATTATGTGCTGCATTCGTTAGTTTCTACGTACATAACATACATAGCGGTATAGGCGAGCCCCGAACTTTACTAACTTAGTTGGAATACTCGCCCATTACCAAGTATCTCTTAATTTTGTGGCAAGGTTAAGTGACGAGGTCACATTTGAGCTTTCATCCTCCTCTCCACATGCGCGCCACACCTGCAGAAGAACTTAAGATGTCACAGATGAACGTGAACACGTCCCCAGCACACGGAGCACCAGCAACCCAGTGAGAGAGAGAATGTTGTCACCCTCCCTACGCGGCAAATGATCCTTCCCTTTGTTGATTTTATTGGGGGGGGCTGTAAAGCTACTGAGCCATGGAATTCATTTCTACGTGCATAGCATGATTATCATTTAGCGAAAATTTTATTATTAAATTATAAAAAAACACCTTATTCAATGAAATTTTCGATAATAAATGTAAGAAAGTTTTGTAAATTCATATTGAGTAATTTTTTTTTTCTTTTTGACAAGAAAGAGTGAGAGAATAAATATTAAAATTTGATAATTATATAAACTGTATTTTCTTAAGAAACTTAAAATTTTTATTGGAAAAACCTAGTTTTGTTTTCGAATTTTAAAGCATTATATCAAATTCACATTCAAAATAAAATATGCTATACTGAAGAATAATTCACAATAAATGACTACTGTTGTTGTTGTCAGCTTGTCCTCTTTAAAGATATGACATTTGTCAGATCAACTCCATTAAATTGTTGACAGTTAGAAAGTCAATGACTAGCAGGGGATCTGAGGATAAATCCTCCGACTCAATGTCCGACGCAATCCAAAATATGTTTCAGTGAAGCTAGATGGTCACAACATTTCTTACAAGTGAGATAAATTTTTTTACCAAGTTCAAACGCTAAACATTTTAGATGTCCACTTGAGAATCTGGCCAAGGCAGTCTGAGATTTTCAGTCTCATTTTTATTTCCAGAAGAGTTCCAGGAGATGTTTCAGAGTATCATTGGTGTGTTGGTGGAATTTGCCAGATTGAATGAACTCTAGATTTTTCATTAGAGTTAAGTTTCTGAAATGTAAGTGATGAACCAGTAGGCGTATCTTCCTCACTGCCCTCGTTAGCCAGTCAATCTGCGGTTATATTGCCACTAATACTTACATAAGATGGAAACCAATGTAGATTTACATCATGGTTTTAGGAGATAAAATTGACTACTAAATTATTTACTGTTATAACAATTTTTGAAAATTTAGCTTTTGCATTGTAAATAAGAAGTAAATATCATTAATCTTCGTATACTTGATAAATGAATAAAGTCAAACCTCGTTAAAAACTATGAAATTTTACTTTTAAGAATTTTAAAAGTATAGTTTATTTATTTAATTCGAAATATTAAAAACGTTTTATGTTTTTTATCTTTAAATAATAATAATAAAAGATAATTAACTAATTAATAAAATGAAATAAGGTGGATTTAATTATATATTGACCATTCAAATGCAAGCAATTTTTTTTAATAAAATAGAAACACACTGCTTTATACTCATTTAATTAAAATTCAACTGAATTACATTTAATAATAATTAATTTTGTCTCAAATTTGACGGTTATAAAAATTGCACTTGATTCACCCTTGTTTTTAAGAAATATTAACAAATAAAAAAAATTTGCTGTATTTTTGATTATATAAGAATATATAATAATCATATTAGTTCTTTGGGAAAAAAGTAAGGATAAAATTATAGGTTTAATAGCAATATATTCTCTTTAAAAGTTATACATAAAGATGCGAACAGTTTAAAAAAATATGGAACAAGAGGGAAAAGTTGAAATTTCTTCTGTCCATTTAAAGGAATCTCGGCGATTAATTTCTAGTTTCCCACCAGGCTGAGTTGTTATAAATTTATAAAAATGGTGATGACTCACTTCACCTACCAAGAAGAATATTCTAATTGATATTTTTATGAAAATAATGATAAAAAGATAATTATTAAAAAAAAAGAAATATCACTATCTTTTACTATTCTTTTTTGTTTATTCTGTTCGAAATAAAAACTGGACCATTTTGAAATAAAACAATTTTTGAATGATAAATATTTGAGAATATTTTTATAAAATATTCTGTTGAAAATTGGTTATCTATTTTTAGAATTAAGAATAAAATGTTGACGAAAATTTAATCACTTCTCTTAAAGAAGTGGATTTTTAATTAATGTTCTAAATTTTAAACATACGTAAATTTTTTATTTGAAGACTAAAAAACCCGCTAATAAGCTAAGCATTATTTGGTATATACTTTCAATTTAATCTGAATTAATAAATGAGGAAATAATCATATTTTATAGTTCTTTCAAAGAGAAAAAATAGCTCTTATCATTATACCATATAAATAAAGATAAAGCAAAGTTTTATAAAAAATTAGAAAATAAATTAATAAAAATATGTATGTGTGTGATTTAGTTCTTAATAATCAAACAACTTTTATGTAAAAGCTATTTTTAAGTATGTGAATTTTTGTATGAATTAGATAACAATTCTCGGTGGAAAATATTTTCGATAATTCATTTAACTATAATAATGCTTAATCCCTTAAGAGTTCATATCTTTAACATTTCTTAACAAGTTGAGTTAATTTAATCGCTATTCTAATTGACATATGCGCCTATACGCCCATATTTTAAATGCATGTTACTTCACACAAATTTGTTAAAAAACTCTTATCATTAATTGACTCACACTATTTCTATGAAATGATAAAAATTACGAACTAAAAAAATAATACTCGTTAAAGTTAATATAAAATAAGGAATTGATACAAATATCATTTTTCATTTGCACAAATTATTCTCTTTATTAAACTTAAGTGTTCTACACAGACAATATGAGTTGAAAATTTCTAAAAGCGAAAGAAACTAGTGATTTTTTTCCCTTTGCTTGCTTTTAAGATTAGAATAAGAAACTGCGTATATGTAAAGCTCTTTTAAGGAAAGGGAAATTCGAATGCTTTTTCTGAAGCAGTCTAAAGGGAAATCGAATTATGTTCCACGGATTGCGTTCGATTTCGCCTCTATTCCAAATCTCCGGACTATCAAGTGAATTTTATTTGCATATGCGCAGAATTTGGTGTGAACTTTCAATATATTTTAGACAAAATATAGTAGGGTTTACTTTTTATCATACATGAGAGAGAAACGGGAAGTAAATATGATTGTTAAGTAAGCTTTTAAAAAATAAGTTAGGATTTAAATTATCATGCTAATATTGCTGTTTAAATCATATAATATATTAGGTTGTTTAACCAAATTTTATTGCTACTATACTTAACTTTTGTGTCAGCCATCAATTTGCTAATAAAAAATTTATACATTCACCACGCGTGCGCGCGCATACAGGCACACACACACACACACACACACACACATATATATATATATATATATATGTACGTTGATAGATAGATATATGTACTTTAAATTTCGTTAATGTTTTGTGCCAGCTAGACTGGCCATATGAGATGCGCTACTCCCCTTTTCCATCTGAGCCGTAATTTGAAGAGAAGCTTGACTTCCTCAGTAAACACATGACACAGGTTCCGGTTTATGGGGTAGGCAACCAACTAAACAACTCATTCATATAAGAAAAGGACAAAGATAGATCAGAAAGAGAGAAAGTACATCCATGTCCGAACAAGGATTCAAACCCAGGACCACCCTATCCGCAGCCAGGCGCGCTGACCACTAGACAGGGTAAGCGACATACTTTAAGATTTAATGTACAAAAAAGAATTTTAAATATATATAATATATATACATAATTTGATCACACACACAATTCCAGTTTTTTCTCGTTAAACATTAATTAATATTATTCCTTTTTAATTTTAATAAGTTTTTTAGTTCCATTTTGTTTCTATCAGTGCTTTCAATTTCATGCATTGAAATATTTCTTTAAACAAAACAATATTCAAAGTATGCAGTAATAACGATGTTTAATAACCATTTTCTTAACAATCAATTACGAAACAGTAATTCCAGTCATGCAAAAAAAAATTTACATACAATAGCACGTTATAATAATTTGAAATTTCGAATGAATAAGTTACAATGTTATGTAATGCAATAATAAGTTATGTTTTGTTAATTTTATTTTTTTAATATTTTTACGAGAGTCAATATACTTACACGACCACACACAAATGGATATTGACACTAATTAAACAGTTACTTTTACCAAACCAGAGAACAGAAATTCGTTTAATTTGGAGAAAACATATTAACAGAAACAATATATGAGTTATTAGTGCATTATACTGAGTGATTCTAAATTGTTTTTACAAATTAAGAAGGGTGATAGTACCAATCCAGACAAGTAATAAATTCCTGGAAACGTATGGTCGCATTCCACTCTGAAAGGCAGAAAAGTGGAATTCCCACCTGGCAGAGCTAGCCCAACACTTACAACAGTGTTGGGTAAGAGAATGAATAATAGAAAAAGTTTCACAATCATATTTATTGTTATGTAAAATCCTTACAGTAAATTCTCAAAATGTCACATATGTGTGTCACTCAGTTGCACAGCACAGTTGATACTGGCGAAGAAACGACTGACGCGCCTTCTTGAAGATTCCTGGTATCGTATTAATTTTGTCCCCTGCCGCAGCTATTCTAGCCACGAGATCTTCAGTTGAGCTCAAAGATGTCTCACACACTAAATATTTCATATGAATCCAGAAGAAAAAATCCAGTGGGTTGAGGTCTAGTGGGCGTAAAGGCAAAGCCACAGGTCCTCTATGTCCAATCCATCATGCCGGATATGTACCATTCAAAAAGTTACTGACTGATGGAAAGAACTGCCGGGACTCCAGCTTGCATAAACCACACGCCCCTAAGAATGGGGAGGGAAACAGGCTGCAATAAACTAGGAAGAACTTTTCTCAAGAAAATACAGCATGTTTCGCCGGACAAACGGTCTGGCATGATGCAAGGGTCTACCAAATAATCATTAAGGAAACCTGCCCAGATTTTCACAGAAAATTTCTGCTGGCGTCTACGAGCACGTGTCTAAAGGACAACGTCTACTCTGATTGGCTTTCTCCGGTGACCAATAAAAGATGCTAATAAAATAAAAAATGCTTCTTTTCAGTGAAAATTCGCATACGGTAAATTTGTGATAGATTTGATGCATTTCTACTTTCCTCTTTTCTACTTCTCATATGTTCCTATGTAATCATTGATTTTATGAATGGGTAGTATCACCATTTGAATTTGTAAAAACAATTTTGAATCACTCTGTATGTATGTATATATATATATATATATATATATATATATATATATATATATATATATAATATATGTGTGTGTGTAATATGTGTATATATGTGTGTGTGTGCATGTATATACGTAAGTATGTATATTTCCAAATCATTTTATAATTGAGGAAATTGTAAAAAACTCTGTTTTTTCCAAAAATATTAAAAATTTAAATTACAAATTTCACTTAAGACTTAATATAAGTTTTATGAAAAATAATCTAAAACATATTAGGACGGTTATAAAAAATAAAAATTTGTTTTCATATATATATATATATATATATATATATATATATATATATATATAAATAAATTGTAATCTCTTTAAATATTTTAGTAGTAAATATTTTTTCATGATTTAATATTTCTAACTATATGTGATTTGTGACTTGACACCAGTATAGGTATGTGTATATGTATAGGATTAGAAATAATTAGTTATTAATAAAATTTAAAAATTTTATTTAAATTTTTAATGATCAAATATTAAATAACATTTAGTGATGATCATTAAATCGTAATTTTATTTAAACAAATTAAACAATTTACAATTGCTTCATTTGAATTTAATAACCCCATGTTATGTGGAAAAAAATCAGCAGTAGGTAATCAATCATCAAAATATTTTGCACAGGCTAAATAAATATTTTTCAAAGTTTAAGATTATGCTTTTTTTTTATTTTGTATGTTACGCATTCAATTAGTTTCGATTTATTACGAAACTGTTGTTTCACCATTGCATAATAATGTTGAGTGTTAATATAAATATCCGAAAGAATATAATATTTTAAACATTTTAATCATTTTAAATTTTTTTAAAGTGACCAAAAGCTCTCAGTAATACATAAAGTTTTATGTATTGACTGACAATATTCAACATTCTGTTTCAGTAATCGATAATTATTGAGATTAATTTCAGAAGTTATAAAACATAACTGTTGTGCATTATTGAGAAATCACTAAGATTCAAAAAGCCCCATCATTATCATTTATTTTCATCATCATTATCAATAAAGAGGAAAACACACAGAGGCTTATTTTATAAATCATTATACTCATATCACCAATGAGAAATAAGTTAACTCATATTAACGTTAACTTATTGCTCATTGGTACTATAGTACCATTTCTCCCTAGAGATTAAAACCTCTATTACCATCTCTTTTCAGATTGTCTCTGAGTGTGCTGTCAAAAACAGATCTCATTTTTTACATTATATAATGGATTTTTCGGTTGTATTCTTTTAAGAAAATCTCATACTAATTATTCACATCGAAATTATTTTTTAAACAAAATAAGTGTATTGAAAGCTCTTGAATAATTAGAAATATTCGAAGAAATACATGTTTTCCCGAATTTTCCTTTGCTAAATAACAAACAGAATATCGTTTTTTATTTCTCGGGAAGTCATTTAATTACCTTAATTAGCATAAGTACAATGAAGAAGCAGGTGAAACTCTCTCTCTCTCTCATTCTCCTTTTTTTCCTTGATAATAATTGCTGAGTATGATTGGAGAAGTATTCCTCCTTCTTTAAAGGGTGAACTTTTACGACTTTAAATAAACCACAATGGAAATATCCCTTTGAGGCTTTCGTGGAGCACAAAAAAAAATTCTTTTCGCAGTTAGTTTTCATTTCTTTCTCAAAGTTTACTTGAAATCATTTTTTAAGAGTTGATTAACTTTTGTGATTAAAAATATAAATTACTATTTGTGACTGAGAAAGTAAGCTTTGATTCTTTCCAACGATAGATTTTGCATTTATAGTGACTTATTATAATCTGAAAGAAATCAATTACAGTCATAATTTAATTATTTACTTATTAGATAAATATTTATATTGTGACGAGTTCTCTTTGAATTTTAACTTCTTCATGAGCTTTCATAATTTTTTTAAGGGGATGCCATAATAATTTTATTATTATCAAAAATATTTTGGTTGATTTTAAATATAAATTGTTATATAATATTTAATAAAAATGATTTTTTACTATCGGTATATCAAGAAGATAATTATCTTCAAGAATTTTGCTTCTTACAAACATTTGTCTCTTGTTAAATTTAAATGCCTTATTTTTATTTATTTTTTTCAAAGCTTCTTGAATTCAAATTGATTTAATTGAAGGTCTGTGATTAACTTAAATACTTGCCATCTGAGACATTCAGCTTTATAGGGGATTGGAAATGATCAAATTTATTTTTACTAAAAGCTTTTTTATGGTTTTAAAATAAAATGTTTATTATTATATTAAGAAAAAATATTAACTAAGTGTTTATGATAAATAAGACAGAGAAAAGACATATTTTTCTTCAGGAATTTTGCTCGTGCTATGTTGTTGTGGATTATTCTCTTTAAAGATCTGCCATTTGTCAGATCAACTAAAAAAAATTGTTGGCAGTCAGAAAGAATCGAGGACTAGCAGGGAATCTGAGGAAAAATCTTCCAGGGAAAGTATAGTTCACAAAATGGCTCGTGCTATTAATATACATATTACGATAACTTTAAAGTCTATTTTCTATATGATTATTATTATTATTATTTTGATTTTTCTTAATTAAAATTGACGGAAAGTCTACTATAGATAAATACTTACAATTTAAGATAGTTTCGATCATCGAATGTATTATTTTGTTCTGCCATCAATATATGTTAAAATAAGTTTTTTTTTACTTTAAAGCACTTGTTTTAATCAATTGTTAATGTTTAAAACTAATAATTTTGATTTACCGAAAATTTTTTGCGACTCCTAATAAGAATTCACTATAAAAACTTTTTTCATAATGTTTAATTTTTTTAAAGAAAAAAATAACATTAAATAAGACCAATTTGCTTAGAAACAAAATTGATAATAAAGTGAGATATTTAACTTTATTTTTATTTTTATCATTAGTTTGAGCAGCTGGCCTACACGTGGATGGAAAGGCAGAAACTAGGCGCAACCTATAGCATGCACAGAGCACAAAGCGAGAAACACGTCGTCGTTTGCAGTACAACACTGAGGGCCGACACTATTATGGACTTCCTAAACGAGTTCTACGCCCATCCTTTGCTACAAGTAAGTATTGCGAATTCTTAACATGCTATTTCATACAACAAAATAAGTTTCAAAAGTTTTTCTTACAATTAAATATATTGAGTGCATTAATTTTTATATTTAAAGTTTCGATCTTTTAATTTATTTTTCGAAAATATTTCTGAAACATAGATTTTATTTTAACTTGTTTTAAGTTTAAAAATAAAATACTGCTTTTTATAATTTCGATAATAGTTATATTTTGCGATGCCAAAGCCTTTTATGAAAAGTCTCAATCTTATTTAAAAACTTACCTAATTAGATATGTAGAGTGAGGCATGTTAACCCCCCCCCCGCAAAATAATTGTAAAAAATAAAATACAATGTATATTAAATATGATTACACTCTTTCACTGTAAGTGCTGAAAATGCTCTCCACCCACTTCACCACAAGAGAGTATGCTTGAGATTTATAGATACTCTAATAGTTTTTGTACTGTGATGCCACTGATAACTTCCTGAACCTGAGTTCAGTTGTGTGTAAATTTACTTGGTATGTTCTTTCTTTTAACAGTACCCTCAAGGGAACGGTTTAAATTACCGAAATGACCACAAGCCTTTACTGATCGTCTTCTTACGTGTAAACATCTCATGAACAAGGAGCAATTATGATGTTATCCGTGGTACGTTCCATCCGGTTGAATGTAATATAGCTTAAGAGTCCCGTTTGAAAAGTTTCAATAAAACTCCTCTTTGACTTCCAAATCAAGTTTATTGTTCGCTGTCATCTCAAAAAATATGGCCTCCACACACAGGAATTTGGTTGCCAAAATGTAGTATACAAATACAAATAAATAATTGTAAGAAAACTTAATATTCTACAACGTTACGACAAACCGGTTTTATATCCTGCAGTCTGTATAAGACATCTGGTACAAATGAAGACATTTGTACAAAAATCAATACCCATTAAACTTTTATTAAAATCTAATCATCTTCAACTGATTAAAATAGGAAATTTTGAGAAAAAGAGTTCAAGCTTAAGTTTTGATTTCATCACTTCATCTTGGTTCATAACTTGGTTTGAGGAATTTAGTGGTTTGTTAAATTGCCAGAAATAGAGAAATGTAACTGTATATATATATATCTATCTATATATATCTATCTATATATATATATATATATATATATATATATATATATATATAATGTAGTAAAAAATATATCATAATTATACTAAAAATAAATATGTAATATAACAATATCAATAGAAGGAAGTACAATAATAATAATTATCTTATTGCATTATAATACACTCCACACTGAAGCAACCTTCAAATTGTTCCTTGGTGGTCGCAAAATTTCCCAAGTTCGTATCTATTGAGTTTAAAAATTAATTTCATTTTTTTAAATACATATTGTTACAAATTTATAAATAATTATTGTATGTCTTAAAATATTTCAGACAGATCGGAAATACTCACACATTTTGAGCAAAAATTGCGGTATTTAGACGTGTTATACGCTAAAAGTTGGTTTTCTAATGATTTGGTGACTTGGTGATGTTTTAGAGAAAAATAGATACTTCTGGAAACATCCATCATCTAATCTCTAGAACCAATATTTAGCGAGATAGCCTAGAAGCTTCCAGAACCTTGGCGAAATTAGTAGATTTCCCCGCCAAGTCAGGTATAAATACCGCAGCCCGACATAGTTAGTTGAGTTTTGTGAAGAGACAGTCAGTTTTGTGAAGACGATTAGTCGTGACTGCTAGTTTAGAGAAGCTGTTCTCTGCCTGAGGTATTTCAGACCTGTGATTGGAAGCTGTTACTTATTGTATCCGACGAATTGTAGCTGTATAATTGTGATTGTTACAGCTGGTATATCTAGTGAGATTGTTACGAATAAAAGTCTTGTGTTCATTGAGTGTTTGCTTTATTCAACTCTCAATCCACACGAACCCCGAAGCTTGGTACAATATATATAATCATTATTACATAATTAAGAAATTTTTTTCATTACCAAAAGTGTTCAATCAATACATTTTTTCTGGTACTGATAATCCTTTACTCTTTAAACTAAATTATTTAAAATTATAAGCCAAATTTTTAGATTTTACAACCATGTCATAATTTAGTTCCATCTTAATGGAATTGAATTATAAAAGTCAACTGTATTTAATTATTTAAAATATTTGTAATTCAAGTGATTAAAATATTGGATACCAAATAATAGAGGTATTTATAATTTAATAAGCAGAATAATAAATTCGCTTCCATATAAAATATAGAATATTTTAAATAATATAAAATTTATAGATCAATTAAATTTAGAACAAAGATTGTAATTTTGGACTCTAACCTATTTTTGCATGACAAATTTCGAATGTGAACGTAACATTATTCGGAAATTTGACTTGGCGTCGGAATTCATCTATACTGCTTTATTTGTCTTTAAAAGATAAATTTTAATAATACAAATATTATTAAAATTATATGTAAGTATAGTATTTTTAAGTAAAGTATTTGAGTCAAACACATTTCTTAAAATCTATTTGCATAAGGCATTATAGTATTAGGCTTATTAGAATTTGACTAATTAGGCGTGTTGTGAGAAGCTACTATGTAATAGAAAATATCTCTGTAACATCCTATAATAAAAAAACATAAATCAAAACATTAATAAATTTAAAAAAAATTTTATTTTTATTTTATCATTATTAATTACTTTGATCATTAATCTCAAAAATTTCAGAAAGAAACATTAAAAAAATCAAATTCTTAGCATAAAAGGTAAACTAAATTAATTATAATTTCATATTTAGAATGTAAGTTTTCAAGTAATGTTTTTGAAAACCAAGTTGCTTAAAAGTAATGTAAAGAAATTATTAAATTTACCATATTTATGTTGAAAAAGAGTTACAATAATTCCAAAAATGTATTCAGTTGAATTTTGTTTATTTAAATATATCATAATTAATGTTAATTATGATATAAATAATAATAGTTTTTTTTGTATATTTATGTCGTAAAATTTAAAAAATTGATTATTGTTTCTTAAGTACTACAGTTAATTGATAAAAATACGCGCAATATATTATAAACAATATTTTAAGCTATTAACAAATCAGTCTTGCAATACAAAAAAATACACTGATAAAAAGTTTAATTTACTTTATGCATAATATAAATTTTATTCTCGAAGTTTCTATTACAACCATTTTAAATCCTACTTCAATTTCGAGCTATCAGCGATACTTAAAATAAATTGTTTTTATATAAAAATGTATCACTTATTTTTATTAAAAAGTATTTTCTTTGGTAGAATATTTATTATAAGTAAAAAATCATGCTTCTGTTTATCAGTCCAAAGTCTGGAAATTGGGGACATCTGATTATCTGCTTGAATTCAGTGTTCTAAATCATATTTAAGTAGCTGGGTGAAAGGAGGTTTATTTCGTAGCTGGTTATCTAGACAACTATATTTCTCACTCTTTATATACGGCATAATTTTCAACTATTTTTGCCTTTTATCTGCTTCTATTTTTCTTCAAAATCGCTTACATTCATAATAATTTTTATGTTTAGAATTTCATTTTATATTCAAAATATTTTTATGCAGAATTAAGAATTCTTAGCTGTAAATAGCAATGTTTGCTGCATAACTCTGTATAAAGTAGGCTCTGTTTATTCATGATGGTTACATTTTTCAAATAATAACAAAAATTTCTATTGTTATTTCATAATAAAAAATATTTATGTGTCTATGAACTCATAATCAATTTAATTTTATATATTTTCTAGAAATTAACATTTAAAACTTTATTTTTTTGAATTTTAGTGATGAATAAAATTTACCAAGTGACCCCCAGTGGTTACGAAAACTATGAGACGGAATTTTAACAATAAATATAAAGCAATGGAAATGATTAACTTTAGGCAACCGTGCTTATGTTCCCATAAGCACAGCACATTTTATATATATGTGATCTGCGTATTTTATATATGAGATGAATAAGAGATAATTCTTTATTTTTGTTCAGTTATATTGTATCTGTATAAACACATCAGGTTCTAGTCTATTCAAATATTCTGTAGCTGCAAAAGTAAAATTTTGAATCTGTATTTCCTGCATAGATACTTTGTATCTTTCTGTATGTGTTGTGTTGAATTCCGAATATGTATGTGTTCGTATATATATATATATATATATATATATATAGATATATATATATATTCATATATATTCCTGACCAAGAGCTGTTGATGTCGCTTGTTTCCGGGTGACAACTGGACATGACTATCTACAAAGGCATATGCATCGAATAGGTGTAATGGATGCTCGTTGTCTATTGTTCAATAGAGCTGGCAGCCGAATGGTTAGCACTTTTGCCTTCGGTTCAACAGTTCGTGGGCTCGAATCCCACCTGGGGCATGAATGTTTGTAGTGGTTCGGAATCCACTTTAAGCCATAGGTCCCGGTCTAATTAGCTCTTGTGTGCAAAAAATGACCGTTGAGCGACAAACAAACCAAACCAACCATTGCAACCATTGGGCAATGATGGTGATACGTATGCCGCTCACGTCAACGACTTCCCTGAAGTTTTAATATTTATGACTGACACCTCTTTTGAGGCTACTAAAGGACTTTATTCTTGTTATTATACTTGTTCATCTTTTTGTTGGGCTGCTCGTCGATAATTGTTGATTACAGGATTTTTTTTTTTTTTTTTTGTTTAAGCATAACATAAAAATCTTAATACTCTATTGAAATTTCAAAAAATTAAAAAGATTTCAGATTTATATATTTTTACATAATTATGATGAATGAGGATTATAAACATGATTGTATTTTTCTTATTTTTTAAAAAGTCATTTTTTATATAAACTAAAATGAGTTCACGTATTTTAGCCACATAGTTTTCACAAACAATTTTAAAATCTTTTATTCTTAAATGACAATAACTTAAATCATTTTGTAGACAACTAAAACATTAATCAAAGGATTAATTTACGCTTTAATAAACAAAAAATTACTAATTATTTGACCAACAAAAAAACTATTAATCCAATAAAAAAAAATAGTTCTAATAATGTAAGCAAAATATATAAGTATGAAAAAATTAATTTTCTCATTTTTTTTAATATACCTTTTTTTCTTTTTCTCTTTGAAACTTAAAATTATTTTTAAAAATGGCAATATAATAAATAATCTGTAAGTCCGAAAATTCAAGCGTTGTCTACCGAAGAAATATTAGGCTTAAGATTGATTATATCGCTTCCCCATATTGATCCATTCCACCTATCTAAGATGTAAATGCCTCAGTTAATTAAGATTCGCTATTTGGACAGCTCTCCTCTAATGCTGCAAACATGACAGCGTTTGTCTTTTCTGCTGCGGGAAAGATCCGCCATGCTTTCCTTTCAGTGGACGTGGAGCGCTCTTTTACTGGAAACTCACATCCGTTCAATACAGTAATTGTTCGCTATGTGTGAACATGCTAATTAAGATTCCTTCCCATTACTACAATAGTTGTGCAGTCAATTCAAAAGGTGGACGGTGGAGGAAGGGGTTAAATTCTTATTTGGCCAGGAGATTCTTCCTTCTTGAATGTCAAGATTAAGCTTCTAATCGGAAGAAAAGAGAAGTATTTGGATTTCTTAGGAACTTAACTACTTTCCTCTTATCTTTTCATTTAGCAGTAAAAAAAGTATAGAAAAATGCTATTGCTTTTAATTTTTTTATTATTCATTACATATAATTAAAAAAGTAAGTACTTTGGAAATATTTTAATCTGTGTCTTAAATGCAACGAATAAAGAAAAAAGGATATGAAGTTTATTATTATTCGAAACTAAATTTTATACCTTCTATTAAGTTTTAAGAAATAAAATATTTTATTATTTAAATAAAAATAAAATGTTATTTTATTTATATGAATGGTAATAAAATATAACATTTCATTTTTTTAAAACTTAAAACACATAATGTCAGTTTTACAGCAAAAAATACTTAATGTCTAGAATATGCATTTAATGAAATAATATTTTATACACATTTAAAGAAAGAAAGGAAATATATTTATTTAAATATTTATCAAATGTTATTTCCTCAAATGTACATTCCAGACATGAGGTGACAAAATAAAAACTGCCTAAACAAGTTTTTATTCTGCAGTAAAATTCCAAACCTTTTGCTGCAGAAATTAAAAATCCAGAAACAAATATGGTTTTTATATACATATATGGTTAAATTAATTGTAACGTTTAAAACAATATTTCCACATTAATATTTTAATTTGAATTTCAGTCTCTTTTTGCATCAAATCGCGAAGAGAACAAGATGGGATATTCATGAAGTAAAACGACTAACAAAATTCTTGTAATGGTATTCATGTAAAGAGACTAATATTTAAATATTTATTACATAGCCAAATACAATAAAACAATATTCGCATTCTTCACGAAAATATAGTTTTTCTAACCAAATTCCCTTACAATTTTTATACCAGGATAGGAAACATTTCTCTAACCTCATTTATAAGCTATTTGTTACAAATAAAATGTGAAATATTTATACATTATTAGAAGAGTGTCACATATATCCTTATAGAATTTGTTAAACAAGAATTAGAGGGTTTCCTTCGATAAACTTCTAATATTGTTTTGTTTACATATTTTCTTTAGTGTTCAGCATTTACTTCAAAAATTACTTCATTGAGTTCATGTAAAATAAACACTTTTTTACAATTTTTACGCTTTTTGATTATTTGACAGTTTAATTAATTTTTATAAATACATTTAGTCAACTATAAATGGCTTACATTAATTACTCTAATTCAAACTGACTAGGATTTCTTATTTTTCATTCTGGTATTTTTATCTAAAAATTTTCTTTTCGATTCATTTTAGAACATTTTTACTTCACGTGACATCTCATGCGTAGTAAAAATACTTTTTCTGTTCAAATACATTACATCTCAATGCGCAAAATTTTGAATATTAGAGCTCAGGTATACTCTATTTGAATAAACAGGCAATTGTTTTCTATTCACATGCTCTTACCTTTATGAATAGAATTCTGTTGCTACATTTCTATTCAAACTTTCAATATATTTATGAACTGAACGAAAATGCTTTCCTATTCTGTATGAGATTTTAAAAATAATATATCTACTTTTTCCTATTGTGTTTTGCTATTGTATATCAAAAGATTTGATTCAAAAGTTCTTAAGATTTGTTTATAAAATATCAACAATATTCATGTATCCGTCATTTAAAATATCAGTGGTTTATTTATTTATCAGCATTTGGACTTTAAATCGAATCGGCTGGAATAGCTACATAAATATATCTACTTCCAGCCGACTGATGGCTGAGTGGTTAGCGCTCCTGACTCCTGAGCTGTGGGTTCTGGGTTCGAATCCCTTTGCGGACATGGATGTTACTTTCTTTCTGTGTTTTTCTTTCCTTTCTTCTGTGATGATGTATGATTGTGGCCCACCTTATAAGCGAGATTGTGGAGATACGGCACGAGTAACACTACTCGCCTCCATGATTTGATTCACAGGTACCCACTGGGTAACAACTAATGAGTAGCAGTTTCTGGCTTTGTTGTGGCATAGAATTCGTCGCCCAAGTGCCTTCCATTGAAAATATATATATATACTTCTTTGTTGATTTATTCTGTAACTGTGTGTGTGTAAATATATGCTCAAATATAACGTATGCCTATAAATAAGCACTCATTTTTTCCCTTCTTTTTACGTGTTTAAGTATTAAGTGAACAAAATTTTGCGTTTCCATTCAAATATTTTACGTTGTGGACATGCGTGTGTTTGAGACAAAGAGAGATAATTCTATTTTTCATGAAATTTAAAAGAAAAAGATTATTAATTACCTTCTTCTCAATATATTCTTATTAAAATAGAACATATAATATGTTTAAATGTACTACTTTTCATCATATTATTTTTAACTTTTAGGCATTACAATTTAATGTCTCAAATATGTATATTGAAATAATTGTGTTGATAGATAAAAATCATTACAAAATTTTTATCACTACATTTATTTCTAGTTTTGTTAATAATAATTTAATATGTAAATTAAATTTTATGCTCTTTTATTTTATAAAAGAACAATTTTATTATTGTATGAGCTAGAACTATTTCTCAAAATACCGATGCGAAACAGTCTATAATGAAAGAACTCAAATAAAACTGAACAAATACAATAAAAAAACTTAACAAGTAAATTGCATATCAACTCATTTGACTTATGGAATTAATTTAGAATTCAAATGCTTCAATTAATCAAGATTCACTGTTTGGACAATTTCTTACAAATATTGCAAAACATTATTATGTTGCCCATTCGCTTACGGTAAAAATGCGCCATGTATTTCCATTTTATTGGAAATTCACATTCACTTACTGCAATAATTGCTCACAGTGAATAAAATCGCTTATTAAGAATTCGCCTACACTGCTAAATCACTTGTATTGTCAATTAAAAGATGAGTCTAAAAAATAATGGTTAGTCTTACATGGCATAAATTCTTTATTCTTGAGTGTCATTTGAACAGACGATCGAAAGAAAGTTACCGGAAATTTTGCATTCATTATCAGCTTTATGACTTTACTCTAATGTTCTCAATTATGAGTAATAAATTTGCTGAGAAATATTTTAAGCTTTCATTTTTATATTCTGTCTTATAAAATATAAAACAGTGTCAGTTATTTGTGTGAGTAAAAGCTTTTATAAATCTTTCAATTATTGAAGTTAAGAAGCATAAGCCTTGAAGTTTATTGCCACATATCAAATTTTAATCTATCTATAAAGTTTTAAGAAATATTAATACACTTAATTTTTGTTCATATAATTTTTTGGTAGTGTATTTCATATCATAGAATAAAGAAATTTTCGAAATACTTAATTCCAGTTTTGTAGTCTTTAAATTATCATTAATAATTTTACCTTATTAAATTAATTTTTTCTTTTAAATTCAGTTATACCCGTTTCAATCATCAATCATTTCAAATAAAATTTGGAAAGATAAGGAAACTGATATAATTAGTAATTAATGAAACCATTAAATAGTTTATTTAAATATCACAGACACTCTAAAACATTGCTGTCCAAATTGTCTAGTGGTCAGCGTGCTTGACTGCGGATAGGCAGGTCCTGGGTTCGAGTCCCGGTTCGAGCATGGATGTACTTTCTCTCTCTATCTATCGTGTCTTCGTCCTTTCCTAGTATGAATGGGCTGTGAATGGTTGCCTACTCTATAAACGGAAACATGTGGCATGTGTGTTTTGACAGGGGAAGTCGTACTCCACACCAAAATATGGTTCAGTTGGAAAAGTGGAACAGCTCACCCCATAATGCCAGCGTAGCTTAGCACGCGACAACTACTATAAAACATTTTTTCATAATACAATTTTTTTTTATTTTGATCAAAAAATAATTTACTGATTTTTTTTTTAGTTCAGAAGCTTTTTGATTATTGCCTTTATAAGGAAAAGTTTAGAAATATTAAATAGTAAACATAAAATTTCACACATTAATGGAATAGTTAACTTTCTCGTCAAGAAAAGCTGATGAGTATCAAAAATGATGTCAATAAATTAAGCTTCTGAAAAAACATTTCGTATAGATCTTTCATTTAACAGTTTAAACTATTTTTTATGGATTTGCTTTAATCTACTAATAAGCATGCTTTGAAAAGTAGGGTTACCCATCTCGAAACATTATTCATACATTTCATTACTTTTCGAAGTTCAAAATATGTCAGCACATATGTGTAGTATGCATAAAAAAAATTTCTGTAATTTAAAAATCAACAATTACATTTTTACCTGAGCTTGTTCATATTTTTATACGAAAAAGTCATTTACAAAATAATGTATATATAGGCATTAATAATAATTATTATTTTATCAATTAATTCGTATAAACATTGTCTGATATTAAGACGGTATACTTCTTTGCACACTACAATAGTTCGTTTTTCGTTTAAAAATTCTATCTAGAACTAAGTTTTTATCATCGTACGACAAAACAGATCATTTTTATCCTGCAAGGCAATGAATAAAAGATGAAATTGTTACTTTTCCTTATTTGCAATATTCTATTCTTTCATTGTTAATGAACTATTTAATTTCTGTATCTTATTACCATGCTTTCATGATTGAAGAGGATTTTGAAATATTTTAAAACTATTCCCATTTCGAAGCTTTGCTATTGCAAATCAAAAATATTGAAGCTTTTTTTAACGTATTTGAAATTATGTATACTAGTGCTGTATTTAAAACAGATAAATATTCTGAAGGTCACTAAAAATTCAAGTACTTCATATCTGCTTTTATATGCCGGCCTACTTGTCTAGTGGTCTCCTGGGTACGAATCCCGATTCAGGCATGGGTGTACTTTCTCTCTCTCTCTCTCTCTCTGTCCTGTCTTTGTCCTTTCCTTGTGTGTGCGAATGAAGTATGAATGATGTCTACCCTATAAAATGGCATGTGTGAGGGTGTGATAGTAGCCCACCCCCTGTGCTGCACCCGGAGCAACGCCTCGGCGTCTAAGAGGTCGCTGTTTCTGGCCGGTTCCTTGGGTATCAGGGAACAATAGATTAATAGACTATGTTACAGTTGTAACTGTCTACAATCTACCATTGGAAAAAAATATTTGTTTTTATATTACTGGGTAATTAGCAATTAAATGATCATGTTTATTTGAAAAAGAAAGCTAGGTAGTTTCTATGGAGATAAAAAGTATTCCAAACTGATGAAATGTGTGTGTGTGCGTGTGCGCGCGTACCTGCGTGCTTGCTCGACTCTACACTCGTACGCGAAGACTATCTCTGAAGAAACAGAAAGACGATCCTATGCCTCTTCGTCGTTCACATCGCTCTAATCCAGCAACATTCCAGACACTGGCGTCAGTGCTGTGGGGTCAATGCCTGTGATTCTTAACGAACGCCATGATCAATCGACAGGAAATAATTCTGGTCGATATGGGAGCATCCAGAGTATCTTGTACAAGCTGCAGATCTTACATAGACATGATTTGAGAGACCACCACTACCTCCCATCGGATGGGAACCATGGTGGCCTTGTTGTTCGGGTGTCGAGCGCATAATCACAAGTTAGTGAGTCCAAATCGATAAAAAGATAGCCGATAAAAAGATCCGTCGTGTTCTTTAAAAACGGCGGAGGCACGTTAAAACTGGAGTTGGTCACAGTGTGCTCCAAGTGAAATGAAACCTCTGAGCATTGCCGTCCAAATATTAGGGATCTTCTGCTTGGACCCTGCTTCAAAATCACGAAGATTCAACACGGCTTTTTTTATCTGACTGGTAGATCCCAACTCATGACTAGGTACAGAGAAGCATGCTGGTGCAACAATCTTCAGTTGAACACTTTTATTCACGCATGCTGACGTCACTGTTGGTGAAATGGTATCTCGCAAATGTTCCACAGTTCCTTGTTCGAACCATTTTCACCACAGCCTATGCACTGTGGACGCGTACAGCTATCTGTCAAATGCGATTTGAAATAATGACCAATCTGTCTTTTTTAAGCCGATTACCATGCCCCTCGTAAACTGATCTATCTTCTGGAACCTTCTCCTTCAACGATGTCTTGGCATTCTTTGCAATTACAGGTATCCTTTGTGACGAAGAAAAACTTCAAACGATTATTTTCAAAGCAACAATAATGGCATGAATATTGCCCACATTGCTGATTTCTCATCTTATATCCTACGTGAACTGGAAAGCTGCAGATTTTACGTCATTTCCATAACTTGGTACCCTGAAATTTGCGTAATTTTCTGGACACTCGTTCTTAGTGTTGGATTTTAAATGTTCGAGCACCGTATATATATATATATATATATATATATATATATATATATATATATATATATATATATATATATATATATATATAGATAGATAGATAGATAGATAGATATAGATATATATATATATATATATATATATATATATATATATATATATATATATAAAATTATATAATTATACGTGATTTACACTTACCTCTTGGTCTCTTGTCTCAATAGTAATTAATTTGTATAACAAATGCAATATCATACTTGAAAGCAAACATTTAATATATTTATTTTCAAATTTATTTTAAAGTTCAAATTTATTATCAAGTATTTTTTTTAAAAAATTTAATTTCTTAAGGGAAATTAATTTACATTTATTTTTAATTTTACAAAAGAAAGAAAGTTGAAATTGTGTAGAATTATACGTGTTTAACACTTACTTTTTTGTCTATACTTAAGAAATTTTTATAATAAATACAATTTCATGCTTAAAAGTATAACTTTCATTATACTAATTTTCAAATTTACTTAACTACTTTCCTCCAAAATTTAACATTTTAAGGGAAATAATTTTCTTCATTCATTTATATTTTTCTTCTAAATTTTATACTCATTAAAGTTTACACTAATCTTTCTTTCTTTTTCAGGATTTTTATGTCGTTCTCCTGTCCCCTTGTGAATTAGATGCCACCATGAAGATGATCCTTCAAGTGCCCATGTGGGCTCAGAGAGTCATTTACATTCAGGGTTCTGCACTTAAAGACACCGATCTCACTAGAGCAAGGTAGGACACTTTAAATTTGCAGAATCAAAACCCGCGTCGACTTTCGGATTTAGAGCTTGGTCCTAATTAAGATAATTAAATAAGTTTCCCAGCGATGCACAGGTGCTTAACGCCCCTTGTCGCTTACTTCACGCATCAACTTATTTCTACTTAATCAATTTACCTCACCCAGCTTCTCTAATAATTGCGTTTTAATTTTTTCTAACTGCACTTTTCTGCTTCAGGTACAGAATATATTATATTTAAATTTTTAGCTAATTATAATAGTTACTTCCATTACATTGAAACTTGGAAAAATGAATGTATATGTATACTTATGTGTTTAAAGCAACTGTAACAAGTAATTTTTGTGTATGGAGTTTCCTCATAAGTAATCAAATGTCATTATTCGTTAAAACTACGTGACACAGCCATTTATTTGTTTATCATGAATTATTATGAATACATGCCACTTATTTGTTTATTATGAAATATTAGGAATACTAGCCACTTATTTATTTCCACGAGAAACTTTTAACTTTCCATGACAACATATAAAGTAAATAACGACCAAAGTTTCAAATGCATCATTGACATATGTTACTTACGTACCAATATAAATTATTTTAGAAAGTTTTAGGGGATAATTCCACATTTCTTATGTCAATATTAAATCTGTTCACGCAATATTAAATCTGCATCGATGGAAAAGTTTCTTTGAATATTACTACCTAATTCTGCCATGATATGAAGCCTAAGATCCAAATCTGTGAAAAGAAAAGCCATATCATGGATAACTTCTCATTCTCATCTCATTCTGATACTGCAGTGGTATAGTATACGCATACATTATCATCTATTAAAAAGGTCCCACTCGCTATATTCCTAAAAAATAAGCGTGGTCTTGGTGAATCTTAATAGAATCCTGTAATCACTTACTTATATATACAATAGATTTAAAAAATATCCTTGTGTTATCAATAATGCTCACTTACACAATTCTCTTCCTAACGATTTACTTTTTGAATATTCTGGAGATAAACACGAATTCTCATTCGCTGTTCACACTACCTGACTTTCAAATTCAATTGTAACAGTGAAACAAAATCATCATTCTGGACTTTTATAGCTGACGCAAATGAATATGATCTTTAACTCAACACAGTCTTTCCCAACGACGTTATAGTTGTAAAGAAATGGAGGTAAAGATCTTTGATCTCTGTAAGACAACATTACTCTATCGCCAACAAATGGTATAAATATTATTTGAAGATATATATAGAAAAAAATATGGTTTCTCTTTTCTTTTAAAGAGACAATTAGATCTTCTTGATCTGATACATTCTTACAATTAAGCTGTCTCTCTGTATTTTTTTTAATTAAAATTTTAAAAAACATATTTACTCTCGCTTACTAATGCAGCAATTCGAATAACGATTAGCTAACTTTAAGATATTCAACAGTATTATCAACGCAGTGCGCAATCATTATATTAGACAGATCAAAAGATTTTTCTCCTAAATTAAAATTTGTTGCATTTTTTTAAGAAGCTTACAAGACGGTCCCGCTTCCCTTGTCTTAAATGTTGTTGACAGCATAAAATGAATAATTTATCAAATATTCTTTCTTTAGAACATATCAGATATCTTGGCCTACAATGTTAGTTCGATATTTTCGTTTGGAATCGTGATAACTTAACTATTAATTCTATCAGAACTTCGCGATAAATCCCGATTGTGTTATATATATATATATATATATATATATATATATATATATATATATATATATATATATATATATATATATATATATATATATAATATTATTCAGTGACTTCTTAACCTACAATGCTATCTCGAATCAAAAAATTCGAGATAATATTGCATTGTGGGGCAAGATCTTTAATATGAATACACACGTTTAGAAGAGAATTTTCCTTTAAAAGAAGTGTTATTAGTATTTCGTTAAAAAGTTAGAAGTACTTCATTAAAAAAACGGATAAAAATCTGAAATAATAAATATTTTTATTGAGTAATACCATAAAATATTCATTTAATTGTTTCAAAATAGGTTGGAAGTCCTCAAAAAATTTCTTAATTTAAGTTTGGTGTAATTTTGAATTTACTTTGATGTGAACACAAAGGTTGCCTTAAAAAAATTATAAATATTTCTTGTTATTTATTTTAATGCCTTAATACAAAGACCACATCTTCACCTATTTCCCAGCTCATTTAGCTTTGTTAAATTCTCTTATTGACTACATTATTAATCGTCATTATTTATCTAAGAAATAGTTAACATTATCCTCATAAAAATTCTGCGTGAAATTACTTAATTTGTTGTGAAGTAACGAGTGTTTTTACCTGCTGGGAATGAAGTTATTATTTACATTTTATGATATTTATAACAGTTAAAATTTATGACTGCTAGAAAGGAGAATAACATCCTAACCACATTTTATTCCATAGACATTCAGAATATAACAATCTTCTAATCTGATATAGAATACTAATAAAATAAATAATGTTCAAAATATCAATATAATACTGGTTTTTGTTGATCCATCTTATTGTTTTGAACTTTTTTTATATATAAAGACAATTTTTATTCTAATTTTTTGTATTCTGGCAGGAAACCTCTTGCATGAGTGTTCTGATATATCTCAATCACGTGGGGAAATATGGTTGGATACAAAACTTATTTTACAGTATTTATAATAAAGATTGCAGTATATTAGTTAACTAAAGGTCGACCGATGGTGGTGTTGTTAGCATCCTTAGCTTCTATTTAATAGGTTCCGTGTCCGAATCTTGGATCAGGCATAGATGTTTCTTTCTCTCTCTGTATGAGTTTTTCTATCCTTTCACTTTCGAGGTGAAGATAGCAAACACAATGGGTGCTTTGCAGTATAAGTTGCCTTAGCTTTCGCTTTTTGCACAGGATTAAATTCCTAAGAACCACCGAGCATTGGGGAAAAAAGATAGCTAAATCAGAATTTCATCTAGTATTGCTTCTTAAATACATAATTTGCATAATTTTTTAAGTATATCAATAAGAATTCACTTATACTTGTGAAATAATTTATAAAAGAAATAATTATATTAATTAATGTGTACCTTAAATTTAATTTAATTAATTAGAAATAAAGATTCGTGTAGCATATTTATTTAGCAAAGATTTTATGAGCATAATAAGAATATATAACGATGTTCGCCTTTCATTAAAAACAGAAAAAGTGGTAACATATATTAACATTGAAATATTCTATCATTACAAAAATATTGTCCTTAAATAATTTCATTTCATAAGTTCGAATAAAGTTTCATTTAAAATATTCAATAGTCAATAAAACATTTCCATATTAAGAAAAAGTATGAAGTTATATACATATCTTATCATTCATATCAAGGTAATAAGCTAATTTATTGCTAGATTTGGAGTGGAACTTGGTTTAAGAAACAACTATGCGTCATAAGAAGTGTGAAAATACTAATTGAAATCCTCAACTACTGAGACAGATTGATTAATTATATACTAATTTAAATAATTATACCTTTTTATACTTGTCATAAATTTGATTTCATTTTCCTAGCTAAAGTTATAGGGGAGATAAATTGATAAGTCTTATAAAAGAGGACCGAAAGGAGCAAAACAACCTGTAACAAAAATTTAATCATCATCTAATCAACAGGTTAATTATTTAATGAATCAGCCTCATAAGGCTGTTGGAAAGGAACAAATAAATATTATTGTCATCTAAAGCGAAGCCAGATTAATTGAACATTGTCATTTTGTTTTACTAAAACCAATAAAAGATTATTTTATTTTGTAATATATATATATATGTGTGTGTGTGTGTATATATATACATATGAACGTATATATATACATATATATGTGTGTATATATGTATATATATATATGTGTATATATGTATATATATGTATATATATGTGTATATATGTATATATATGTATATATATGTGTATATATATATATATATATATATATATATATGTATATATATATATATATATATATATATATATATATATATATATATATATATATATATATATATATATATATATATATATATATATATATATATATATATATATATATATATATATATATATATATATATATATATATATATATATATATATATATATATATATATATATATATATATATATATATATATATATATAAAATAATTTTATTCTTCTTTTTGTGGTAAAATTAAGGTTGATAAAAAAAATGGTAAAGAATTATTTTATAAAATTATTATTCTTTCATTATTTTCCAAAAGCATTGTTTTTGAACTTCGCATTCTGGGGGTAATATCTGTGCTCTCTGTGGTACGCTTTCCTTGTTGTAAACCAAAGGTGGGTTCTACCAATTACATGAACCAGCTATCTCCCCTAATTTGATCTACTAAAAAATCTTCGTAATTAAGAAATAGGGACCTAGCAAAAGACCCTGTTTCTACATTAACACCTGTTGGAATGAAAAAGTACTAGACTTAGCTTATAATTTTGGTAAATAAGGCAAATATTTGATGCATTTTTTTATTTTTTGTGTCACAGTTAATTTTATTAAGTTAATTGAAAAAAGTTTCCAAATAATCAAGAAAGGAATTAATAAAATCTATATCATTTAAGTATATTTATGATTGATACAGAACTAAAGATAATGGCTTTTAATATTATAGTCCAAATAATTTAAACTTATTTTGAATTGATAAATGAGGTGAAATGTGTGAAGAAAACAAATTGCAAGTTTATATATTTTTACCAAATTTTTCTCTTTAATATAAATTTTAATTATTAAATTAAAGATAAAAATTAAATTTTCACAAAATTATCACAAGAATCATTGAAAAAAAGTATTTTTCTTTCAATTGTATTTTTTATTTCAATTGCTTTCATAGGTCTTCCAAAACTTTGTAAATGAAACAAAAATCAAGTAAAAAATTTTCTTTAAATTATTGAACAATTTAACATAAATACAATTTTATTTTTTATTCAAAAGTATGCCAAAAAAAATTATAAATGTTTATAACGTATTTTATATAACATAATTTTATATTTTCCTACCTACATTGTCAGCCTTTTTAAATAGCAATAATTTTCATTACCAAATTACGAAATCCGAATTATTTATAATATTATCTTACATATGCTTATTTTCAAATTAAAAATAATCAGCTATGAATAAAAAATAAAATTACCCAGCATTGTTTCATAAAACTTTTTATTATAAATTATAAAGATTTCTAAAGAGGGGAGATATAATTAATTATTCGGATTACTTTGAATACAATTCATTCTTATTCATTTCCCTAGTTTACGTCCACAATGAATTTCGTTCAAAGTAATTTCGCATTAATCGGTAAAACCTTTCAAAGTTTAACACTTATTACCACAAGTCTTCATGGTGTTTTGAATTCACAACACTACGAAAACACCTTTACTTTGATGGTTTTTCTTTAAAAAAACTGAATTACAAAAGAATTATCTCAACAGTTCCTGAATTATTGAACAGGATATTTATGGATACAAGAATTTGAGGGGAACACGTCACACAAAAATATCTTCTGGAAGTTGAAACCATTACGTATGTGCATATCTAATTCCACCCTTTGTGCTTCTTCTTTCAAAAGGGACGTGGATTGCCATATTATGCAAGTGGAATGTCTAATGGATTTTTTATTGTCTTTTCTTAACGTTTCATCTGCTTTCTTTTTGCAGGATGAACGCGGCCGAGGCTTGCTTCATTCTGGCTGCCAGGAACTACGTAGATCGTAGTGCAGCTGTAAGTATATCCTCAAATATTTTAACTGCACTTTTCCATTAGAGTTTTTCTTTCATGTGTAAAAAGAATTTCTTAAGCTAAAAATAGACTTTTCTCCATTATTTATGCAGCTTAGGGCGTGTGAATACATATGCATCTTTATATACACTCATGTAATGTGACGCCAAGATAGGCTGTTATAGCGTACCTAAATTGCAGCGTGTTTTTTTAGGTTTGTGGAAAATTTAAGTCCTTACAGTTTATGTTACTGCAGACATTATCTATTTATATTTTAGAAATGGTTATTGAACTTTGATATATTCCTTGATAAATATGTGGTAACTGGTATTTTGCAAAAAAAAAAAAAAAAAAAAAAAAAGCATAAGCTTTATTGCAAAAAGCATTCAAAAATGTTTTATAGTTGCATATCTTATGTCCGTGTAATAGGGTTGATAGCTTAAGCCTTTTATTCCTAAATTCAATTATAACGAATAATACTTTTTTGTAATTTAATTGTTATTAAATGCTATTGAACCCTCGAACAATGAAGGTAGTATTTTTCGATAATTTGTTGTAACTTCCTTACTTACATAACCCCCATGCTGCATTTGAAAATACTTTTCTTAATTGACTTAGTAATTATTTAGGCATTTTTAAATTAGTACAAATGTAGGTTGAATACAGCTTAGCTGGAAAGACAAAGAAAATAATGTCATTAATAAACACCAAATAAAAAGCTGCTGGGAATTTTCTTAAAATATTCGCTAAATTAAAGCTTAATGATTAAATTGGTTCAAAGTAGAGAAACTGAAAAAACAATTAAATATCAAGTTTTTCATTACTAACCTTATTGTTTTAAAGTAAAATTAAGTATGAAAAATGGGGAAAAACTATCACAAATAATTAATTAATAATACTTGGTTAGTTAGCTTTTAACAAAAAGACTTAAGTGTGACGTAATGCAATCAAAGAAAATTCGGTGTTGTAGGACAAACCATTGACATATATTATTTTCTGAAAAGAATTCTACAGTAATTTAATTTCTATAATGTAGGGGTAAAAAAGACGCTATACAGCTTTAGTATCATCATAAAAGAGCAATAAGAGTGAATTAGTTGTATACGATGCACCTTTTGAAGTACAAAATGAAAACTGTACAAGATCTGTTTAAAAATTGCTCTATCCTATTATTAAGAATTCTGTATTAAAATTGCTGTGGAAGAAAAACTACTAGATCATTGCAAAAGATCATGTGATTTTTATTTTTCCAAAAAAAAATTGCGATAGACGTCGTACTGTTAAGCAATACAAGAAGCTAGTTTTTATGGTGATGACATGAGTAATTTTGTAAAAAGTAACACATACGGATATAGTGTAATTTTTCTGGAAACAATTGGAGGTCGAATGCGTAGTCATTCTATTTAATTTATATTTCACATAGAATAGACATCACAAGTAATATGAACTGTAGCGTGAATTAAAATCCATGATTGAAATTTTTCATTCTATGTTTCGTCTCTTATCTGACTGAGAACTTTTGAATACAGTGCCATTTATTGTTGGTGGTGATGTTTCAAACTTATTTTTCTGAATAAAAAAGAAACCCTTAACCATCTTTAAAATATTACCATATTTAATACGAGTCTTACTAAGTAGTATCTCTCCCATGATCTATTTCAAAGGCCATATAAAGACTTTGTACCCTGAAAAATACATATAAGCTTACCTTACTGGCATGAAACGCCTCCCACTGAAATTTCTGTGACGTATTGTGACATATACTTTTTCCTTAGGATGAGCACACAATTCTCAGATCATGGGCAGTACGAGATTTTGCTCCCAACGTTCCTCAGTACGTGCAAATCTTCCGTCCTGAAAATAAAGTTCACGTTGCATTTGCTGGTAAGTAATCATCAAATGATTATGTTGACTCATCATTCATTTTTCAGCTGGTTACTTTTGAACATGTTAAGCTTCCATTACTGAATTCAAATCAATGTTCATAAGAATTTTAAGCATTTCTCAAAATATTGCTTGTTTTCTGCATTTAATAGACATAAATTAATTTGAGAAAACGTTTAACAGAGTCAGAGAAAATATTATGTATAGTGAAATATACATTACTTTATAAGTTTTCTTCACATATTGTTATCTTCCATGCAGCATTTCATTTTTAAACTGTAATCTTGGCTTACTTGTGAACACACAAAAGGCGATATCCACATTTTTTAAATTTGTGATTAAATAGGAAATTATCATATCTTACTTTTTGAAATGTTCGCTAAAAATGATTTATATAATTATAAAATGTCCCAAAAATAAGCATATTTTATTTTAAAATATATAATTGAAATTCTGTAACAAAAAAATAAAATATATTCTTATTAATCTCTATGAACTAATTCAAACAAATGCAATGAACGAACTAATTCTCATAATATTATAAGAAAATCCCAATCACTATCTGCATTCTGGTAAAAATTAATGTTTCATTATTATATATTTATTTTATATATACAATATATATCTATATATATATATATATATATATATATATATATATATATATATATATATATATATATATATATATATATATATATATACCACAACACATAGAAATAATTTTATGGATAATTTTAGTATTCACTGAAAATTAATCATTAAATTTGAAGTAAATCTCAAACAATCAAAGTGGTTTTCATTAATCAAAAGGCGTTCAAAATTTAATTAATCACTTTAATCAAGTTTAGGAATTTTTATTGTAAAATACGAAATAATAGTCATTAAATAATAATGTAGTTTCACATTTAATAAGTAGATCACAAACATAAAGAGAAATGTTTGTGATCTACTTATTAAATTAAGAAATGTAAACCCTTAGCTTGAAATTTTTGAATATCTCACTCCTCAATTTTTCTCATCAACTTTAAATTAAAGGTTGTTAGCTTTTAAAATTAAAGTTTGTTATAAGCTTATTAAACTTTAAAACTTATTAAATTTTATGAAAGGCATTTTTGAAGCATTATATCTTTCATGTGTTTAAAATTTAAAAAATAAAACTTTCATAAGAGTTAATTATATAAGATCTTACGAAAGCTCGTTTATTATTATTTATTTAAAAATTTATGTGTAGAATTTCACTTACGATGAATTATCTATTGCTGAATGGTTTATAAATGAAGTGGTAGTTGTAAAGCTTCTCTGCGCCAGTTCTAGAGCAAATATTTACTATAAATATATGTTCATAATTTTGATTAATGTATCCTTATACCTGTGTTCTTTCTTTTAGTTAAAAGAATCAAAATAATAAATATTTCTTAAAATTATCTTCTCAACATTTTATCACAGTATCCAAAAAATTGTCATGTAATTTATAAAATTTAAATAAAACACTAAATTTTTATATAATTATGAAAATTTTATATCTAAACACATTTGCATAACCAGGCATAAAATTTTAAGTTATTGAATGTAACTAACAAGAATTGTCTATTAAAATTAAGATATATTTCATGGTAGTTTCCTCATAGCAGAAATTGAATATCAATTCGTAAGTATGAAGAATAGATTCATACTTTGTTAGTTATATTAGTGTAAATTGGTGATTAAAATTAGAAATATGGAGAGATTGAGGATTGGTTCATATATGAAAAGGTAGTTCAAACGTTTCGTTGTGCGAGTTCTAGCGCAAATTCCTACTGCAAAATGTTCAAACATATTACAACTACTGAATATATTATATTAAAACCCAGTAGAAGTAATTCTATCTACAAATATTACAATAAAAGTTTAAAAGTTATTTTCAAATAAGGAGATATTCAACTATAGAATCGACATTCTATAAGTTTGTCATTAACCAGACTTGTGTAGAATATATATTTTAATGTCCTGAATAGTTTTTTTTATTTCAAACATTGTATAAAAACATTTAAAGGCTATACTATTATCTTTAACTCAAATTTCTTCCAGAATTTCTGATGATATCATAAGAAAATGGTTAAGCATTCTCTTATTTTGAAATAACTTTTAATGGATGCACAGAAACATAAAAGTATACGCATTAGCAGTATTCCTAATCTATAGTCTCCTTCGAATAAAAGTGACTTAAAATACAAAAGAGTAGTTTTATTATATGCCAGTATAGTAGTATATCAGGCAACTTCTTATGCCATGTAAAAGAATGGGCTACCAATTAAGTAACCATGATGATAATAAAAAAAACATTTGAAGATAACCTTTAATTTATGCTTAATGAAGGTTTTTTGTGTAATAGAATACAGCTTAAATGATCAAAGTGTATATTTCTAGGATTTTCTAAACTGTAATTTTGCCTGGATAACTAATAAAAATGAATACACTGAAGAATATGTGCACTGTACACTAATATTTTAGCTGATTAAGTATTAGCTAGCACTGCATAAAAAAGTCTTAACTGTTGTAGTAATCGTGAGATCTTAAGACAAGCACACAATTATCACGAAACTAAAAATAATCTTATTCGTAAAGGTAATCAATTGCTGAGTATTTAACAGCATTTTTTGAGTTGGGTAATTTGTATTCTACTTTTAAATTATTATTTTTTCATGTAACTAGAGGGATATCCTTTGTTAAACAGAAGAAATTTTTTATATCGTCATTTCTTTTTACTTTGAATCACTTAATGATAATTTAAAACAATAGACAGTTCATCAATATATTTATTATATCATATAACTTTAATGACATTATTGTCATTATATTTTAATGATAGATCTTTCTAATAATTCATTAATTAAAAACATTCAGAAGAAAGTGTCATTGAAATATTGGCCACAATCTCAGATCATTCCAAATTACTTTTAGCGGATGCCAATTTCTTCTCAATTTACTTACATTATTCCCAGTATTACTCTTAATTTAATTTTTAAGAAATATTTTCAAAATATATAAGTTGGATATCTTAAAGATCCATTTGAAATATACTTGTGATATGAAACATATCAAGATTCTCATTTTTTTCCATATGCAGCAATTTTAAGATACTATGAATTTTGCTTTGGAATAATCATTCTTTGCAAAGAATTTCTAGAAAGCTAATTTTGTTTCTTGGAGTATATCCACAATATTTTCTAAATTGATTGGAAATTTTATTTTAAATCAAAAATTTGTAAATGTAATGAAAAATATTAAAAAATTTTCTTTCATTCTTACAACTATTTTTGTTTTAGAATTGTGCTCACAAAATCTGACAATATGAAAAGTTATCTCAAGCTATTTTAATTAATAAGTATTTCTTATTATTTAAAATAGCATGATAACTTTTATTTAACATATTACTATTACAACTTTACGTAATTAAATTAGTAATAATGTTACTTTTACAACTTTACGTAAGCAATACTTATAAAGTTATAAAAGTAATATTATCACTAATTTCTCTCTAAAAATCAATATTTACGTGTTAAATCAAGTATTTTGGTGAAGTTCTACAAATGGCATTCTTAAAACATGATTAGTAATATAATTTGCAAATAATCTACTAATAATATTGTATGATTTTTCAAAAGAAGCTGTGTTACAGTGGATTCCAGGACACTGCGGTGTTGCTAGTAATGAGTTAACCAACTACCCAGCTTAGGATGGGTACTTCCCTCCAACAAACATCAAGAAATGAAATTCCCCTCAAGAATACCAAGCTGCTCATTAAGAAAAAGATGAAGAACATTGTCTTGAACCAATTCTCAGAGAGACACTCTAACAAGACCTGGAGGAACAATCTTCAATTTACCCCTAATCTAAGCCTAAACCTAGACGCAGAGTGGTTGCCGAGTTTTGTTTGGCCACCGTGCATGACTGCCTTCTTAAACTCCTGTGTATAACTAACATAGTCCAATAACCTTTCTGCAGCCTCTGCGATTTTCGGAAGGAGATGGATGTACACCACTTTCGTCGCTGTCTAGCACAATCCGAATATTCCTTGTGTAATCACTACTGGCGTGATCGAGACATCCTCAGCACTTTATAGACTTTTCTATGTTCACTTGTCTACTTATTCTTTTTGTATTTGTGGCGCACTGGTCTTTGTAAGCGTAGCCATTGGAAATAAAAAAATAATAATTTCCAATTATTTTTACATCCTCACTTGATATTATTATGATTATTGATATTAGAATTTTATTATATTTAAATTAATAATATCAATTCAAATTTTTTATTGCTTCTAGAGCACGTTGTTTGCGAAGATGAGTTTAAGTATGCATTGCTGGCGAATAATTGTTTATGTCCTGGAACATCTACCTTAGTCACCCTCCTACTGCATACATCTAGAGGACAGTGAGTAGAAGATTATAACTTTGCTGATTTGCATGTAATTGAAATCTATTAATTTTTACGAGTATCACATCAACTGATATTTTAGTATTTAATCCCCGCAGTTACAGTTTTCGATTACTTTTGTAAATTCGTGTTCACAGTTAGTATAAATATGTGAGGTACCTCTTCATGTTATCATCACTTAAGTTTAAAATCAATATATAAAATTTAATTTGAAAATTAATTTGTCAGATTCACAATCATCAAATATTGTCGTTTTTATTAAACATGTCGGATATTAAGTGTAAAAAAATTTCCTTCCAAAAGTTTTATATAATTCTTAAGAAGTGTTGACTTTATTAAAAGTTTATGTAGGTACAATGTGTATAGTATTTTATATTTAATTGTTCAATAAAAATATAATTATGAAATAATTTGATTTATACTCCTTGGGCATCTATTTCCAGGTTAAAAAGCAATTTTACACTCGTGTCCATAAATTAAGGACAATGCAAGTTCAGGCAAAGAAAGAGACAGAAGCAAAACAAATGTAACTTATTTGTAAAGTCTATTTATTAAACAAAAGATAAAGAGCAAAAAAGATGCCATATGTTTGAAATCATTAATAAAATTTGCGATTTTTTTCTCCCTGGAGCAAATTTCGAAAGAGAACCTATTTACAAAAACCAATATAACATGGTTTGTATGATGGTTAATGCATAGTATGCTCTCCAGACAATGCAATACAAGCCGTACAACGCCTAGACATGCTGAGTATCAATTTATCGATCTGATTTTGGGGAATATTGCACCACTCATCAAGTAACGCTCTCCGAAGTTCGGGTAGGCATGTGGGAAGAGGTTAATGAACTGCAATTCTTCGGCCAAGCATGTCCCACACATGTTTTATTGGATTCAAGTCCGGTGAGTATGCTGACCAGTCCATACGGGTGATATCCTCCGATTGAGGGTATTCGTCTACAATGTTTACACGGTGAAGACTGGCGTTGTCATCAATGAACAGAAATTCTGCACCCATGGTAACCCAAAACAAACATACATGTTGTTCCAAAATGACATCCCGATAGATGTGGCCTGTGATGGTTACATTCTAAAAATACAGGTTAATTCTGAATACCAGAATAAGTACTCCCCAAACGAGCAATCCTGAACCACCGTAACGGTGTCGTTCAATTGTGTTCTCTTGGTGGTAACGGTTGCTTGCCCCTCTTCATATGAAAGTCGGGCGAGAATCAGACAGAAAGCTAAACCTGGACTCGTCGGAAAACATCACACAAGACCATTGTTACGGTGACCACAATGCATGCTCTCTACTCCAGATTAATCGCAGACGACAGTGAGGTACGGAAAGTGGAACACTTCTGAATGTCTACGAACATATAGACCAATGTACCCTAAGCGTCTATACACGGTCTGCCTTGAAACTGTCTTACCGGTAGCAGCAGACAGCTAACGAGACGGATCAGATGCTGTGCTCGGTGAGATGTTTTCGGCAGTAACTGCCAAATACTGGTCCTCATTTTGGGCGTTGTAACTCGGGGATGACCTGTGCTGTAACGTTTACTCACACTACCATCATATTGGAACCATTGCCGAAGCCTGGAGATGACACTCTGCTCGATTTCAAGTTTCTCGGATACTTCTAGGTGGGTACGTCTATATTCCAGGTGGCCGGTAATTCTACCACGTCAAACAACATCCAAATGCTTTCTTTGTGACATAACTGTGCGGTTATTGCACGGAAAGGCTTTTAAAGCGTTTATAAATAATTTTACTTTTTTACAACCATCCCTTATATACCACTCTCTAACACTCACGTGTAACTGCGACGTATTATGGGTGCCATCTGGTGGTTTCTTGTAATTTGCATTCTATTCTACAAGATGTGTGTGATAATTCTACATGTGAAATCTTTATTTTAGAGCTTAATTTCTGTGTGATTCTGAATTATCCTTAATTTATGAACATACGTGTAAAATTAGGTTTTCAACTTAAATTCTTGGAGTTGAAAATATACACTAAACATTAAACTTCAGGGTAACTCTAATGATAATATTCGAACTAATTTCGATGCATTCAAAATCTTTGTATAACTTTGTACATTCATTAATATAAATATTAAATGTTTTACAAATGATTTTTTTCTTATTCTTAATGATATAAAATGTTTTTAGTGCTTTGAATAAACGAATGTTAGTTCAGAATTCAAAATTTGAGTCACAAAATTAACATTTATTTAGATATTATTCAATAGATTGTTATGTAATCAATAACTTTATTTCTATGAATAATTGTGTCATACATTTCCTCTGAAAATCCGAAATTAGATTTTGGAATAAATTTCACGATAATTAAAGGAAGATTCTTAAGTTAAAATATTATTAGCGGTGTTTGGGTACCAGACAAAAATTGGTTTTTCTTAGATACACGTATTACATAATTTTCCGCGAAATATCCCAAATATAAAATTTCTAAGATTCTTCAAAGTAAATTCAATTTTATGTATTGCAAAAATGGAAGCAATTATTTTCAAGAATTATTTTTTTATACATTATATCAAAATATTTTTGAATGAGTTCAATTCTTCGAACCGTGAAGTTATTAAAATATTTTATTTGAATAAGTAAATTGAAACATCACATCATTAAAGATAAATCTGTTTTACAAACTTTATATCAAAGAATTAACAATACAAATACATATTATGTAACAATACATAGAATTTCTAAAGAAAATCTTTATTTTTAAACTATTAAAAATATTATCAAATAGTAGTACAAAAGTACTACTATTTGAAGTAGCTACGAAAATTATTTATAATAAATTATTTTTTGATAGAACAAATGAATTATATTTCCTGTTAAATTCAAAATAATATACGTGAACTTGGTGAAAAAAGCACTTACATACAATAGAGATTTTATGAAGCTTTTTAATTATTTCCTAATTCATTTTTTATTAAAATCCATAATGAAATATGTAAATTAAATTTTAGCTTTAACCTTAAAAAAAGGTTATTTTTGAAAAGACTGCTAAAAAATTATTAAGTTAATGTAATTAGCTATTTTGAGAAAATTTTTAAAAAGAAAATATTACCTGAATTGAGTTTTACAAAAAAATTATTAATTTAACAATGTGTGTTCATGCTAAATTATTATTTAATTTATTTCATTCATTTATTAATAAATTTCCAAAATATATGTGTATATATATGATTCTATAAATGTCCTTAACTATCTTAAGTTTTACGAAACACACTTTTATATACTTTTAATAAAACTAATCATAAAGCAATGAAATAGATTGTAATTTGATGCATTCTTAAATTTTCCTTGGTAAATAAGAAATATATGCAATATTTTAAATAATAATACCATGACTCATTTTTATTATTTAGTTAAGATTACTATTCCATACATTTATAAAGAGCCTGCACTCCATAAATTCTATTAGGAAGCATGTTCCAGTTTTTCAAAGAAGATTAACTTTTTGAAAAATAACGATATTTAATATTTGCTAGCTTTTTCAAAATTCTATCTGTGCCAGGAAACTCGGTCTCACATGTACATGAGCTTAAAGTAAATCAAAATCGGGGAAATCTAAAAATTTTAATCAGTTATTAAATTATAAAATATTGAATTCAATTTTCCTTACGTCCACTTTCCATTGCCTTTCTAATCTGCAACGTATTGGAAAGAACGAAAACACGTTTTTTTGCGAAGTAGAAAATATTTTTAGCCAAAAATTGATAAAATAAATATTATTTTTTGAGAACAGTTATACTGTGGGAATAGAGACAAAAGAGAAAACCGCGTTGCTGTATATATTTTTTCTCTTCTCATAATAGTTATGCATGTATGACAATTTCAAAAGAAAAGAAATAATCGCGCAGAACCTGAAACGTGCAAAGTTCTGGAAAGTCAGAAATTCTCACTCCTTATTGTCAGCAATATTACTGTGTGTTTATATCAGTATAAGTTACTGTATAAATTAGTTACAAAAACACGTTAATAGTCAAAATTATGAAAATAAAACGTTACAATGTCTTAAGTTATACAAAGACGAATATCCTGATGTAAGTTTTATTTCATTCCATGGAGCCTTTCTCAGCTCAACCCCTGCCGACATTCGGTGAATAAAAGGGAAAATATTTCATATAATTCAATTTAACATTGAAGCAAAAATTTTGCCTTCTGAATTAACTTAAAATTTTTTTGACTGTTTTATTTTAAAGCATGTATTTTATAGGAAACTTTTAGCAACAAGCAATGGGTTGGTAAGGACATTCACTTACGCTATAATAAGGAAGTGAGTTTAAATTCCTACCCAAAAGAAGATCTGTTGTGTTCACTAATGGGGCTGTGGCATGTACAAATTTGACCATGGCCGCAGTATCCTACTTGTGAAATGATACCTCTAGAGTGGAAGAAAAATATTAAGTTCATCTGCTTGGTCACTGCTTCTAAGTTATGAAAACCCACCCACATTCTGGGTCACAATTGTACATCCACTTGGTGGACCACATTATAAAGCATCACCATTTCCTCCCCTTGTAGTCTAAGACTTAGAATTCTTCTAATTTCCTTTTTACTTTACATATCAACATTACAACACGTTAACATTACATACCTCAACAGCATTTATTTATTTATCTCAAGATAATTTCTGAATAGCTTACACGAAATTTAATAATATTACAGTTCATTTTCTTTATAAAATAAAGTTGAGCTGTATCAATACATTTTTAAAAATAATTAATATAACCACATATAACATTAAAATAGAAATAACATATTTCTAACTAAGAAAATCAGAATATATTAATTCTGGTTAAAAATATATCCCCTAATTTTAAATATATATTCCTGTGAAAATATTTCCATTTTAGTGTAGTTTTTGAAATTTAGAAATATTTAGTTTTACATGAACAATCAATTTTATCAAGGAATAAAATTAATGAATACATGTGACGCTTATAGTTCGTATCATTGGAATTACATGATTTTTATTACTTTCCGTTAGAACAAGATTACTTTGACTGTTTATTGCTTGCGGGATACTCTTAATCAATCCCTATTTTTTTTGTGGTGGCTTATAGAATGATTTCCCTTCACACATACATTTTATATATGACTGCATTCGTCCAAGTATGAATGAAATGTCGCCAGCACTAATATATCCCTATCAATAAATCAGTTTATTTCTAATCATTATTATCCTTTCCCGACTAGCTTTCTGCATTCTTTAAATTGTTTTCTATACTATACTTACACATTTTTATAGCATTTCATGCTCAGCTTTTTATGTATTAAATTTTCGCATTTTTAATTATTATTTATAGGAATGGGACAGACTTTTTTTATCAATGATTTACTTAATAAATACATTCTTACTCCTTCTTATTTTTCAAAGTCTTTGTGATAGCTCATTCTATTAAGACAGTTAGTTAACTCTCTTTTTTTATTTAGTTTAGCGTATAATAACCACACTCAACTTGCCTCTATATTGAACAAGGATTTCAAGCATCTTGAAAGGGCGACTCAAGTTCCTTAAATTTTACATTTTTTAACTCTAAGTAGCCCCTGATTCAATTCCAATTATTGTTTAACAAAAGAGAACAGATATCCTAATCCGAAGTAGCCATTGATTCTTTTCGAATTATTTATTAAGAAAAGAGAACAGATTTCCTAACTTGAAGTAACCCTTGATTCCATTCGAATTATTGTTTAACAAAAGAGAAAATATTTCCTAACTGGAAGCAGCTCCTGATTCAATTCTAATTATTGTTTAACAAACGAGAACAGATTTCTTATCTCGAAGTAGCCACTGATTCAGTTCCAATTTTTGTTTAACAAAAGAGAATAGATTTCCTAACTCGAAGTAGCCATTGATTTCATTAGAATTATTTATTAACAAAAGAGAACAGATTTCTTAACTCGAAGTAGCCCCTGATTCTATTCGAGTTATTGTTTAACAAAAGAGAAAAGTTTCCTAACTCGAAGCAGCCCCTGATTCAATTCTAAAGATTGTTTAACAAAAAGAGAACAGAAGTTGTGTTTTGTATACATTTTATATGGTTAATTCTTTGAATGAAGAATCCTCTTTTCAGATATAGATATGAGACATACAATCTATGAAATTTCTTCGTCAAACGTTAAAATGTTGAGAAGGTTGTAAAAAGCTTATCACGCAACATCTTTCTGCCGTTTAACTATCCTCTGCATATATTTATGCAATATTTTATATAAAAAAATACTTTGTTATGAAAACAAATTACGTTTCTATTAAGCAAATAGTTTTTTAAACTTACTAGATTAATAAAACTTGTAAGACTATATTCTTCTCTTTGAAATATTTTTTGAACTTATTAATTTGCTCCTTTAATTTTAGTACGAAAACAATATTATCCTTTTTAAGAACAAATAATGTTATACTAGAATTTAAAAAAAAAATTCAATTTCTAGAATATGAGAATCATAGTAATCTGGTGTAAGGCGTTTGAAAAGTAGAAGCTTCTATTCTTGGCAAACCGAAGAACATCGCATCGAGAAGGGTTTACACATTAAAATTTAGCCATGCCCTAATAGCTTTTTATTTTTGTAATGCAGCGTAAAAAATTGAATGAAAGTTCGGGTATCGAAGTGTTGGCAGGGAGTAATGAATGCAAAAATGCATTAAAGAATCCAATTACGAAAACAGCTAGGTGCACATTTCCTAAATATCCTAATAAAGAATAAAAATTACTCTAAATAGCGCGATTAAAAATGTGCAATCGGCAAATAATAATTAAGATCCAATTAGTCTAATTTTTGTTAATTTCGGTAAGTAATGGAAATTAATTTAATTTCCAAAATTTTCACATTTGTTTTCGAATTATTTACATTTAAAATCAAACAATTTATATTACCATCAACTTCTAAAAGAAGAAATTGTTAAATCACTCAATTAATACTCCAAAAAAGCTTTTATAAGACCCTAGTTTTGAAACTTTAATCAAAATTAATTTTCTTAAATATAACAATAAATTCTATTTAATAATTGTACAAATTCTATTCGCTTAAGTTTGACTTAAGTGTCAGTAGTTTTTCTTTTTACGTTTTTAGGGTTTCGGTGTTGCATAATTTTTAGAAGCTTATCATTTTCTAAATGATTTGTTTCTAATAAATAAAATAATTATAAATAATAAAATAAAATAAATATATAATAAAAAATATTATAAAGATTTATTAATAACCATCAGAGGGCAGAATTAATTCGCTTCTCTTTCTCTTATATGAGTTTGCCATTATATTTTTTTGGTTGAAGAATACACTATATATTATTTATCATACAAATCCAAGTTACCTCATACTTAAAGTGAATTTATATATTTTAAAGTGAAGATTTGGCTTTTATAATACAAATATCCCCATGAAGATTGCAGTTAAAATTATGAGCAAATGAAGCTTATATCATTACCATTTAATTGTTTACTCAGCAAAATGCAAAGTATAATTCCAACAATTTAAACAGTAAGTTCACCCCTTTAGAGTACATAATGTATATATAAACAATGCTAAAAAATTCAAAGGCAAAACGCTATAACAAAAAGTCAGTGCGCGTGCTGGCTCAAGCAAGCAAAAATAACTATCGATTAACTTTTCATTGATAGATGTAGAAGAGAATTTGAGCGTGACAAAAAAATTTTAAACACATCAAACTGGTTATCAGTGCAAGTAAATCACAAATATAACGTAGGGAGAAATTTGTGAAAAATAAAAACGTGTTGCAATATCTTTAAATAACAATTAAAAAATAAGTAAATAACAAATGCAACACCGCTTTATCAATGGAATAAATTAAGCTAAAAAGCCTATTTTTCGTATTTTTATTACACTGTTGATTAATTTTATTTGTTATATTTAAAATAATTTTAAAGAATAATATTTTAAAGCTTCATTGACAAATTTATAAATAACTGCACCGCTATTTTTGAGTGATTAAAAAGATAATTAGCAAGTTTGTCAAATCCACACAATAAAAACGTAAAACAAAGTTTTACTTATATATTATATTCTATAAAAAAAATTAACATTGTAATTTACATATTTAACACATATGAAAATAGGGACTTAAAAAAATTTTGAAAATAAATTAATGAAACCAGCACAATAAATTACCTAGGGAGAGATCTAATTATATAAATCTCAAAAATGCCCAGGAATTATATTATACTGTTTAGAAAATTTCTTCATAAATTATCATACATTTATGAACAAAATAAGTCAGCTATTCTAAAAAAATCTTCAAATTAGAATTTGAAACAAATTAGTTTACTCACACTAGGAATAAAAAAAGACATCCTACTAAGAAAAAGTAAATATTAGAGGCAATGTAATTTTAAAGTGAGATGCGCTCTAACAAATAATTTAAATTTTTGAATCTGTAAAGTATTTTTTTTTTACAATTTAATCCTTTAGTTTCATGTTTTAAATTATTTTATCACGCATAATTATAAAAATATTTGTACATTAATTTATTATATTTAAAAAATTTAATAACTATTCTTAAGTGTTTCGATCTGTATTCAAAGAAAGTATTAGAATAGTTTTTTCAGAAAAATTGAATTATATTTTAAATTTTAGACTTGAAAAAAATAAAATATATGAATTAAACTCAAATTTTTAAATATTCCTAACAATATTGGTTCAAAAAAATTTTTAATTTCGTTTTAAAAAAATATGTGTATTATTTTACAAAAATATTTTCTTTGCAAAAACAGTAAAGCTACGTTTTAATAAACAATCACACTTAACTGGGCAAAAATGTATTAGCTGTATATATTTCACAAATACTAATAGACTTCAACATTCAACGTTTTAATGTTCAATGTTGCCATAAATTAAAATTATTATTTGAGAGTTCCGAATTTTCAAGTGAAAAAAATTTAATTCAAAATGGATAAAAAGTTTTAATTAATGTAAAATGAAAATATATTATAATAATCGCATTTATAAATCTGTTGAATGGTTTTCCAACAGTTGTATGTATATGAACACGCGCATATTTATATTTCACTTACTCTCGTTCGATAGAATATTCTTAAAGATTTAAAATACAAAAACCTTCTAAAGTTTATAAAATTTTATTTGATACTTTTTTTATAAAACGAAAATTCAAAATTTAGACCAGTTGAGTTTTGAAAATATTTTTCAAATGATTTGCTTAGAGATCTTTTAATTTTATAATTCTGATAAACGTTACTGGATTTAACTCAAAACATTTGAATAATAAATTTTTCTGTTTATCAAAAATGAAGGATAAATTTGAATGTTAATTAAAGGATAAATTTGTTTCCTTGTATTTTATCATGATAGCTACCAAATCAATATTATATTTTGAAGTTTTATTCAGAAGCATAATCACATTAAGAAGCATTTTTTCTAAAGAAGAAATAGTTTTTTAATTAGAAATTTAAAGTAAAAACCTTTGCAATCTTATTAATCATGAAGTGGTTATTCCTTTCGTTCCTATTGCAATCATGATTACCCTCTTTTATTAAAATTCTCATTGGTTTGAAATATCTAATTACATCGTATAACGCTTCATGTATGCCACATCTTATTGAGAAAGCGTTGTAAACCAGACTTGTAATGAATTTGACCTGCCTTTAAAGTGCAGTTTTGGAGTAGCAGCAAATAAGGCGAAGTTCAACATTGAATGTCTGTTTGTCGTCGGCAATGAGAAGAAATCCATTTATGATTTTTACCAGTAATATAGAAGTATTTTTTAATTTTAACTTTTTCCTTTTTTAAAAGCTTTCAAAATTATTAAAATTAACTTTTGTTCTAAATAATTAGTTTACAAATTTAGCGATATTACTTCTAAAATCAAACTCGTTGAAAATAGAACAGAAGTAAAAACAAAATGAAAAAACAAAACATTCATTTTATGGTTAGTTTAAATCGACAAAGATGATTGAAATTATTAATTTTTTTTTTATATATTTTAATATTGAGGTTTTTACTATTATAAATAACAGTAATATAAAATTTTACTTTTATTTAAAATAGTGGAAATCTAAATGTTAAGAAAACAAAAATAATGTAATCATAATGTATTTAGCAAAGGAAAATGAAATTTTACTTTCATTTAAACTAGCAAAAGTAATAAGAACGAGTTCTAACTGAAACTGAAATAACAGGAAATGAAAGCAAAAACTTATATTAAAATAATTTTTTTTCATTTTTAAGTAATTTTCATAGGATAATGCACAACATAAATATAAATCAATTTATATTTACAGATAAATATAAATTGATTATCTATACAGATAAATATAAATCAATTTATATTTTTCTTTAAATTGAATATTCAATGTGTTCTCTCAATTTTATTATATTCGTTATAAATAAAAACATTGAAATAAATGCAGTCTTATTTAATCAGGTCTGTTTTGCAAACTAGAAAAATATCATGCGGCACAAAAAAGTATACATTTTAGAATTCCTAATGAACGTTTAGAGAATAATTTTAATAAAAGATATTTACAATTTCCTTATAAATTACAAAAGTATTATAAGTTTCTATCAAAAAATAAATTATTAGTAATATTTCATATTTATTTAAATTAAAAAAACAATATATGATTTTTTAATCTAAACTTACTCATATGTTTGTCGGCAAACAGGATTTAATAAAATAAACACCTTACAAGTGAATTATTTTAAAAAATTTGTTTGGTAAATTTTGAACTTTTTTGAAATTTAAATTTATTAAGCTTTTTTTTATGTTTGCATGAGAGATATATACAACTATTTCGTAAAAATATGGAATTTTATAGAGAAGGCCAGACATCTGGCGAGGAATGGCACAGGCTATATGGTAAATGTTCTGGAAATGAGATTTACCACATCCGCCTTGGCGACAGTAGGTTTTTTGGCGAATATGAAGGAAAGAGCTTCACCTATGCTTCATTCCATTCTCACAGAAAGTAAGTGACACATTTCTTACATTTATTATATATATATATATATATATATATATATATATATATATATATATATATATATATATATATATATATATATATATATATATATATATATATATATATATATATATATATATATATATATATATATATATATATATACATGCGTTTGAATTTGTCGATGAATGAATGTTTAATAGTGATTTTCAAAATATTCTCATATTTAAAGTATTAGATGAAGAAATGGTACTTTGATCTCAATTTTTTTCCATTGCAATCATTATAAATATATAATTATGCTTACATTCGTTATAAATTTTATGTAGACATAATATAACTAAAACATTTTTCATCAGGATCCTTTCATAAAAATACTATTCATTTTACAAACAAGAAAAAATTAAATCCCAGATTTGAATCGTAACACTTGGTATTTTAATTTTATTCACTCTTGATGAAAGTCAGAGATTTTCTTTTTATCTTGTTTCAGAAAGTTTCTCCAACGATGAATATTTAATTTCATCCTACCGACAGTAAATTTATTGATTGGTTGCAATCATAGGATTGAAGTCACACTTTTCTGCGTAAAATCTGTATAAAATTTTTAAAAAAACATACAATTTTCATGTAGTAAATAAACATAAACCTATGCCATAAAAATGTAATTAACTTTTGAAAAGCTCTGTTTTCCTTCAATTATATTAAAATTTGTTTTCAGAAATTCATTCATACTTAAATTTTTTTTAATTATTATTATTTTTTTTTTTAATGTAAGCATGGTGTTAATAATAATATTTTCTGATAGCTACTTAAAATTAATTAGTAAAAATCACGCATTTTTTCATTCCTTTAGATGAAATAATGGAAGTGTTATTTATATTCCTTTCGTTTAGTTACTATACTTGTGATATAAACTGAACAAGGAACAATACAATTCTAAATCTCATTGAAAAAAAGTATTTAGTTTGATAAGAATATATATATATATATATATATATATATATATATATATATATATATATATATATATATATATATATATATATATATATATATATATATATATTTATATATATATTTATATATATATTTATATATATATATATATATATATATATATATATATATATATATATATATATATATATATATATATATATATATATATATATATATATATATATATATATATATATATATATATATATATATATATATATATATATATATATATATATATATATATATATATATATATATATATATATATATATATATATATATAATATAATATAGTGTTCAGTTCCATGATGCTCAATATTGAAGGATACTACAAATTTTATCTAAAGCACGATGACAAATAATTATTACATATTATGGTTCAGTCTTTAAGTTTAAAATGATCTTAAGGATTAATTGCTTCAAAATAAGTTTTAACTAAATACTTTTAGTCTTTGTATTCGTATTTAAAGAAACTTATTGTTATTTAAAGATAATGGGCATGAGCCTATTTGCATATAGTATGAGCATGTATATTCATAGTTGTGTTCTTCAGTGCAGGACTCTCCTGACCACATTTTATCTTATTTGGGGCTTACCAAACACGACCAGTTTCGGGAACCCCTTCTGATGCTTCACTTTTTTAGGGTGAATGAACTCATGGACCTGATTTAGGTTTGCTTATCTCGGGGATTGAAAACAAAAATATCATATTTAAAAGATGAATAATGTCCAAACAATATCAGTCTGTTCATTATCCTTTATTGAAATATAATTTCATCATTAAGATCACTTAAATTCAATCGAACATACGGTAGACTGCATCACTTGTACATAAAATTGCTGAAATTGACCTCAACAATTAATTTCGCTTGATTTTATATGAAATGTTACGTCATTCCTCAAGAAGTTTCACTTCCTAATGATACAATGTGTTTGCCTATTTCCGTCAGCGTTAATTACTGAAACTATTTACAGATACGGGGTAGCGCTGGTCGGCGTGCAAACGGACATTCCCGACACATGGCCCATCATGCTGAACCCCGGGCCATCCTATCACATGCAGTCGTCTGACATCTGCTTCTACATGAACATCACTAAAGAAGAGAACAGCGCTTTTCTTCCGGCCAGTGGAGACGAAGAAGGAACCAAAGGCAAGAGTCCACATGTGTCTACTCTGCAACTCCACTTGGGCGAATCTGGTAAGAACACAAAGCCACCAAAATCAATATAAACATGAATATGAAATATATTTATACATAATATATATATATATAATTATATACATAATTATATATATATATATATATATATATATATATATATATATAATTTATATATATATATATATATCGAAAACAATTTAAAGAAAATTTTCCAGCGAAAGAATCACGAATTTTTATAATTTATCATTTTCCCCCCTTTTTATATTCTATCTATACTTTTTCTGTTATAAAATCCAATCTTTTTATAATTCATTTGTACATACAAATGTATATCAATATATGATAATATGCAAGTTTATAAAAAAATACGAATATTTAAAAATATCGAGTGAAATATCAGTCAAATAGAGCGAATTTTCATTTTTTACTTCTTAAAACTCAACCAATGTTAAAAGATTCTAATTCATTCCTAAAATATATGAAAATGAATCCGATCAAATCATAATAAAACTTTTTTCTTTTAATTAAATAATAATTTATTAAAGATTGTGAGATTGTGTATGAGTTAGACAAATCTGAGGCAAATTGATATTAAAAACCTCACACACACACACACACACACATATATATATATATATAGTCACGAATTTTAATAAATTTTAGAATTTTCTTGTATTCCTTTAATTATTACTGCTAACTTTCCATTAAATATAGCTTGTGTAATGTTATTAATTTTTTTACTTGCACATATAAACCATACGTATGGGTATAAATTGGAAGAAAAACATAAAGTATAAATACACCAAAAAATTAAGCTTAAAAAACACCAACTTGAGAGTTTTTCTAAAAATTTATCTTAACTTATATATATATATATATATATATATATATATATATATATATATATATATATATATATATATATATATATATATATATATATATATATATATATATATATATATGTATGTTCGTTCGTTCTAGGAAAAACAATAAACTTTAGAAATTCTGTCTTCTTTTACAAAGATTATATCATAGTTAAAATTGTGAAACTGATGACTGGCGAAAAAGTTTTAATTAATTTAGAATCTGCATGTGGAATCTATTTTATTATGCTTTTGAATTTACAGAAACCACGCACTCTAATATTCAAGTAATGTTTTCATTTAAAGGCTCACGAGAAACTTATTTTTTCTTCTTTGCGGTTCAAGGATTTTACCTTAAAAGCCATGTGTTACCCTATATTTCAAAAATAAAGACTAAAAAAAAAAGTGAAACACTCCTTGGAACTTATTTTTACCTTCATTCCTTACGAGTAAATGTATTTTAAATATTAAATCAAAAGCTTCAGAGATTTTACAAAAAATGAATTGCGAAATCAAAAATGTTTAGATTCAAGAAAAGAATGATAATTTTGAAAACACTTTTATGCCTACGCAATATGGGGTTTGTTTTTGTTTAATGATATTTTATTCCATTATGTTGATTCATATGTTCATTAAAGAAGATTAATATCAACACTTTTATTTCATTATTCGTAAATTATTATATTCTTATTTAATGAAACCTTTTTTGATTCTGTTTGACATTTTAATCTAAATTTCTATATTTCTAAAGGGAAAAGAAAGCTGAAATTAATGTTAAATACATTTGAAAATAATAATATATTGTTAAATATGTTAATGATTAGGGAGTGGATTGCCAACTTATTCCCAAAGCATTTTATACAAGAAATTTTTATTACAATATAAATCGGATTTTCAAAAAAAGATTTTTTTAATGTGTATATAATCAGCATCCATTATCCTTTGAGTATGTGTTTTCAGCTGTGCAGTTTCGTAACGGGAAAATTCAAGTGCTTAAAGCAAAAGTAAATCCATAAATGCTTGTCCCAAGTCCGCTTTATTGGTTTTAATTTCTAGATATAAATTTAGGAATCTGTGTTTTTTAACCCTTTCATTCACGGCATATTCATCCAAATATTTGACATATTGGGTGACTGAATGAGGTTACTCATAACCTGTTGCAGTTGAAATGATTTTCTAAAATGGTTTTCTTACTTTAGAATTCAGGTTTTAAACAACGTGACACAATAGTTTCCATGTCTTTTCTTGCTAAATTCAATGGCAGAGTAAAAATACTAAGTTGATTGTTTACTTTGATAAATATATTGATCTTGATGTATAGATAAATAGATTGATATAATGTTATGGGGAAAGACACTAAAATAAGGAGTATATCCGCATTCCTTAATGAATCGTATCATTCACTCAATTTCTTTGTGTATATGAATCAATTTATGATTAATGAATATTGAATACATTGTAGATTTGCATTTAATTCTCTATATTTCAAGAATAATAAGACATTAGAAGAACATTTTAGCTTTTCGTTCTGAGAGAAGTAACAGATGATGTGAAAAATGTGGTTTTCACAATGGATGGGAGATTTTACTTTGAGATAAACTCTGCAGAGAGAATTTCAATAAGTTGTAGATTAAAAAGATAGTCTAAAAACTTTTTTTTTAGTTTTTTTTTAGACAAATAATTTTAGATTTTAACGTGGGGTAAAAGGCGTTACTTTTTCTCCTTCAACAAGCAGCCATTATTTCGGCTAAGAATTAAAATTTTAGTTTTAAATTCAACCGATAAAAAAACTTAACATTTCTAATGTAGTTAATTTTTTTTCTATTTAATATTGTCATTAATCTCTTTCGATTGAATAAAAAAAACATTTTATTACACTTTTACATCATGTTTTGTGTTTACAAATCCAATACCCAAATATCTCATCTTTTAAATGTAAAACACTGAAAAAAAATATTTAAGCTTTCATTTATCATTCGCATTAGTTAATTGATCTTGATACAAGACCATAAACTAATATTCAAAATTTCAACATAGCTGTAGGTCGATGAAATCAACTTTATTTTTGAAATTTAACTCAAATATGACCATTGCTTTTATGGCGATACCTTTCATATATTCATAAAGTTTCAACTAATATTGGTTATAAATAAATTTAAGCCAAACAATACAACTTCATATACATAATGTTTTTGTAATTAACTTGTAAGTTTTTAAGCACAATGTTCTTGCTCGATGTCCTATTTGAACACAAGTTTCCAATAATATACAGAACTCTTTATCATTGGTAAAATAATACAGTATATTTGTTTCTCATGCTGTTGGATACGCAATTAATTTATTTCACCATTTATTTTTAAAAGTGAAGGACTTTTAATCGCATGCTATACAAAAATGTGCTACATTTAGGCGAAATATTTTGAGACTTTATTTTTTAAATTACTTTCCTGAAAAAATTATAAATGATTGTGTTTTCTCATTCACCTACAGTTAATATATTTAATAAATGAAATAAAAACATTTTAGTGCAGCATTCATTCAATGCGAATTAAAATATTAGATAATAAAATTAATTTTAAAAAAAATGTTCAGCTCTCTTATCATCTAAGCTTGACATAAGACTCTCTAACAGTAATGTTCCAGACGATAACAAAGACATGCTTCATAACTTCAACAGAAGATAAGATTTGTTATCTTACTTGTATCTTTTTTTAATTCTGCTTTCTTTTCAAGATTAACTTGATAATTTTGACAAATTGTGGACATACTGTGGCGTTAGTACAAATACACAAGAATATAATATGTTAACCGATCTTTCATTGACATATTAGATATATGATGACATTCACCATTGTTGTTCTTTCCCAGGTATGAATATGTATATGTGTCTATGCATCTATTAGCATGTGTATTTATTTATACAACATCAAATTAAATCTTTCGTAACTATCATCGTGTCTCAGAATTAGGTACTGGGAAACATGCTTGAGTGACAACTACAACTATCATCATGTCACTCAATACATTGGGAATTATTATTATTCCTATAAACTTTATAACAATATGAAGTTATTTATTTTTATAATAACATAGACTTATTTATTACAGTTCATTTCTCAGACTTTTCCTACTTCTTAAAAAAGAAATTTAAATTTGCTAACTATTCTTCTAAATGTCCCATTTAAAATAATATGCAAAAATTAATTTTTGCATTTTTAAGAAAAAAACAAAATAATGTATTCTTTTTCTAAATTTCTGGTAATCTCCTTAGTTTAAGAGCTTCGAGAAATAATTGTTTTATTCCATTTCAGAATACAAATCTTTCGAAATGAGTCCCATGCGCACGAGGTTCGCTCTGAAGCTGAAGAAAAAATTCGGAAAGCATCTCGAACTTCCGAAAATGGATGGGGCTGCGAGCACGGACAGCTTCAGTTCTTCACTTGCTAGGGGTCGGCGCCCCAGCATCGCCCCGGTCCCTGCAATGTTTGGTCAAGATTCGGATTCGGAAGAAGAAGAGGAAGAGATTGAGGACAGCAGCAAAGGTCAGCAAGAAGAAGAGGAAGAAAATTACTTAGACATACCTTGGATAACACCAGCTGAGAACTGCGAGTGAGTATCAAAACTCTAATGAAATTCAAATCAAAATAGTTACTTTTTCTCAGTGCTTAACAAAATTGTATTTGTGTCCCCCATTAATCTTCGCTGTTCTAGTTGTTTCCATGTGGAGTAGTTTGCCTGATTACTTCTCTGTATTCTATTTATAGGTGTCAGTGTTCTTTTAAATCTTTACATTTGCTTAATTTTTCACTATTCAATTCATGATTCAATTTAATATTCAGTTAATACTACAGTTTAGTACTCATCATTATAAATCAGTAATTTGCTTTTCCTATTTAGTATATTTTTCACTTTTCCTTTTATTTCAAATTTTGCATGCTAAATTAGTTACTGAATGGTTAACACTCTGATTTACCTTTCAGCAGTTTTATTTCAAATTTTGCATGCTAAATTAGTTACTGAATGGTTAACACTCTGATTTACCTTTCGTGGATTCGATTCTCAACTGAAACATATATAGAGAGTTGCTATGTTAGAAATCCATTTTAAAGTGCAGTCTACGGTTTAATTAACTTTCGTGTACAAAAAATGATTATTCAATGAAAAAACGTTACCTCCTATTTTATTTTTTCCTATTTGTTTTCTTTCCATTCCTATTTGATCTGCTGTTTCATTTGTTTCTTATCAGTTTGTCATTATCTCATTTTATTTGATCAAAGATATACTTGATTATTATCTCATTGTTTTGTTTGGCTTTTATTCATGTAATCATTATTTTACTCCCCTATTTGAATCTGACTCGTTTTTCTCACATTTTTACAAGTTTTCAAGGCTTCACTATGCAGATTATATCAAACTAATTTAAATAATACAGAATTCCTTCGAAACTTAATTCTCTCTTAAAAATGAAAATCCAAAAGCTGGTTTTAGATTCCGAAACACATTCCAAACATACATACACATCTTTGAAACTTCTTCAGCTTAAAATTACCTCTTCTTAAATTTTCACTCTAAATCAGTGGCCATTACACCAAGCAATGATTAATGGCAGTACAATTCACATTAGTTTTATGGTCATTGTTTGAATTATGATAGATTTCGTTCATCACATTTATCACGTGAAAGACTCCCTTTGAGGAATCGTGATGGTTCATAAACTTCCGTAAGAATCATTCATTTTATTGATAAATTTGATTTTATAATATAACATGTACTTCTAAGCCAATTTCACTTCAATCGCTTATAAATAGCTGAGGAAAACATAATTTAAGGCAATTCATTTCAGTAAATGAACGATAGAGATGCGCATTAAAAGAGATGCATCGCCAATTTGGTGAGCTTTTGTTATTTAATTTATAATTTTTACGTGTTACTCACACACATTATGGTTTTAACTCAAAGCGGAAATTAAAAAGTGTTTTAGTTGCGTTTCTTTATAAATAACGATAGGAGGAAATTTTTATATTCACTTTATTTATATTTATGTGTAAACATCTTATAATCTTCCTTCGTATGAAGTAAAATTCCATAAAATACCAAACTATAAAATCATGTTAAGTAAATTTATGTTTTCTTGTTATTAAATAAAATTCAGGTGAACAGCAGTTACAAAATACTTATAAAAGCACAAAAAATTTGTGCAATTTATTCATATATGTAATTATACATACTGAAGAATTGTAATAATAATTTCCTATTAAGGTATCTTTAATTTTATATGCAATTTAAGAATACATTTAAACTAATAAATATTTTTCATAGCAAAAATAAGTCACTGTATTTATTGCAAAATTTCAATGAAATATATTTAAAACTTTTATCACAAATCATTGTATTTAAAACTAAATATTTCACTACTAGTAGGAAAAGAATTTCAAATCTATAATTTAACGCTAAATTTTAAAGCAGAATCAATGAACTAATTTTTAAATCATTTAAAAATTCAGTGATAACTTTTTTTTCAGTTAAAATTTAAGTAATTAATAAGATTTTCCTTTCTCTTGAAAATCGTCATAAGATTTTATTTTATAAGATTATTAGTCAAATGAAGGAGAACTAAAAGTTCAATTTAAATATTTTTCATCAATATTTTTTAATAATCTGATAAAACTCGATAATAGAATTTAACGTATGATCAATATAGAAATATAAAAATATAAATGTATGTATATATGTGTCCATTTACATGAATACACTGCTGCCCAGCGTAAAAACAGCACCTTGACCTTGTATTAAAAAAGAACCACTACCAATGGTGGTATCGGAAGGTACACCATGAAGTCACAGTATTTGTTCTTTGTTTTTTCTATATTTAATACAAGATTTTGTATTCTATGTATACGAAATCCACAATAATATTCTATTTATTATTGTGAATATTAACCAGGTCAGGGCATCATTCTGTGCTGATTCCACTCCAAACCATCAACTCACGTAGTTTGTCATGTGATCTTTTCTACATTTGAGTGGTTTATTAACTATATAGTGGTTGTTCCTTTCCTTCCAGTTAAGATCATGATTACGCCACTTTATTAGAATTCTCATTGGTTTAAAATGTACATGACGTCAGATAACGTTTTAGCTACATCGCATCGTATTGAGAAGGCGTCACAATTCCGCCTTGTCGATGAATTTTGCTGCCTGCATTCAAATGGCATTCATGCATCGAGTGGTAACAAAAAAAGGCGAAGTTCACCATCGAATAACTTAAAATCGTTGAAAAAATTCGTTCGGAATTTTTATTAGTAGTAAATAAGTATTTTTAGTTATAATTTGTACCATTTGTGAAAGTTTTCAAAATCATTAAAATTACCTCTTGCTCTAAATAATTAGTTTTCTAATTTTTAGCAATATTGCTTTCAAAACTGAACACGTTGATAATAGAACAGATAAAAAAGCAAAATGAAAAAGTCGAGGCAAAATATCTACTTTATGACGAATTTAAATCGGCAAAGATGATTTAAATTATTTAAAACATTAATCAAACAATTAATTTTATATATTTTGCTTTGTTTTTGTCTGATGTGCACACAATTTCTCTTGTAGCTTATTGCCAATTAAAGTGACCGTCATCTATGAATAGTACTTGACTCCAACCACTTTGTTCTTAATCCCTTATGAACAATTTTTATGTATTGCATCCAAAATTTATTCCGTGCATTAATTTTTATTTTTAAATATATATATCGTTACACGATTTATTAAAAAAGTTGAGAAATCTCTTTTATTTATCTGATTAAATCATCCTACATAATATGCATCTTGAAAAAGGAAAAATAATTTTGCACACAAATTTTGATAAATGATTTAGTTTTTTCACTATCAAAAAACAATCAAATTTCAAAATTGTTTCGCGAAATTATGTATTTTTATAGTCATAAATGCTTTGAATAATACAAAATACTTTCTTTGTTTCGGAAATTTAAATACTAAAACTTCTAAAAACAATGAAAAATTATCACTTTTACAAAAGAATTGGTCTAGTCAGTACATATTTAATTCTATTTTTCACATTTTAATCTTAAGTTTTCTAACTTAATCCTAGCTTTTGCTTCTTACAATTTTTTTCTATATTTTTTCTGAAAGTATTACTACTTTTTATTGCTGAATGAAAAATGAGCATTTTAACTTAAATATTTTATCTAACTTTCGTGGAAAGATCAAGAATATTAAGAATTTTATAATTAAGTATTATGATATTCTTTATCATTAATAAAAAAATTATTATAAAAATATAAGATCGTTGGTTATGAAACATCATTTTTCCATATTAATTGTTCGAAAATTTTATTCATGCTGAGAAATTAACTCGTGTATTCTCACAGCCATTAGAATTTTTAAACTTTTTTCCTTCAAAAAACTTAATATTATAATTTTAATATTTACCACTATTGATCTACTTATTTAATTGCTTACATACTTCTAGACTTTTTTTAAAAAAATAAATAAATAAAAGAACATTTTTACTTAAAATAACATGAGTTTGTATTCGCATTTTTTTGGTTTTCAGGAGTCCATTCGTACTTGACATTTCTAAGCAATTTTTTCATAAAATTTCATGCTTTATAGTTTTATTAATATTTTTAATAATAATAGGCGTTGATTAATTTATTCTAGTTTTCATCCGTCTTAAAAGTATTTTATAAGATTAAGTAAGCTTGGCGGCAATTTTTTGGCTCCAATGAAGTCATGCTAAAAGGATCACATGACAGCTCTGCACTAAATAAGAAATATATCATGTTCCTCTTTATCATTAAGACATTAATCATTTGAAAATCTACTCTCAGCATTTGGTTGATTAATTGAACTTTAGAAAATTGTTTTCAAATAACTAGTTAGAATTCCCGTCTTCAAAACATAAATTATCATAAAAGTTTTATAGTGACATTAATCATAAAAACTGAGTAATTCACTTATAGCTAAAAGTGAGTTTTAATTTCATAATTTAATCATAAATAAAATAATCAAATTTAAATCGTAAATAAAACTAAGCAAAATGAAAAGTTGAAATTAATTTTTTATTATTGATAAATTAATCATGGATGTTATTAAAATATTGTTTATTATATAAATTGATTGAATGTCGTTTGAACTAGTGAAAGGTGGGCTTTTAATTATCATAAAGAATGGTTTATCAGCTAAAAATCGATTAAACATCCTTTATTTAAACTTATAGTGATCAGAAAACTTATGATGAGTCAAATATTCTAGTGTTTAGTTAATAATAGAGGCTATAGAATCTCTATTCATTCAATTCTTTTTACATTTATAATTCTCAATTTATTTTAAATGTGAAAAAATGTTCTTTTTAAGTATTTAAATATAAATTTAAATTTCAAAATCTTTTATTCGGCGTGTAGGAAAATAATTTATGTTTAGTTAATAAGTTAAATCCTAGTATAGAAATTTTGACTGAAACACAAAAATTGTTAACATTTTAAATATCTATGTTAGAAAATAGTCTCATAATTTTCTCCCTTCTAAAATAATTATTTTAAAGATGTTCAAAATATATTCATGTCACTAGCACGCAAAACTTTTTTTTTTTGTAAAAATTCTGAGCCTTTTTCATAGTTTTTGCTGTAACCGGAAATCCGAGACACAAAAGTATAAAAAAAATTAAATACCTCTCTCCCATTTTTGCCATTTCCTAAATAAAAAGGAAAAATCGAAAACCGATATAAAGAATATATTCTGGATAAGATTTTGAAATTTTTATTTATTCGAATTGAAAGAAACACAGCTGGCAGAAATATTCTTTTTTTTTTCTTAAAAAAAAAAAATTACTCTTAACCGATAAAATGAAATTGAATTGTAAAAAAAAGAGAACAAAAAATGGAAGATCTCTAATAAAACTTAATTTTCTGCTGGTGTACATAAGAACTTGAACATCTGGTATTTTTCGAATACTATTCGCTATTCTTACCAAAAAAGGAATTCACACGTGCCTTCAGATATAATCAATGAACAAAAAAGGTTTAAACTTATTTCTTAATATAGTTGAGGGTATTTCTTGACAAAATATTGATCGCTGAATTAAGAGATGAATATAACGTACTTATGTATCCAAACGTAAGAAAATACGTAATACATGATAAAAAAAAGAAAGAATTCTAAAAGATCTAAGCAAATAAAGAAAATGGTTACTTGCAGAACATTAATGGTTCGCAAGTTCGATCGGTTTGCACTGTTTTGATCTAAAATGAATACAAATACAGCGGCTCCAAATTTTAATATGCAGGAAATATTAGCGGTTATTTCAAAGTTATTACAATATGAAATTGTTCATACCACAATATAAATTCTTTCTTAGGTGAAATTGGATACACTTGGTTTAAAGGAACGTGGTAGCCTAGTAGTTAGGCTAACGGCCTTCCATCCGGAATAGTGGTGTTCGATTCTCAATGCCGCCCAAGACCCTCCGAGTACATGCGATATACATGCTCGTTAAGTCTCTGGAATCGAAAGTCCTGTGGTCGGTGATTGAGTAGTTACCATGGGTGCAATGGTCTGGAGAAACTTACTCCCCCTTCAGATCAATGCCAAAATTAAAAGAGTATATCCTTTGGTGCTGCCATCTATCGAAGGATTTTAAGAGCAGAAGTTGTACTTTCACCTTTATTGTGCTCTGATTAAAACGAAATACGCTCCCAATTGACTTAAATTCGCATAGCCAAGGCATAGCGATCTTGGCTTGTTAAAGTGTCATTAGTAACAACAACAACAACCTATATTTTTTCAATTAAAACACTTTATCACACACACATTTTATTTTCAGTGTAATTTTTAATTAAAAACTATATTTTTTCAATTAAAACACTTTATCACACACACATTTTATTTTCAGTGTAATTTTTAATTAAAAACTCTAATTATAAATTTAAGGAAATTCACAATTTAATCTTGTTTTCATAATTTATTTCAACAATATACTTTGTACTATTCCATTATATCATCGATTCATCGCAATCGATCATAGAAGCGATTGCTAAGCACAAATTCCATCACAAATAAACTTTGACGTCTAAATAAGTTTTGTCGATAAATGATAATTATTTGACTTATAAAATGTAAATAAAATGTTTGTAATATTTTTTTAAATTTTAAAAATGTAAATCTTTTTAAGAAACGTAGATATTTATGACAGATTTTTTTTTTCTTACCCGTTACAATGTACGTACAGGTGTATAATAAAACTGTAACGTATATTTCTATCTTTATATGAATTATTTGATTAAAGTTTTTCTATTTTTCTAAATATTCGATTTCTAAATTCTTGGATTAAATAACATCCTTTCGTGAAAGATGTTTATTTATTTATCTATGCTTAAAATGAAACACTTTGTCATTCACTTTTTATTTTTTTCCTTCTATTTTCAAATAAAAACCATAAGTAACATCTAAATGAAAAATTTTGTTTTCTTTTATGCCATCAACTCTAAGTTTATTATTATAATGTACTATCTAATCGAGAATTATGACACAACAAGGACTCCAGTTACTTTGGCTTACACCAATTTATGTAAGCCAAAGTAACTGGAGTCCTTGTTAACTTGCAGTATAAAAATTATTTCAAATTTCGTTCTTTGAAAAATCCTTAGAAACTTCAAATTTAATACTTCCTCCACGTTTCAATGAAACTTTCTCATGAAATATGTATTTGTATTTTCTCTTCTGAACATAAATTCCTGCAACTTGATAATAAATTCGTAAGTTCTTAAACAGGCAAGTTGTTTTCTTTGAAATGTGCATAGCGTTGAGAGAAATAGTATTAATACGATGGTATCTTCACTTTCAAAGGAAATGATTGCAATACTTCAAAGATCTTATAAATTTGCATATTTGATTATAAATTAGTTTGTAGAAATTGCCAAAGCTGCTTTATTTATGTTTGTAAAAGATTTAAACGCAGCATAAGATTATAGAAAATTAATTATTAATTTATAACATCATAGAAAATTTCATTCACATTTGTATTTAAATATATTTGGTATATTTTATTCTCTCTCTCTCTCTCTCTCTCTCCCTCTTTCTCTCTCTCCCTCTTTCTCTCTCTCCCTCTTTCTCTCTCTCCCTCTTTCTCTCTCTCCCTCTCTCTCTCTTTCTCTCTCCCTCTTTCTCTCTCTTTCCCTCTTACTCTCTCTCTCTCTCTCTCTCTCTCTCTCGCTCGCAAGTCCCCTATACATAATTGAATTCGATTTAAGCAAATATTCGTTATGATTTCAACTATTTTCTGAGCTAAAAAAATTAAAATTGCTATTCAAATAAACTTAAGTGCTGCTATTTTAAATTTAATGAATTTATGAAGAAATGAATTTATGATACGTATAATCCGATCGAATATTTTCATTAAAAAATATGTCGCTATTAGTGTTACAACTTAATGCAAAAAAATATTTGCCTCTCTGTATATAAAACATTTTTTAATGAAATACCTTGCTGTAATATAAGACCTTATTACGTAATATAAGACCTTGCTATTACGATTTTCATCTTTACAAAGAGCGGAAGTAATGGCAATTTATATAGTGGGACCGCGAAAGTGGTCTTCGTAATTTAGAAGAAGAAATCAAGCAAAACACCCTCCGAATTGATATGTGATCCCCAGAGATATCATTTCACGTGGAAGACATTGCAACCACGACATATTTAATATGCCCAACCTCCATCAGCAAACACGATGGCTCTTTGATTGGGTGTGAATTCAAAATCGCTTCCAGTCAATAATGAGAACAAATGCCTTAAATAACCTGGCCACCGCATCCTTTAATGAAATATCTTAGTTTGTGCGAGGTAGGGCACTAAATTCTAATATTTGGCACGAAATCGAAACTTTGGAGGCGATGTTTTCTGGCGATATTGGTCGACTATATATACTTATGTACCACATGTTTCTTGAATGAACTTGCTTTTATAGAAGCAAAAACAATTATTAAATAAATATGTAAAAAAATATATCGAATGAGATGATTTAGCAGTTTAAAATTACTACAAAGATAGACAACAGACTATCATTTTTACTAAAATGTACCCGCTATTCCTAAAAAAAATTATTTAGTAAAATTATTACATCCTTTAAACAGTAGTTACTATTAACAATATATTTGACTAAGACATAGTATGGAGAGAGAGTAATTAATGGACTGTATAATTAAAAACAAATAACGATTCATTTGAAGAGATACATAATAGAAGTTGCTGACAAGGACTTATAATACGCTTTTTTTTTCAAGTGCTAGGTAAAGAAAACTGAAGTTACAGGTGGTAACGATTGCATCTCCGCTTACGCAGAGATATTCATAAACCATATCCATAAATAAATTTTATTACTTTCTTTAAAATGCTGTTTTTTACCACGAAATGGGCTCTCATGTATATATCAAATATACAAATTGAATAAGGTATAAGTACTTTTCAAAATTTCCACCAGCTATGAAGCTCTCAAATACAGAAATGGAACTCCTTTCATTCCACTTCCTTGGTATTTTCGAAGAAAAATCGTTCAGCCACATCACGAACCATTGTATAGCCCATTCAGTCTGTAACGCATTATCCAGTTTCTGCGCGTACCATTCGAATTCGTTTATAGCACGGTGGTCTGTCCGCAAGACGTGCATTGCTTCTTTCCTTTGATGCAGAACCATGGACGTCTCCTACGCCAGTTTTGGGATCAAAGAAGGATGTGGATGGCAAAAATGGAATCAAATTGTCTTTACTAACGAATCGCGTTTCTATCCGCAACACCACGATGATCACATTCGAGTCTGAAGACATCGTGGAGTGAAAATGCTGAACAGCTGCGTTATGCTCCGCCACACTTATCCTACACCGGGTATTATGGTATTGGGCGGTATTGGATATCTCTCTCTCTCTCTCTTCTAGTACACATTGCCGGTATTTTAAACAATCACCACTACGTCTCCGAGGTATTGGAGTCAGTTGTCCATCCTTACCTTTGGGGCTTACCCACAGCCATATTCCAACATGATAATGTGTGAACACATGTGGCATACATTGTCCAAGGATCTTCGTCAATCACCAGATTGAACTGCTTGACAGGCCAACTTGTCCTCCGGATCTTTTCTCCGATAGGAAACATGTGGTCCATGGTTGCTCAACAATTGACCCAGATCACATCCCCAGCTGCCACACCAGATCAACTTTGTCAATGCGAGAAAACTGCTTGGTCTGCAATACCTTAAGAATACACCCAAAGTCCCTTTGAATCAATGCGTGTGACAGCGGTGATTTCCAACAATTCTGGTCACTGATTTTGGCAGGAACCACACTTCACATAAGTCTATAAATGTAATCATAATGTAGATGTAAAAAAAATTTGAACTCAGTATCCTGATGTGTATTCCAAATTTAACACAATTTTTAATTATTATGCGTTCTCTTTAATTTAGCATTTAATATACTCACATACATTTACAAGTATTTCAAAGCTATCTTAAGAGCAAAATTACTTAATAATTCACAGCTTCTTAAAACACAAGTTCTATTTAATTCAGATTGCAAGAAATAAAATATGTATGTCAATAAGAGCATGTCACAAAAATTATCTTAAAGGAATAAGATCCACTTAGCATAAACTGTTCCTGAATATCAACGTCATTTAACTAACAAGGAATGGAATTTATATATATATATATATATATATATATATATATATATATATATATATATATATATATATATATATATATATCAAACCTATTAAAAACGAAATCGAAGATGATGTTGATGCAAACTATTCACGATGTTCCCTACCATAAGCGACAAGAGGAGTGTTAAATCTTTAATGGCTTTTAAACACTTAACTTATTACCCAATCAGTAAGAAACGAAACCAGTGAACGTAATGCAGATCTCTGCCCTATTTCACTCCTACCATTCATCAATTCAAACCCACATCAGCTAAGAAATGAATCCTCACCCAGCGGGTTAATATTTCAACTGCACACACAATCTCATTTCTAGACCGAAACTTTCAGCGCCAACTGAAACTTCACGCCCAATCGCTCCTCGTTGAATGAAGCCCATCCGCTGATTAATCAATTCTAATTAATAACCTATTCGCGGCGAGTTCCTTTGCGAAAGATCCATCTGCACATAATGAAGAAAGGACTGATGAAAAGGCTCACTATTCCCAACAATTTCTCGTTCATCAAACGCCAACAAGAGCAGAGAACCACCGCTTTCCCCTTGTACGTGGATCAGAGAGTGTATCGATTCTTAGTCGCAGCAATTACTTTAACTCGGCCAATCCCACCCACTTAGTTGTCCTCCCTTTCATCTGCTGAAACGACATTTTGCCCATATTGCATTGGAAGAGATAACCATCCTCTCATGAGCGATCTGGATTAAAGTAATCAGGTTTCACAATCCGCAGGGACACTGGCCATTAAGGTCGTACGGAATAGGTTCAAAATCGGAGATTTATTTGGATAAGTCGTCAGCACTTGTACTTTAATGGTACGGTATATCAGGCTGGATAATAATAATAATTGATCTGCTACTATATGTTGTATTTTTGTTACGAGAGAGTTGACTGGACTAAATTGTTGGAAATTGAGGTAATAGTTAACAGTCATCATATGTTTCTGAAGGATAAGCTGATAACATGCTAACTGAATTTGTGATATCTATTACAGATGCAATAAATTTTACTTATAATAAACTTCTACAACGTGTTCTAAAAGAAGCATGCTAGAAAATTCATCAAATTTAGTGAAATTTATAGTAAATATTTTATTTTATTAATGGAAAGAAGATTTTTGAATTAGTTTATGATAATTATTTGAAATGTCTGCAATTTCTCTCAAAATAAAAGTGAACTTTTTAGATAATATTTTAGGAAAAGATTTTCGGAATGGAAAAAAAGGATTATTTTTGGATTTGCTTTGATGAAACCAAAGACTGTCCTTTATAATTTCCATTTAAAAATGTTCTATAATCAAGAATCAAGTAATAAAAAACCTTCAAAAAATACTCAAATTATTCAAATATTTTGATGATGCGTTTTTCAAAGATACGATATTTCTTACGATCACGTTTTTTCAAAAAAAATGCGTAGTTGGCTTAAAAAAAAAAAAAAGCGGAATTTGATTGCTAACGCAATCATTTTGGCACGGGGAAGTGTAGAATTTAACACTTCCCATCTTTTGAATCCCATTTTAGCATCCATCTCTTACATAGAATTCCGAGAAAATTTTCCATAAAAATTGAACCGTATTTATGCATCGTAAGAAAAGAAACCCGGAAAATTCTCAAGCACTCACGTCGACATACGCGATGCAAGAGTGCAACATACCTTCCACATTGTTCAACAACGCTTGTGATTGACACATGAACTTTTTTTCCCAAAAATGCAAGGTCCTATTACTGTATACCACGGAGATTCCAGCATTACAACCATTTAACTGAAACCAAGGTTTTGAATAAAAATTGCGGCTTTCAGTTTAGGATAGAAAAATTTATCTGTCAACGTATACCCTCAATCAATAGTGAGTAAATTTCAATAACAGAAGAAAGTGGGCTTTTACTTCAAAATTCTTCTAAATAAACTTTAAGGAAGCAAGTCTACATCGAGATCCATGTTATTCTACAATGTAAGAAAATAGAAGGGCACTCTTATTTTCATTGACAACTTATAAAAAGTATGTGATAAAAATTAAGAAATAAATTTATAAGCACCCACACAGATGAGGAATTATAAAAATAAAAGTTACATGAAATATTTGTTAAAATTTAGGGTAAGGGAAATTTTCGGATTTTATTTACAGCTGATATTTTCAAGGAATCTTTACCAAAAGTTTCTTTTTATAATATTTTTTTCCAACGGCGGGCACTTGGGTGACGAACCTTATGCCACAACAAGGCCTGAAACCGCTACTCATTTGTCGTTACCCAGCTAGCACCTGTGAACTAAGTCACGGGGGCGAGTAGCGTTGCCCGCGCCATACCACCTCAAACCTGTTTATAGGGTGGGCCGCATTCATACATCATCACAGAAGAAAGGACAGATAAAGAAAGTAACATCCATGCCCGAACCGGGACGCACATCTCAGGAGTCAGGAACGCTAACCACTCAGCCATCGGTGGGCGCTTTTTGTAATATAAACAACCTTTTTAATATTATAAATCTTTTTAGCATAATTGTGACATTACATTATTATTGCATGAATATCCATATCAACAACTTTTGTTTTCCAAATCTATTTTTTTTAATTTTTATTGGAATTATTAATTGTAATAAAATTAATTTAACATATTTAATATAAATATGAAATTCCCAAATTATTATGTTTTGAATTTTATAATATTACTAAGAAACATTGTTTCGCTTAGTCTTAAAAACTGACATACTTCACATACTTTTCTAATGCAAAATCGTATAAAAATATAATCATGCAGTTTATGTACTCGAATCTTTGGATACGTTAAAACGTATAAACTGTTTTCTTAAATAAATTGAATTAATGTGCGTAGATATCTATTTGTTGTTTGAAAATATGTATCAGAATTTATATTACTATGCGTAAGTTAGAAACAGAACTTATATTACTGTGTATATATTAGGCTATATAGATAAATTTAGTAATTATTGAATAAAGAGAAATTTCTAAACTCAACACACACACAAGGGAAATAAAATCATCAAAGTCTTTACTGTCATAAGAAATTTTTATTTATTATGATCTTCCCTTCACATAAATATTACCCTACTTAATACTTTTCAAATTGCGGGCTCCTAAAAACACACAATATAAAAGATAATTGCCTTACAGTGATTATTAATTTAGATCGCTATAAATATATTTTTTTCATGTTTCTTGAATAATCTTCCCAAAATATTCACATTTCTATCTGGTATGAATTTTATGCTTATGTAATTAGCAATTACCACAAATGGGCAATGTTGAAAATCAACGATGGCTTGGATGGATTATTACTATGATAACACATTGTTGAGTAACCAACTGTGCAATGACAGTTATTCTATATAAAAGAAATGTGTGAGCTCCTGTGGCTCAGTAGCTTCAAACCTCTTCCCGTTAAGATCACAAATTCAAGAGGACTGAATTGACGGCAAGAAGCTCAATCACATTTTGCTACCAGGAGGAAGAAAATTATTAAAATACCTTGTACCCTTTGATTTCTAAACCTAAAGCATTTAACTGGTACGAGGGTCACTCTGAAATTTTTGAAATATAACTAGGTTTTTGAAGTTATGCTTACAAAATTTTAGGTGTGTCCAAAGTAGTCTCCTCCAGCATCAATGCATTTTTGTAGACGAATTTTCCACAGATAAAATGCCTCAAGCCATTCATATCTTGGAATAGATGAAAAAAATGCATTTATAGCCTCATCATTTTCTCTTCTTCTGAATGAAAACGACGCCAAAAAGTCCTTTTTTAGATTAAAGAATAACCAAAAGTCGCCCATAGCTAGATCAGGTGAATACGGCGGATGTTCGATCACTTTGATTTGTTTTTGTTTATGAAACTCAACTGTTAATCCGGCTGTATGTGAGGATGCATTGTCATTGTGAAGCACTAGTTCCCTAACATTCAGTTCTTGTAGAATTTCTGGAAGACATTTAGTGGTATACCAGTTTGCTGTTACTGTCTTCTGTTCTTCCAACTTGATGGCTTTGACCAATCCCGTACTTCTGAAAAAAACGGCATACATCACTTTTTCAGTGCACGTTGTCTTTTCACCACTCTCAGCGTGGGATCATCTTCAAAGACCCATACTTTGCTTTCTTGACTTGTTGGAAAGTCAAAAAACGGTATGTACGTTTCATCACCTGTTACAATTTTAGAAATGATGTGGTGGCCACCATCATTTAGCAATTTAAGAGTTTCTTTACTGATTCTGACACGCTCCTCTTTTTGGTGCTCTGTTATATTATGGGGAACCCAACAGCAAACTACTTTTTTCATATGTAATTCTTCATGAATGATTTTGTGTATGGCTGCGGATCCAATGTTAAGTTCCTTCTGTATCATTTGATAGGTACAGCGATTATCATCCATTAATATTTTCGTATGGCACACACATGATCCGGGATTACTGCCAACGGTGGCCTTCCTATGTGTTCTTCATCCTGAAGAAAATGGCGACCTCTTCTAAATTCTCTAAACCATCTGAATACAGTATCACGAGCTGGAGATTCATCACCAAATGCTAATTGCAACCGTTGAACTCATTCTTCTTGATTTAATCCTGCTTTAAAATCGTTAAAAATCATAGCGCAAAAATGTTCTCAACTCCATTTTCTTTTCTGTTTAAAATTTATTCTACGCTAAACAAGTTAAAGAAAGTCAGTAAAAAATCGTCTTTTGTGTTAAAATACTTTGTATTTTGAAATTAAACCTTTATTTTTATTTTTTAAATTCTTGTTTGCGCGTATCTCAAAAATTTCAGAGTAACCCTCGTATAATCTGTTTATCAAAGTAACTCTATAAATATAAAGGTTTCTTGATTTAAAAAAGTGATATTTATCTCTTATTTATAAAAAAGAGCTATTATAGTGAATAAAATCAACAGTATCTATACAAATTTGATATCATTTTGAATCTGGTTTATGGAAAAAATCTGAATGTGTGATTTATACCATTTTAACTATTTCATTTATATTTATGACTTCTTAGTTCTAGTAATAGTTGCACTTTCTATTTATTCTTGTTTATTCCTATTTTCTTAGGATTGTGAAAGGATTTCCTCCAGTATCTCCTTATGTTGGAGTGAGCCCAACATTGTGTTACCTGCTAAAAGAAAAAAAGCCGCTTTGTTGCCTACAATTAGCTCAAGTAAGAAATTTCTCATTTAAAACTTTATTTTGTATGTCTTTGTATGAGCAATTAAGTGCCAATTCTAGACTGGCAAGGAATTTTCAATTCATTTAGTAGATATTTCTAAGGAAGTAATATCACAGAAAATTTGTTTAATTACAGCCAAAGTACAGAGATGAAAAATTAATAATAAATATGATCTTACTGTTGAATTCAAGGTACCCTATATCATATCAATAATATAAAATGTAATTAATAAAGAAATATTAAATATAAAATTCTAATCACATTGAATGTAATACTATATATAAAAGACATAAAAATGCAAATTTTATAAGCAATATTGCAATTTTACAAATTTTAAAATAATAAAATGCAAACTTTACTACGAATACAAAAATCTAAGTTACTTATGCTGCTACTAGTTTCAGTACTGTAGCATACGTTTTATCAGTATTATTACTTTTTTGTAAAATTAATGCTTGTGATAAAAGTAACCAAATTTTCTTGTGTTTTTAAGTGCGTTTAAGATTATTATAAATTACATTTTTCATCTCGTATAAATATATTTATTTATTACAAATGCCTAAAAATTTGACTACGCTGGTATTAGTTCTCTGGACTTCCATTACCTCTGAAAGGTATATATTAAAAATAAAAGTGCAATGCATGAGTCAAGAAAGCGTCAAAAAATTTACCTTGTTTACACAAAGGACACAAGAGAGAACTCCAAAATTTAAACTGATATAAATACGCCAACAGTCATGGCTAGTAGAAAGGCGAAAAAGTGCCCCGTTTTCAATTCTAAGAAAATCAGGAATCGCTTTTGACCCCTTAATCAGGCAAGCCTAAGGCTTACTGTTAGAATCACACAATACCTTTTGCGCTAAAGTGCTCCAAAAATTTATAACCTCATTTAAAAATATCGTTTTTTAAATCTACTAACAGATAGAATGCCGATAAAATATTATATTTAAATATCCAAAATTATTTAGTTTCCTACCACTATTTATTTTATAACCGAATTATATATAAGGAAGAAAAATTTTAGAAATATCTAAGTATCGTGCCAAACATTTATAACCTCACTAATTAATTAACTTTGTTATTTATTTAGTATTGTCATCTGATTGTGGTTTATTTTTGGATGTTATTTTGTACTGAGTGTGTAAGTAAAATGTCTCGTGGATTATCGTTAAACGAAAATGAAAAAGGTCAAATCGCAGCATTCCATCAAGAAGGAATCTGCAATCGTGAAATTGCTTGGAGACTAAAAAGATCACTCCGAGTTTTTAACATTTTTTAAATAATCCAAAACAATATGTATCTAAAAAAACGTTTAAGACGTGAACCAAAGCTCTCAGAAAGAGATAAACGATGTATTTTTCGTGAAGCGTCCAATTCATCTAAATCTTGTGAATAGATTTGTCGCACTTTGAAGATTGATGTCCATCTAGAAACTGTTAGCAATGCTTTAAAGCGTAACATAAACATTGTGAGAAAGAAATTGAAGCCAGTACCAGCAATTAATGCTGCTGATAAAGAGAGAAGATTAGAATTTGGACGGCAACACATGAACACAGACTGGACAAAATTTCATTAATTTTTCACATTATTACATTATTGACACAATATGTTCAATTATTCAAATTTATTTTTAGATCATTTTTTTTTCAAGAGATGAAATGAAATATTGACGGGCCAGATGTGTACAGATACTTCTGGCATGATTTACGTAAAGAAACAAAGTACCTTTCAAAACGAAATTTTGGAGGGGGAAGTTTAAAGACTGAAGAGCTTTTAGTGCCCACGAAAAGCTTCATTTAGCCTTTGTTCCGAGTCGAGTGAATAGTGAGCTTTATCAAGAAAGCTTAGAAGTCTGATTGATCCCCCTTTTAGAAGAAAATGATGTTACTTCTTTTGCATTTGTGTATGATAATGCGTCAATACATCTAAGTGCCAGTACCAGAGAGGTTAAATTCACGAGAAATACCTGTTTTACAACACCCTCCCCGTTCTCCAGATCTCAATCCCATCGAGAACATATGGGGAATATTACTTCGCCGAATATACGATGAAAATTGACAGTACAGCTCTATTCAATATCTCAAAAGTGCCATTAAAGATGCGTGGAATTCTCTAGAAGAAAAAGTCATCATAAATCTTGTAAATAGTATGCCAAACCATATTTTTAATTTAATTCGAAATAAAGGAGGTCACATTTGAAGGTTTTGATGTAAAACTTGGGAAATTATTTTCTTAAGAAAAAATATTTTTTCTTTGATGTTGTAATTATTTGGCCTTAATTAGTATAAATTTTATGATTTGGAGATAATGTTTTACAAAAATATTTCTTACAGAATAACAAACTAAAAATATTTTTTATAATTATGTAAATATTCATTGTAAACTAAACAAAGTTTTGAAACATTCGAATTTATTAAAAAATTGATAGACATTTTAGTGAGGTTATAATTTTTTGGAGAACTTCATTCTACACTCACTTCCAAAAGTTAAGCACGACGACGTAAAATGCAAAAAATCAACAAATATTGCTTTGATGGAAAATTCGGCAAGAAAGTTGCATATATATTTATGTATAAAATAAAATCAATAATTATATACAGAATTGAAAACAATACAAAATTTTTGTAAGTTATCAGAGATAATGACATAGTAGTGATTTAAATAGAATTATGTATAAAAGTGAAAATTAACAGCATAAAATGAAAAAAGGACATTTATAGGGTATGTAATCCCCCCTCATCTGTATACAAAGTTTACCCTTTGTGACCATGCTTTCAATTAGGGGGTCAACCACCGCAGAACTAAGCAATAGCCATTCTTCTTGTAGAGCAGTTTCCTTCTCAGTGGTTGGAGGTGGAAAACGTGAAGATACAGAACGGCCGGGAATATTTCAAAGATTTTCAATTTTATTAAGGTGGGGCGAATACGCTAGCCACGCCATACGCACAATCCCTTCACTCTCCAAATAATCATCAACTATGTCAGTTCTATCATCCATTAAAACAAAAGTAGGGCTAACTGCTGCAACGTACAATCTCACAATGGGTTCTAGGACTTCATCTCGACAGCCGCCACAGAACCCCATTTACAGATCGGTGCGGTATCATAATGAAATCCCTGTCTACACCATAACGCTTTCACCTCGGAATGCGTGATGTTCTGTGATGTTTTGGGGCTTAATGCGTGTTCCTTGTTCACACTATATCCTTTTAAGCTTGTGGTCTGGCTCCAGAGCAAATCTTGACTTATCCGTAAGCATGACATAGCCCCAGTCAGACACAGTCCAATGGACATGTTCCCGTCACCACTTTAATTGTTCCCCTCTTGATTGGACAAACGCAAACTCGTGGTAACCAGGTGTACAGTCCACTCATATGTAATCTTCGACGTACAGAAGCTCCAGATATCACTTTTCCAATGGACACTGTAACCACAGATGTCACACGTGTGGAGGTCGCTCTGCGATTCCATTTGTCTAAAATAGCAATATATTGATCTTCCGTGGGGTTTGTAACCCTTGGACGACCGACTATGGGCATTCGGACAATTGTTTGTGTGGTTTGGAATTGTTTCCATAAACGTGAAATTACAGAATGATGAACGCCGAAGAAAAGAACAACATCTGAGCTCGAATTTCCTGCTTCAATGCGCCCCAAAGCACGCCAGCGCTCAGAATCTTCCATTAGTCTTCCAGAAGTCATAGAAACACGTATGTCTTGAAAAACTGTCGTACGAAAGTTTTAAACACCTATCAACACTTACGATCACCTTCTGTAACCCTTCATAAAGTATGTATCTTAAAAGACTGCCTTTTTTTAATATTTCTTGACATGAAAACGCGATTGGCTGTTACCTAGCATATTCGCATATTTTCATCTACCTCTGAAGTGATTTGCATCCTTTTCAATTCTGATTGGCTTTCGGAAATTAACATTTTCCTCTTGTTCTTAACTTTTGGAAGTGAGTGTATCAACATATGTTCTCTTAATCAGTAATTTTACAGAATTAAAAGAAGGGCTATTACAAATCTGAAGGACCCTTATACCTTTCTACACCAAAAAGTCAGCAGACTCATTTCCAGGAATCCAACAATGAACTAGATTGGAAAGAAACAGATATTGACCTTGCAAGATCTTTGCACTGCAAATTACGAATATTATCCGTATGTTGTCTGTTTGCAATAGATCGGTAAACCATTATTGAGACCGACAACTTAACCACTCGATGGAAAGGAGATTACCGCGTAGACAGCTGCTTCCAGCGATGTAAATAGCCCTAGTTTCGATTTCGTAATGTGCAGCGTGAGTCCTGAAAGAAGAATATAACGAGAAAAATATCACAATGCACTCAAACTTCAGCATCGTTTTGATCATCTAACATGGACCCGTCTGTAAAGACAGGCAACCATGAATCTCTAGAGTATTTGTTTTCAATAGTAGATATAGCAGTTGTACGAATCTATTATTCGCTCATACGACTCTTGCGAACATCCATATCTAACTTCCATGGAATCAAGATATCACTGAAATTTAAGAAATATTATTTATTTTATCTTATTTTAAGTATTTTAAAAATAAAATAATTCGATAATATACAGTATTTTTACCACAATTGTTAAACAGCATTTAGTGAGAGTGAAGTAATCATAGATAAAATTAATATTCATAACATTTTACGGACACTTACCACAATTCTCAATATATTGTTTATAATCTGAAAAGAAATAATAAATGCATTGTTATCTCAATTTTGACATTTAAAAAAAATAGATTATACACAGTGACATTTAAAGCACATATTCCTTTAAGGAAACTATATTCTATGTGTTATTTAATAGAACTCTCTCGAAACAGAAAGTTGATATTAAAGGTTGAAATATTTGTGCACTAAAGCTCAGTTGAAATATTTGCGTGAAATAGCTCGTGAATTTCACTCCCATCTCATGTATAGATGTTAGTTTGTTGTTTACAAGCCACTTTAGATTGATTGAGCTGTAATACCACTGTTAAGCAACTTTAGAGTTTTAAATGAAATCTAAACAAATACACACATACATTTATGTAGAGAAACTCTGAGCTTCAGGGGCTCAGTAGTTTCTCAGCACTTTCCGTTAAACAACGCAAAGTGAAGCATCATTTGCCAAAGGCAGTGATTAGGAGACTGACTACATTCGTCTTCATTGGGTTCCTAAAGCTCCGTGGTAGAGTCGCTTGGTAGTGGGCGAGTATCCCAAACCCGTTAACCATCCGCAGCTCACCTTCACCGCTATGTATGTATGTAGAAGAACATCGAACTATACCAAAAGATTATCCGGTAATGCTCATGTGAAACCAGCACAAAAGCCGTAAGCTCTCATAAAGTTCTGAGCTTTCCACAGATACCCAACATAGCAACTTTATTTATGAGAAACAAATTTTGCAAATTTATATAAAATGTTACAATCACACAGAAGCCGTCAAATATTTTGTATGAGAAACAACATGATAAATTTCGTTTGATAGATGAGCTGCGCTTTTTATAAGTAAAGATTTAATATGTAAACAAGGAACGAGCAAAAACAATAATGTATACTATAAAAATATTTTGAATTTTGCTGAAATAGTAATGATTATAAATAAATAATAATGATTAATACTCTGTTCGCGCTGCACTTTTTTAAAATCAATTTAAAGTTAAATCAGATTTAACTCAAACACTACACTGAAAACATCGTTCTCAATTTATTGCTATATCGAAACTAATTTAAGAGATTTTTTTATATATATATTAAATTATATGATATTTTTATAGTTTTCGTAGTTTGCGTTTTTTAAGCATTTACAGACCAAAATGATGTTAATTAAGATTATGAAATTTTAAATGTTAAATTCGAAAAGGAAGAATCTCATAGTTTTATCTATTTCCTTCTCAAACATAAGGTAGTTTTTCGATGAATAGTTAATATTTTTATATAATTCAGTTTTATTATTTTTTTAAATCAATGTTTACAAATATTTCAGTAAACATTGAGAACAATATAGCAGAAAACCAGATTGAGCTAAATCACAATTTAAATTAGTTTGTCAAATGGATTTAAAAGCATTCAGTTTCAACTTTCGCACTGCACTTTTGGATGCAATTACAAGAGCAGTTCGAACTGTGAGTATGAGTGTATATACAACAGTTAATAATAGCTTAGTTTTAAAATTAAATGTTTATATTATTGAAGTTAAATGGATTTATTAAAATCTAAACCAATAGGAAAACAAACAAAAATGTGTTGATTTTCAATCGGAATAAACGAAACTCGGAATTTTACTTTTATTGTGGAAGACATTAATATCCCTTTTCTCCATGGCACTTTCATGCATTTTTATGAAATTACTACTTTTTTCTGCAATCACTTATATGTGATACCAGTTCGAATCATTCAGAGCACGCGCGTATGGGGTATATTTATTCTTAATTCTTTACTTAGTTATCAGGCTACTTAAGAATGTTACAGCACAGAAAATGCATTCGTGGTAAAAGTTTACAATCGGGTACCTCTTAATTCTTTGGCGATTTTTTGACGCCAAGATAGGTGCCAAAATGTGACTAACAAGATGGCTTATCATAAAAGCTATACAAAGTTAGGTTTACCAGGATAACCAGAAATAAAAGTTTATCGTCGAACCAAGAGATTCTCGATTCTATACCGAACCCCCATTCGACTTATAATATAGCATACAAGATGGTATAGGAGACTGTACTATTTGAGCAGCAGTTCCCCCATCACAAACCTAGTTTATTAATTTTTAAAAGATATATACAAAGATAGTAAAATCGATGACTTCCAGCGCAGAATAGGAGTCACGTCTCACTTCATTTACAGTAGTAATATTACAAGTTTATATAGTGTATTTTTAGTTTTAAAAGATAGGCAAACTAATATTTAAATTACAAATTCATTCTTATTTGTATCTAAATGAACAAGCAGCTGAATCAATAAATAAAGTATGCAAATACTCTACTTGAGTTAAATCTTATAATTATTTTCATTGAAGCTTATATAAAATAAATGAAAACAAATTCAATTATTCTAAAGGAAGTTTTAATGATTTTTCATGGCACAAAATAAAATAAGCCTTGTGTTTATTCATAACTTTTAATTTATTTTACACGAACAATCCAGCATAGTCAAATAAATCATTTTAAACATTTAATCTCTCATTTTAATAACCTGCCTTTTATGTGTAGCTATCACCAAAAACTTTCTGCATGCATATCAAAAACAATTCTTCCCTTTATAAATTTTCAAAACTTTTCTTCGATAAATCTTACCTTCTCTATAAAAATAAAGTAAACTATAGCAAATGCACGTTAATTCTGTGATTAATACATCTCTTAGAAACCAGCTTATTGATACACAACACAAACTCATGATATAATATAGGATAACTAATCTTCAAGAGCGAATACATTGAGTAAATATACTCGATAGTCAACAGCATATACTTAGAGAAGTGTTTCCTTTAAAGTAAATATAATATGCGTCATATACAATTAAATGTATGTATATTACGTATAAAATGCAATTAACTTTATATTTTCAATTATTACTGATTATTAGGAAAACTCATAGACGTCATTTATAAGACATAGATTGATAAGTTAGTCCATTCTTATTGAAAACTGGATATTTGAATAGCCAACCGATTTATAAGATGTAACTGACGTCTCCAAGCTTAATCAACCAATAGGAATGCAAGCTTATATCTCGTGGGTAAATAGGAGGATTATGAATTGAGGTTTTGTAACTTTCTATACAAATAAATGTTCGATTAATTATATAATATATACATGTAATAATTCTATAGTGTAGTCAGTATTTCAGACTTTAATAAAGCAGTCAAAAGATTTTAACCTTTCGTCATTCGTCTTTGTTTAATAATTTTGATCGTGAATATTTCGTAATGGAATTATTTCCATTTCGTTTAGGAATTAATCTTTAATTCTATGTCAAGAAAATTAAAGGTAACCATGTTCTAGCGATAAAATTTCTCTGTTCGGAGTGTAAGGCTCCATGTTCAATTCTAGCCACTACTTGAACTATATAAAAGGGGAGTTACGTTTCTGATTTCCCATCACCTTTAATCTAGTTGAGTATTCCCATCACCATTAATCTAGTTGAGTATTCCCATCACCATTAATCTAGTTGAGTATTCCCATCACCATTAATCTAGTTGAGTACTCGTTGATTTCTTGTTTTCTCTTTTATGATATATTGATGCATAAATAGTATATGTTAAAAATAAACACTATTCTGCCTATGAATAATAATTGTGTATAAGAGATTTATAACAGTTTTCAGCTGTTCGGTTATCCCCGAAATAATGTTCTATACAAAGAACTACTCATCTCCGTCAAATTTCATTCTCAATATTTTTTCTATTTTTTCAATAATATCATCTCTATTGATTTTTTTCTAATCAAATACTCGTTGGCTCACCGTGACTTAATGGTTGAACTTTGCTTTCCAGAATGGAAGATTCCTAGGGCAATTCCAGCCACTGTTGAACGAGATAAGGTGGAGGAATCATTCTTGCCTCCTGCAAGCTCATCTATTGTTATCAATATTTGAAATTTTTTTGGGACTCCTTTTTTTCATACAGTGTCATTTGAGTAATTGACACTGTATGAAAAAAAGGAATCAATCTCCTCAAACAATTGACAATCGGTCAATTGTTTGAGGAGATTCCTCTAGAATGATAAAAATTTGCTGGATTTTCAAATGCTTTAAAACAAGCTTTGGGTTTTATGTTATTCGCTTCGTAATGTTAAAATTATGTACTGCGATATTTTGAAGCAATATTTGCATAAATATTATAATCACTTGGGAAACTCATAAAAATTTTGAGTTATCTTTAAAAAAGAGTTTAACTTTTTCTTTGAAGTTTTGTTTCCCAATGGCAAATACCTGAACTATATCATATGACAAGTGAATTGCTTTTTAAATTAAGAATCTTGCAAAAAAGCTTTGCAGGTTGTAATTTTATTAAAATGAGTCAATATAAAAATATACACCGAATATGCTGAGAAAAATGTAAAGTCATTTTTTATCAAAATGAATCTGTAAAAAATATACAACAAATATACTAAGAAAAATATAATGTAATTAAGTTCCCAAAAATCAAACTTTGGTTTACATTGTTCCCGATGAAAAATTTAATAAGAACTATCTTTTTATAAAGTTAAATAGTTGATAAACCATACTATCACATTTAAACTACCACCCTATAAGGAGTTTATCATAATTTTGTTTTTGAAGCGTTTTTCATTATTGAAAAAACTTAGTTGGATTGAACCTATTATTTATGAAACAAAGTATTTGTATGTGTGTCTGAGAACGTTCAATCTGAGAAGGCATCTTAAGAATTTTCAAGATTTCTCCATTGCAACTTGTAATTGATTATGAGGCAATATCCACAAAAATGTCTGTTTATCCATGAATCCAATGTTTTGTAGTATGTAAGTAAACGATGTGCTCCATTTGTAGATTTTCCCCATTTTTTAGAGCAATAATAAATAAATGATAACAATGTTAAGTAAATTAAGCATATTAAGGAGATAACAGTCTTTCAAACTCCATTTTCTCTAGTAATAAAAGATGAAAATGAATCTCTTATTCAAAAGAACTTTTCTCAACTTAAAACTGACAATGTCCTCTTAGAAACCAAAACAAAATGGATATTAAAACGGACAACATTGCTTTCATTTGTGAAACTCTTCTTTACATAACTTCCAAATTTATTATAAATAAAAATTTTTAAAAATTACAATCGATAGTGATGAAATTTGATGTGTTATTTTTATTGTTATTATTAAATTATTAATTTAATTATATATATATATATATATATATATATATATATATATATATATAATTAAAAATTTAAAAAATGTTATATTAAATAACAAAAATAAAAATTAATAAAAATCTCTCTTCACTTTCTTAAGTTCTTAAAATCTTTTAAGATTAATACAATAATAGAAATTTTTTGCTTAGATTACTGTTGGCTGTTAAATAATTTCGGACTTTACCATTTATGAAATATATTAAATTTTACTAAATTTTAGCATGTTACATTTTAAGTTTCATCAACAAATTACATCTTTCCATTCTGAAATTTGTTTATTTGTAATTTATTTATGGTAATTGAATTATAAAATTACATTACAGTAAAGTGTTTCTGTAAAAAATACAGATAATAAGGAAAAGAAAATTATTTAAATCAACAAAATGTAGACAATATACAATACGATGTAGAACTGAAAATAGAGCATGATCATAATTTTTAATTTAGTATTGCATTAAATCATTAATTAATAAATAGAATATCACTTTATATCACCTCGAATTTAGCTGACTAATGAAGTAACGTGATGTTTCAAGACAGTAATTTGAGTTCTGCTAACCAATGAATGAAAAATATTCGAAGCGTTTTTAAGTAAATTTTCTTAACGGTTTCTATGAAATAAAAACTATATTCTTTATTTTTACTTTACTTGGTAGTAGTTTATCTACCATTACTTAAGATCATGGAAGAATATAGCTATTTAAATCATTGCTAAAGTAATAGTCTTTCACGTGTTGTTTTTTAATTTAATTGAAATAATAATTGGTATACTAATTTTATTAATGCATCAATAATATCTTCAAAAACATTTTATTTAATTGCATGCACAATTTTGTAAGCACTTCAATCATTAAAATTTAAAATAACTATCCAAGATTTCCGATTCATCAATTAATAATTGTTATTAATAACATACAATTTAGTTTCTGTAACTCCGAGATGGTTAAAGTATACAATTGATCAATCTACTGTTTATATAGCGAAATTTTCAGATATTTTTTAAATAATTGGCAATGACATTTACTGTCAATGTCAATAATGCCTCAAAAATGGAACTTCAGCCATATTCCATAAAATTTTATAAATTATAGCAATATTTTCACTTTTAACTATATTTAGTACATAAGACTTTCAATCCATATTTACTGACTGTCGTGTTTTCGACAGGTTTGTATCCACTGCTCTTTCAGGAATGCGAAAGAGTACAACTGGCCAAGTCGCTGCATCATTCTCGCTGCAGACTTCGCTTCCAATGGAATTTATAATTTCATTGTCCCACTCCGAGCACATTTTCATCTTCCACAAACCCTCAGGCCCATCATTTTATTACTCGAAAGGAGGTAAGATGCTCTCTTTAAAATATGCAATCACTATTACCTTTTCATCAATATTTTCTGGCCACACTTATACATCAGTTATAATCACTTATTCCTAGTTTCATATTCTATAAGATACATGATAACTTTAGCAGGGTTCCCATATATATATATATATATATATATATATATATATATATATATATATATATATATATATATATATATATATATATATATATATATATATATATTTGCGTTTAAGGTTTCCAGAAAATTTTGGTTGGATCCTAGCAGAGCCCACACCTTTGGCGCGAATGACTTTGGTTGACACTAATTGTGGCTTGCGCCCATCTTGATAACCCTTCTTCAATACGCTAGAAATAGTAAACCTAACTATTTCTATAATTTCGCTCTATCTTGGAGCTTTTTTTCAATTTGGCGCTAACTGTGAGCTCTCCTAGGATTTTACCTTGTTATTTATCTGGCAATCTGTTTTCTTATTATAGAGATGGAGACCTATAAGAATTATGTTGAACATTTTATTTTGGCAACCCTAGTATTTACGTCATAGCGAAAGATCACAATATGTCATCTTGGCAACATTTCTTCGTCGTTAAAGAATTCAGAATTTGGCGTACTGGATTATACGGCAACTGTGCCATAACTTTTATAAATATCTTGTTTCTGTTCATTATTCTAAGATATGAAATCATTATAAATTATTTCTTCTATTCTAATTATTATCTATTTGATATACATAATATGTTATTTATTTCAGTCATTATTATCTGGTCATTGTTACATATTCTTAGAACAGTAAACAATTGGATAACAGTTACTTAATTTGATTTATACAGTAACTATTAGTCACATTTTATATGCTATTACACAGTCAGTATTACAGATTTTGAGATATATAATCAAACTTTACTATTTCCTTCCCTTTTAATTTTGTCACTGTTATAGATTCTGTAATTTATATAGTTCATTCAATTCTTTATTTTAAAAACTGACATCTCTCAGTTGAACAAAGAAACTAGTAATTTTAACCGTGAAATTTAAAAATACAAAGCTTTAAAACAGTGTGTCAAGATGCTTAAAAACTCATTTAAATGAAATTACCTTTTAACTTTTATGATAGATTATTTTCCCTAGTAATGTATGAATCTTCTGTTGACATAGTTCATCAGTAGTTCGTTCATAATAACTGGTTAGTTATTCTTCTATTCATTAAAAAGTTATTTATTATGCCCAGTAATTATTCATGAAAAAAAAATATTTTCCAGTTTGTATATCGTGAAACATTTGCTCATATTAACTTTAATGTGTTCATAGTTCAATATTATATTGACTGTAACAAAAAATAATATTTTACCGATATTTAATTTCAGGTAAAAAACAAATAACATCTTTCCTAATTTTAAATTTCAAGTCTAAATTAAAATAAGAATTACGTTCTTTCTGTAATAATTATATATATATATATATATATATATATATATATATATATATATATATATTATATATTATATATTATATTATATATATATATATATATTTATATATATATATATATATATATATATATATATATATATATATATATTATATATATATATATATTATATATATATATATATATATTATATATATATATATATATATATATTATATATATATATATAACGGTTATAAATAATATTATTATTAAATTTATTTCCTCTCAAAAATATTATTCATAAATGCATTTTGTATAGTTTTTGCCTTAAAAATCGAATTTATGTAAAAACGTATTTACTTTTATTAAGTTTTTAAAAGTAACTTTTATCAAGTTTTTAAATTTTATAGTCTTTTTTGTTTTTTTACATTTTTATTAATTTTAAATTATACCACATTCGTTTTAATGTCCAGCAATAAAACTAGAAAACTCTTGAGTAGCCTAAGATAATAACTCTATGACTTATATAAAACATATATATATATATAATCATGATGAAGTACATTCTAGAAATTTTAGTTAAAGCATTCATATTAAAATGGTCATTACTAATAGCAAAATATATGGACTAGTTACACTAATAGTGTAAATATAGTCGTGGACTAACTATGAGCATTCATTACCATATATTTTGTGTGGAGTATGTTTTTATTCCCGAATACTAATCACAGATTGAGATACTAAGCAAAAATAAGTCGGAAACCGGAAACAGAATTGATTACCATATGATAGCTAGCCATGTATAGTATATTCCGTACAGTTGAATCCCAAATTTTTTAATAAAGCGTCATATTTATATGCATATTCTAAATCCACCCATAAAATATAATTTACATGTTTAATGAAGTATGTAAGTCAGCTACACATAAGTTAAATTAAAGTGGTTATTTCTATAATCTAAGCATCAAAACAATGTAAGTGAACTGCGATCGATACAACCTTCAATCTCTATCTATTTCCTGGAGCCATCTAAGCTAACTTCACTTTTCTTTTTTGTTTCCTGATCCGAAATTAGTCCACTAAGTAGTGGAGAACCGTGGATCACTAATGCAGTGAAATTAGCTGTAGGGAAGTGATCTAACTCGCTTTAGTCTGTCTCTCCATCTCGCGAAGATAATACTGCCGATCAGGACCATGCATCGGGATTAGATTTTCCGTCGCCACCACACAGAAAGAGAAGAGAAAACTGCTACCATGAGATTCTTGCCAGTAAATAACTCCGATTAAATAATGATTCATTACGGGATTCCAGCATATATCGAAATTTGTGTGAAGCGTCTCGTTATAAATTTCAATTCTAAATTTAAATAAATATGTATTTCTTCCAATAAAAGGTTTTAAAGAAATTATAGTGTTATAAAAAAATTAAAAGAATATTTTGATAGCGGTAGGACACCGATTAATGGAACTTATTGATAAGTTCACTCTGTGGAAAATATTTGATTGATGCAACTGACCTCCTATTCAATATATTAAATTTTAAAGAAAAACTTATGCACATAACAAAATGTTAGGGTTACCATTAAATTAGGTAATTTAATTATTCCATAGATTATCTATTTTATTTAGAGATTAACGAAGATAATTAGTTAATGTGGTGGAATTTGTTTCGATTCTCAAATTATCTTGGTAATTTGCAAAATAATGCGATAGTTTACTCGCATTACCTAATAGGAACTTATTAAAATAAAAATAAGAGCCTTGCTGAAACAGTACAGTTTCTGTGTCCTTAACTTACATTGTTATTTATGTATTTTTGACTTAGGAAAAAAGCTAATGCAATTAAATAACCAACAAATTAGTTGAGGCTATCAGTCTGCAATTAATCAATGAAATTTTCAATTTTAATTGAATGTTATGTACATACTTTTCAATATCGAATAAATCAAGATAATCCATTTAATTGATCTACAAATTAAATTCTAGAATTGACATTTGTACTTAATAATATATCTGGGCGTAATAAGAAAAGCTCTTGTTTTCTCATTTTACCCGGTCAGTGTACTCATTACATGGATTAGTGTAAATATATACACCAATACTACTAATAGATTACTAAAGAATTATTACCCTGAAGAATAGTTGAAGGAAAAATATTATTTAAAAAATTATTTTTCAATATCCTTACTTAAAACACCGTTGATTTCTTGTAACTTTCAAAAAATTAAAATTCGCATTTACAGAATTTAATTTTACATAGACTTTAGCTATATAATATCTTATCATGTTAGCCTAATTATTAATTTTACTATAATTAGGCCAAATAGTAATTGGAATTAAGCAAAATTATTTTCGATTATTTTATAAATCATACAGCATACCATCTCTAGTTTCTATTTTGGAGTGAAATAAAATTTATTGAAGCTTTAGTTACCATAAACTTTTGTTATTTATGTATGTATCACATGAGTTTCAAAAATAAAGTTATACAAGGATCTGTTTTACTCATATAATGAACGGGAGATGTACTAAATGAAGACTTGTAAGACCTGTCCTGAATTATCCATATCAAATTACAAAATCTTTTGCAACAATTTATGAGTATATTTTTGATTGACAAAATTCTACAATCAACAAGCTGTTTCAAGTTGATGTCGATATTTATTTTCCAGTCTCCTTGAACCATTAACCATTCCCAGCAGGGAAACATTATGAGTAGTGAAAGGTTCCAATTTCGAACGCAGTGAGTGTTGACCAATAAAAGAAGGATATAAAACCACTTCATTTTCCCATGGACATCTGTTGTGATGAGTATTTAGTATTTTTTGTGAATGAGACCTACTGTCTCTAGAAATCCCTGCAAAAAATAAGGATGCTAATATATTTAAAAACCTTGCAATAATTTTTATCTATCAAATTATCTACCATGCTTTTTGCAAACACTTTGATATAATTGAAACTAGCTCAAAAATCTAATTTAATATTAAATCATAAAATTACCAATTGTAAGCGCACAAAAAAGTTTCTTTAAACTATTTGAAAGAAATTTAATATCTATATTATGATAAAATTGCATAGACATACCAAAATTATTGTTGAATGCTGAAAAATTATTGTAAAGAATAATTAATATAATGATCAACAATTAATACAAAAAATTTTACAGTATAACTCTCAAAACAATTTATAACTATTTTCTATGAATATGGTAATTTTTGTGTGAGACAATCAGGGATTTTACGAAACCGCAGAGAACAAAAGCATTGTGTCATTTATAATAACGTGTCTCAAAATAGTGATTAAATAACCAACATTCTAATCTCCAGCTTATCATTTCATTTGTTTCCCTCTTTTCTTGGTTTTAGACTCTTTTCCGCTAATTTGGATCTTGCTTTAAGCTATAGTACCAAGTCTGTTAGTTTTATTGTGCAAAATACGAAAATTGACTACAAATTGGCGATAATCATACGAGTCTATATAAGTGGTTCTTAATCTAAGTGCATTGTAATTCTCTTTTTCACAATCTTTAACCATTTAACTTCTAATGTTAATTTCATTATTGGTGTAAATTGGTAGTTAAAAATTTCGATTATTGCAATCTCACAACTAAATGGCTCTTAACTGCTAAGTAACCGATAGGGTATAGTTGCTGATCAAACAGCTAAAACCCCTTTTAAGATTATTGTAATTTGTACTTTTGCTATATTACTTTCTAAAAGGATTTTACATAGATAATGGCCAGTATTTACGTCTCACAAAGGATGAAATTCGAAAAAAAAAATGAGATCCAAGCATTCATCACAATAAGTGCATTAGTAGATGGCAATTAATAGTTGGATATTGTTGCTAGATAAAATATCTTCAGAACTTGGTAAAATCTCATAATGATAAGAAATGCATGTCAACTTGGTACTCATAATTTCCACTACTCACATGGCGTGAGAACTCGAAAGATAAATGTCATTCTATTCTACAGCTTTTTCCCATAGTCACAGTTGCTAATTAACATAAAAGAAATAACAAATAGAATTATATAGTCAATTTTCTAAAACACGTTTATATTTGATAATTAATTGACTATTATCAAATTTTTGTATCCCTCCACTTAGACTATTTACACAAAAAATAAATTGATGTAAAGTAACAAACTTCAAGCACTTTTAACGCCTTTAATCTCACACACACACACACACAATCCACGAGACAGAAATTCTTTAATATATCATCATATGATTTTTAATCCTCCACTATTTCTCAATTAAGAAACATTCTGTGAAACAAACAATTGCCAATTAAAATCGATTGGTCTTAAAAATAGCTCATAATTTTATCAAGTAAATTGTTATTAATTATGAGTGAAAGGGATAGAGATAGATTTAGTATTGGTTAAACAACTTATACAATGTATTTATCATAGTTAAGTATGTAATTACGAATATATTTCTTTTTCTAAAATATTAAAACTCTTAAGTAAAGCCTTATTAATTATTTACAAGCTGTATCAATCATAAAATATACATCAATATATAGTATAAACCGAAAAAGATAGTAATTCATTAAAAAGAAAGATATATATTAAAAATATTTTTTTATTATAGTCAAGAAGTTAAGGTAAACAAGAAATTTTTATCTATTTAACCTGCATAACTTCTTTACGTTGTTTCATTTGGTTTTTCTTTGCGTTGTTTTACGATATAATACTTTCCATTTTTCTCTATTTGGTCACTTTTGGTAAATAGTAATCAGGAAATATCACACATTTACTCATGAGGGGAAGTCTCAAATCATTTTATGTATTCACATATCAGTATCCCACATTTTTACAAATCCTAACCACCAAAGAGTTAAGTTTTTAACCCCTTCATATTTTTTTTTTTTTTTTTTGTGATCGAATAACATTTTACCTTCATATTGCTAAAGATGTAGTTATTGCACTGCAGTATGCAATGTACATAATGTAATACAGTGAAAAAATTAATAAAAAGCTGTTTCAAACATTTAAACGTATTGCTTAGCAGTTAAAATGAATCTATATATCAAGAACAGACTTCTTACAAAGTTAAATACACATAATATTAGTAAAATGAAGCAACGGACAATTCTTTTAAAAAAATCACTGTTTTTAACATCATAAAACTTAAATCATTCCCTTTAAAATGGTACACCATAAGAAAATGCAGATAAAAAAGCTTTACATCAATTTATTCATAAATTATCTATTATTTTTAATTGTTGTGCTGAAATTTAATAATTTTTGATTTCTCCTAAATAGCGATCGCATGAAGAGTATTCAGTTTGTAAGCAATGGGAAAAAGCAGGTTTGATTTGATTATCGCTCAGTCACTTTTTGCACATGGGCTTAATTAGACCGAGACCTGCATTTAAAAGAAGATTCTGTATATCACTACAAACACCCTTGCCTAAGGTGGAATTTGAATCCACGAGCTGTTGAACCGAAAGCAAGAACGTTAATCATGCGATTACCAGCTCAGCCGAAAAAATGCTGGATACTGATTATCAATGATCAAAAATTTTTTTTCGCTTAAGTCAATTTTCAAATTATAAAAATAGGTGATATTTAAATTTAAAGCTATATAAGTAATATTCTTGGCAAAATATAAACTTATTTTACCAGTCTAAAATTAAATAAGTCATTTTTTGACAAACATCTACTCAAATTTTACCCAACAAAAATTAAATTAACTTTTCTCGACAAATATTGTGACAGGTTTTACTAATCCCACAGCTAAAACTAAATTTTAAAAATTCGGACAGAAATTCAAACAATACAAGTAAAGTGTAGTTTTAGACTAATCTAATTTCTAATCTCTTTAAGATTTTATTTAATTAAGAATATACACTAAACCTTGCAGTAAAATTCACGTTAAATATCTTATAACGTCTTATAAAAATATTTACCTCTACGTATTTCCTCTATAAAAAGGGAAATAAATAAATTTCTATTTGGTTATTTTTATTTTACAATGAAATTGTAAGCTATTTTTGCGTTATCAGTAACTGCACAGGAAAACTTATTAATTTTCTGTAATTAATATAAAAGAATTTGCATCCAAAATGCCTTATCGCAATATTTAAAAGTTAAAGTTGTGGAATCAGAGATTCTATTACGATAAAGTTTTAAACTGGAAATGTCTTGATGAAATTGCTTGTAACACACCCAAAAGACCTCATTAATTTTTTCAAAGTTAAAGTTTCAAGAATATTTCGATTGAATAAAGGTTCCATTTTTTAGCATAAGAAATTTAACCTACCGATTTTTTATATGTACTGTAATTTTTGTCTGCTATGTCTGTCGTTTAATATTGATCAAATCACATTAAATTGTGCAGCCCGAAAAGCAATTCGTATATTTCTATATTGACATTTTTGTTTCACGTAAAATATATAATAATTATGTCAATATATTGTTTATTTATATCTTTTTATAGTTGGATAATCGATATCGCTGAAAAAAGTAACATTTGAAAATATTTCATTTCCTCTAATTTTCTCATCCATTTCAGAACGTAAGCAATTAATACTGTAGTGCTTAAAATTATATAAAATTCTAATTAATTACAATGAAAATCAATCATAAAGATTAAATAACTACGATGAAAATCCCTCACAATGACTTAATAATTACGATGAAAATAATTCTTATAATTATGTAAAGTTAAATTTTTTGGAAATTGTGCTTATATATTTTTATGCTGAACTTATTAATTTTGCTATGCATATCTTTGATAACTTCAAAATTTTTCAATGATATGTTGAAGAAACAATTTCAAATTTCTCATCCGATATTTCATATGCATAAAACTACATTTTATAATCAAAACTACCTTTTCATCATGTCACAGCGACATCTATCAGCTTTGTTTTATATTTATATTTCATTTCATTTGAGAATTTTTATTGCTGATTTTTTTTTCTCGACAAAACGTTAAAAAAATTAACTTTAGTTATTTAATATGCTAATTTATATTTTTAATTAATCAAATAATGAACGTTTTTGGTGTCAAACAATTGTCTCTCAGTGCTGATTTTGTTGCTATGTGACTTTTCTGAACGAGACAAGAATTGAATGAAAGTACATGAAACGAGAATCAACAATAGAAATAAATATATTCTTTATTAATTAATCAAATCTAAAAAGACATTTTATATATTTTTAAAGCGTAAAAGTTAGAGATGGCTAGCAACAGAAATTAGCAGTAATTGCAAGAACAGAACTTCTTACAGTAGATTTTTGGAGCAATTTCTCTTTGAATTATTCATTAGCTGTGAATTCAATTTCTCTCTATAAAATTACTTCATTTCAGACAAATTTATTATACTATAATTCCTTACTCCTCTGATTAGACGATGCGAGTAATTTTCTGTCATCTGCTACAGAGGTCCCATATGGGTGGATGTTTCTAAAGTGGGATTTAATTCACTGGAAAATCTACAGAACTTTAATTAATAGAACAAAATGCTCTATCAGCAATCTATATGAGTAATCACAAGCTATATATTTAAACCTTTTCGTGTCCTTACCAAACTTCTGCTGTACATTGAATTGATTTAATTCATTTGCTCTTCATACGCTCAGTATATGTACGTTTATATTTGTTCTTTGTCGGGTATTTATTTTGTTCCAGTAAAAAATCGATTTGTATTGCCTTCATTTTTTTCTCATATTTATTTTTATGGATTTTCTTTGTGTGTGTGTTATCATATAAAAATCGCAGTTGATATCAAACCTTCACTCATTCAACTCGTTGTGAACTTCAAATATTAAAATCATAGCCCACACATTTTAAATTATAAACATTTAAAATCAAGCATTGAACAAATACATATGTTATAAGTAATTAATTAAAGTTCAGAAATAACAAGCAAAATTAGTTTCTGCGTATGGATAAAAATTATTTTCCAACAGTAACTGGGACTCGACTTGTAACTATTGAATTTTTAATTAATTGCCTTAATGATAATTACTTCTTATAATGCAATATTTATTATAAGTAAAATACATTAACTTGCTTATAGTCTTTTATGCTAATACAAAAAACTTCTCTCTCTATTCTTTTTCTATAGTCAATTGATATTTTCTAAAAATATTTAGCTCAGAAAATAGTCGCCTCTCTAACAGCAAAATAAAAGAAATCCTGTAACACGTATTCAAAAAATATCAGAAGTCTATTCATCAAGAATTTAATCCTTTGTGGATTAAATATGTTCCATATTATAATTTTTTCAATTTTTTCTTGAAAAATAATTTTTCCTACAATTTTTGTGATAGCTTCAACATAAAAATAATGAAGTTTCATAAGTAGTTTCACATTTCTTCAATCTAAGTGTCGATCGTTTTGAACTAAAATGGAATTAATTTTTTCTGCCTCATTTAAATATGATTCGTGAAAAGTAGAATTATATTTTGCATTGTTTCCAATGTCATGATAATCGAACATTTTGAGTGAAACAGTTGTAGGACTTAGCAAAGAAAATATTTTACGTAGTGATAGTTTAAAAGTTATCTCATTTCTAAATATCAAACATGTTTCTTAAATTCTCTTATATACAAGAGAGTTCTTGCCATTTTTAATGATCCAAAAGAACATTAATTCGAATACTAATAATAATCTACACTTACGCAAAGTGTAGCTTGTTGTTAGTATTCGAAGTAATCACCTTCGGTCAACGTTATTGTGCTCCGTGTGATAAAACTCAAGGGCTTGGGTGCAAAGAAGACCATGAGTGTTTGGCATAAGTCTGCTTCATTGGGGAAACTTTTTCCACGAAAATGATTGCCCAGAAAATGGAAGCATTGTAATCTTATGATTCAAGGTCAGGTAAGTAAGAAGAATGGTAAAAGTCTCCCAACCAAGTTGTTGTATGGTATTTCTGGCCACCCACGCGACATGTGGTCTCGCTTTATCGCCAAGAACACTATACTTTTGCTATTATTCAGTACTGGTTTTTCTGTTGCAATGTCTGTGTCACACGTTCCAACTGCTGCAAGTACAAATCTGCAGTAACTTTTTGGCACGTTGGAAGCAACTCATGGTGAACCACCTGACGACTAGTCCACCAGCTTCATCACAGAGAGACAAATCTCCGAACCTGAATTTGTGAAATCAATGCCTTGCGGTATGTTCATTCACAGCAATACCTCCAAACGCTTGACATATTCGACAACTGATGCAGCAACTGATAATTCCACATTGAAGTCGTAAAGCAAGCAACACTGAACGAGCTCCTTCGATACGTTTATTACTTTTCACTTCTGTGCGAATTAATATTAATGAATGTGCGTGCTGGACCTGCTTTTATAACGACTCATACTGCTATTCTCGACTGATTGGTGTCTCAACAACATCATACATTAATTGTATACTTATTTACATTCCATTCAATGGCTAGTGCGGCATGCCCTTTCAGATGCCGTACTATCCAGTATGCCAAATTTTGCTTTTTTTTTTTTGGCTACTAAGAAATATTGCTAAGATGACGTAATGTGACGTCTCACGATGACGCAAATGGTACGGTTTCCACAACTTTTATTTTCTATATAATTCTTATAGGTCTCTATCTGCATGACGTAATACAAATCAGATAAACAAGAAAATCCGCCAAAAAATCACCAAACTCCGAATTTGGCATCCTGGATTATACGGCATCTTTGCCGAACATTCCTTTTACCTTATATATAAAAATATCTTATAACAACCCAGGTTTGTATAATTTGAAAAACTTCGTATCATTATAAAATTGCATCATATATTCTTCACTGAAGACAAAAAATGACAGAATTTTAAATTTTTAACGGTAAAATTTTATATTCTAAATTGTTTTGAGATTTTCGCACAATTTTCAATTTTAAATGTTGTTTTAGTTATGTCTAAAAGAATATTAATTCATATTGTTGTTGTTACTCATGACACTTGGACAAGCCAAGCTCGCTATGCCTTGGCAATGCGAATTTAAGTCAAAAGAGAGCGTCTTTCGTTTTTTAATCAGAACACCACAAACGAGAAAGTATGTCTTTGCTCTTTTTTTAATTCCTCCGATAGATTACTACCAGAGGATCCACTCCCTCAATTTTGGAATTGATCGGAAGGGGGAGTAAATTTTCTCCAAACAATTGCACCCATGGTAACTGCTTAGTGACCGACCACAGGAATTTCCATTCCACAGATTTAACGAGCACATATATCGCTTGTACTCGGTGGGTCTTTGGCGGCATTGGGAATCGAACATGCCCTTCCGTATGGAAGGCCGATACCCTAACCACTAGGCTTCCACTACTCTTTATTAATTCATTTTATTACTAATTATTATATTTTACGGTGTAAATCGATAATTAAAATATGATTTTATATCTATTATTGCAATATAAATTTTTAAGGAAAATTAAAATATTGTGTAGTTTAAAATATATTATTGTGACAAATTTTCATGTTAACAAATACTTAAATATGCTACTTAACTAAAATTATATATGCCTGTAAAAAAGAACACTCACTGTAAAAAATTTATATATTGAAAAAATTTTGATTTTCATAGTTAAATTATGTGCAAATAATTTTCATTTTTCTTATTTTTCCTGGAACTTTTTTATTTTCATTTTTTGACAACTATTATACACACAATATTGGTTAAATATTCTTGATATCTATATATCTTGATATCTTGACTATATTATTTTTAATTCTAATGCATGTTTCCATCTTAAAATTTAATGTACAGGCCACATGAAGCCTTTCTGGACGCGATTTCTTGGTTTCCATTAGTATATTGGATGCAAGGATCTATTGACAAGTAAGATTTTGATTTTCAACAAGTATTAAATCTTAAGCTTAAAGTAACACACCATAATGTATTTAATACTAAATTAACTTTTTTTATATTATTAAGAAATTTTATGAATTACAATCAAATAATATGTTATAATTTCTGATACAATGATCAGGAAAGATTATTATAGTCAACACTTCAATGATGGATTAAAATTGCTTAAAACTTTTTAAAAAATCACAATATTAACAAATTATAATCAGCACACGGAGTCTGTTTTATAACAATATATATTACTATTATTTCGAAATTTTAAAAAATATGTCTTACTATTCAGGCACGGTAAATTTATCGTAATTCTAAAGAATAAAATGAAAATAAGGCAGTAATTATTTTTAACAGCATTTTAATGGAGTATGTTAAACAACTTATCGGAATGTGCCACATTTTGGCTCTCAAACGAAGCGTAATTGATTATTTTGCGTTGAGCTTATATTTATTGTCCTTTCATTCTCAGCCTGGACGATCTCTTGCGTTCTGGAATCAATTTAGCAGACAGTGTAGTGGTGGTGAACAAGGAATCGACGAACTCCGCGGAAGAAGACTTCTTATCTGACTGCAACACCATTGTGGCCGTCCAGACGATGTTTAAGTAAGACTAGCTTACTTATCCTGTTAAAGATAAAAATTATGATAATGTTAAAAAACATAAAAAATATGCTAATACACAGTTCAACTACGTTAATCTATATTTGATGTGACAGCAAACACTGCATGTTCCCAAATTAAAATTTATGTTCCAAAATTTTGTTCTAATTACCAATTAAGTTTAAAATCAATGCATCTAATCATGAAATGTAAATCACGCATAATATCAATCTAGGAATATTAAGTACATGGTTTAAAAATGGATTGAAATTGAAACAGCCATAAAATGTCCTAACCATCGTGAAAAATTTTTGGCTATTGTACAGTATGATGAAGATTCTATTTCCAAACATTTTTGGTTAGAATCTTCATCATCCACATCGTCATAGCATTGGGATTGATACTCTCCTCAGATTCTTCAGCATTGATCATAGTAATATTGTGGAATTTAATCTTAAATTTCAGCCTGCATATTTTATTGTTAATTAAGGTAAAACCAAATATAAACTACCCAGTGGTTTACCTAAGAACCAAAAATCTCATCCTTCTAATTCTTGCGCGATTAGACGTTACAATAAAACAGATAAAACTATTTTTTTAATATTCCGAAATCTTTCCATCTTATTATCTGTAAAAGTGTCATATTGATTCTTTGAATTATCGGCCATTCTCAACATATTTTACATTGTTAAAGTTCTCTTTATCCTAAAACAGGACATGGAGTATTAGAACACTTTAACATTATAAAAAAGTGTTCTAATGCACCATGCCCAATAGTAGTTATACGTTTCGTTTTCCTTTATTTGGTCTCAAGTTGTCTCTATCAGTCATTTCGGTACTTCTTTTCAAACATCCTTAACTTCTACTAGCTTTTTACAAGATAGGTAGTTAACCCTAAGCTTGTACCACCTCACCACAGACCTTTCTAATTCAGTAGATTTTGACAGAAGCTTTGCTATCGTTGGATTACCTCCATTCGTCATTGGCACACTACTTTCATTTTTATTCAAGCTATTATTTACAAAACTATTTTCTAACATTAGTTCTATTACCTCTTGTTTTCATATGGTGCTATGTGGACTCCGTTATGTTTCACTATACATAACATCAAACTTTTATTTTGAGAAATACTATGCCGAGATACGGTTATTATTTCAAATAGTGTAGAAAGTTTAGGAATTGAAAACTTGCTTGTTATAAATAAACATTTCATAGCTTTAACCATTTTTATTTTTTCTTTCAATAGCTAAACAAGAGATCAAAGAGAGCGAATGAGATAAGATACCTAAAAAAGGCATCTGAACAATTTTCTTACAATATTTTCTTCAGTTGGAATTTGATAATAAATTTATATTCTTGTATTTAATATTATAATTTATGTAATAAAATCTGATGCATTTAAACTTATTTTTAAAACGTGACATCCTTCATAAAATCATGTTAAATTCATTGGTTTTCAGTTAGTTGATCACCTCAAGCGAAATTCTATTTATAATAGAAATGAACTCAAGTATATTGTATTCTTCGGAAGGAAGAACCAATGTTCATTCCTACCCACTGTTGAACAATAGAACCAAACCTTTCTTGCAAACCAATAGAGTTTTATCTGACTTTAAAACTGTCAATCTTTATGATAATGTGATATGAGGAAAATATTTGGACCCATAGTTCTCTTTTTTTAATGCAAAAACATTCTGAGTAGTGTTGTATATACTTTATGTCTAATTGTACATGGTATAGTAGTTTGAAAATCATTAGTCATGTTAGGGTAGAATTAATAAGTGATAAGTAGCTTTATTACTAATAAAATAGATTTGTGGGTTGATATTATTAAAAAAACGACTAAACTTGTTCCATTCTCCTGTAAAATATTTACTGAAATCCCAGGATGAATCCCAAATATTATTTATACCTTTCTCAAGATGTGACTGTAACTTAATATTAATTTTAAAAAACCTTCCAAATGGCAATGCAAGTTGAATAACTATTTCCCTTACAATAGCTTCTGACTATTAAGCTATCCGTGGTTCGGTGTAGAATAGGGTGCACCTTAATTTGGCAAAATATTTGGCGATAAAATTTAATTTCTGGTAACCTTGGTTTTATCAGCGCTTTGGCTAACGTAGTTTTACAGTTAGCATTTTGTTATTCACATTTTGGTGCCTATCTTGGTGTCAAAAAAATATTAAGGGATAACATTAAGAAAACTTACCCCTCTCCACTCTTTCTTGTCAAGAAAAGTCTATTAAAGTTAAATGCTTAAAAGTTCTCCAAGATTTTCTTTTTGACACTCATAAATTATCCAACAATCCTATATCTCATGATCTAAAGTTTGGTTGATATTTTAAAATAATCTTCTGATGTTAGATTGTCTATTAAACGGTAATAATAACTTTTTATCTGCATATTTGCCTTCAACATGTAAATGTTCGTTTGCATGTTTTTATATCTTAACTGTAATTTGGACATTCAAGAAACTACTGAAAACATTGTTACTTCTCATGAACACATACCATAATATTCAGTCATAAGTGCTGTATTAAAAGTTTGATTTCATTTCGATTGTAACATAAAATTACTTGCCATTGATTGAAAATTACACTAAATGTTTTTTTAATCTTCTTGAATTTCTTTTGCAGAATGTTTCCCAGTGTAAGAATAATTACAGAGCTCAGTCAGTCAAGCAACATGCGGTTTATGCAATTCAGAGCTAATGACACTTATGCACTGCATCTTTCAAAAATGGAGAAGGTGAATATTCTTGTTCTTGTATAAAAATCGTAAAATGAAATGAAATGCTTTTTTCCTAAACATTACGAAGCTAATATGTTTTAGCATTTCACAAATATTAACATCTCACACATGATACATATCCTTTTATGTGTATTGAAATACAAAATCAAATTTCTTCCTTTAAAGGTCTTCAATCAAAATATGAAGATTATTTATACGACTTCAGATAATACAAAGTCATCCAGCTATGCACTTTGTAGAACAATAATAATAGATTTGGTGATAAATAAGGGTATTGGGCCCATTGGTGTGTACCATCACGTGTTTTAATTTCGTGCCATGACAATGGTGCAAAATTACAAGATATCTAATTATAATATTATTTACTCATTGGTATACAATTGATTGGTATACAATCCAATCCAATGGTATATAATGCTTATACATGCATGATGATGCCACTGACAATGTCATCATTATGTGTAAGTAAATTTATCAACAATTTTGCTTTGATGATCTAAGAGCAACGCTAGTCTTTCTGAGTCGAGGGTTCGAATCCCATCGCTGCCAACTTTATTATTAATGCCATGGTGGCTTGGTTGGTTAGGAAGTCGTTCTCGGTATCGGAAGAAAAATGAGTTCGAATCTTGACTTAATAAAATTTTCGTCGTGTTCACTAAAGGCGACTAGGGTGTGTTAAATTGATTGTGGTTGTAATATCCTCCAAGGGAAATTTTAACCTCTGGGATGGATCTTCTGCTAGGTCCCTACTTTTAAATTATGGAGACTCCGATTCGGATGCCTTCTCCTAACTTGTAAAGCCCAACTCAACACTAGGCACAGAAAAGCAGTCTAGTGCAATAACAACGGTATAAAAAGCAGCGAAGAACTTGGCGCCAATTGTTATTTGCTTTACGTTTTATTAGAGCTATAAATTTCATATATATATATATATATAAAGGTAAGAAAGTTTCAAAATTCAAATCTCATGAAATTGATATTACGTATTTAGTTACAAAAAACTGGGTTCACGTGGAAAATAATCTGCATACTGGCTTATATTTTACTCAGTTAAGCATAAACGATGAGTTTAACCCGCGACACGCGTTTGTCTTCTTTCGAAGCTAAACATTTTTACCAGGGTTCCCTTAAGAGATTAATTTTTACATTAGTTTTAACTACATCTAATAATAAAAAATAATTCGTATTTTAAATGTTACTAGTAACCATATGTATGCCTATATCTATACATATATGAACTAATTAATTTACAAAAATATTTAATTTCTGTCCTTTTCAGAGCGAAAGAGAAAGAGGTTCCCATATATCCTATATGTTCCGATTACCATTTGCTGCCGGATGTGTCTTCAGCGCGAGCATGTTGGATACATTATTGTATCAAGTAATGTACTTGTTTTTTACGTTCTTTTAATGGAATCACTTATCATTTCTATTAGAGTAATGAATGCTCTTTTTTACTATTAGAGAAAATAGTGTTTAACATTAATAAATATATTGAGTATTATGTTATATTAATAAATCCGGCAAATAATTATTAATTTTTAATGGGGATACATTAATTCACACTTATTGATTCAAACGATAAACATCTTTTCCTTTTTCAAAAAGAAAATTATATTAAGTTTGAATGAAGTAAACATTTCTTGTGGTGCATTTCAATTAACTCAGCTAATATTCATATAAACAGTAAAATTTTAAAGGAATATTTAAATGAGTATTCTGGAAAATTCAAAAGCATAAGTCAATATTTTTGGAACTATTCAAGCTTTGATAAGTTCGGCTACATTTAACATACTGTGCCAAAGAGCTTTTGACACCACGTTGTTGACTGTCAAGCGGCTTTGAAGCTGTTGTAAAGAGTTTTAGAATCCATCCACTTAAATTAACATTCCGGAGGATTTTTCATAGATAGTGTTCTGTTTTTAGGTATAGCAAGGGAGGAAATCCAAAAGATTGCAAAGCACCCACCCCAATAGACGTACATGCAGAAGATGATCTAAGTGCTTCAGCTAGAGCTGAAATGTACAGAGGCTTGGATTCAGTCGTAGCTAAAATTGAACAATGATATAAGTTTCAACTTCCTCTATTTCATTCCTACAAAGTGATTGCCTTACTTTTCCGCCTTATCTTGCTGTTGTCTTGTGCCATCTAGGCTGACAGTATGGGGTGCGCTACTACACTTTTCCAACTGAACCGTAATTTGGTGTGAATTCCGACTTCCTCAGTATACACATGCCATAGATACTCACCTGCAGGGTAGGCAACTATTCTCAACTTATTCATTCAAGGAAAGGACAAAGACAGGAGAGAGAAAGTACATCCATGGACAAACCGCCTCCATTCCATTAATCAAACTTTAGCAATTGAAGGTGGTCCAATACATAGTATCAGCTATGGTACTGTACAGCTATACACATATCAGGTATTGTATATGGACTGTGTTCATCGGGTAGAAAATTCTAAATATTATTGAACAAGAAATGAATATTACGATTTTGCTTTCTGCAAATAAGTCTATTCTAGATAGGTTCTTATAAGATTTCCTTAAATTCTTCCTTTGCGATTAATGATTATACATTTTATTATTTATAAGATTTTAATTATTTGAATAATTGTAATAAATGTTTCAAGTTAAATAATGTTAATAATTATGAGTAGGTTTACCTAAAATTATTCAACTAATTAAAGAAGGTAAAAATGCATAAAATATTGCAAATTATAATTTAAATCGATAGTAATTAAAGATACATTGGAATTACAAAGATTAAAAAAAATATTTTTTTGACATTAAAATCTTTGATGTTTTGGATTAGATGTGTTAGCTATTTGATATAAAAATAATTCATTGTTATTCTGTGCCTAGTAAAAATTCAAAAAAAAAGGTACAAGTATCGATCGATATATAAATCCTAACATAAAAAGTTTAATTAACAAATAAAACTGAAAGAGTCAAATTAGCATAATTGTCACCAAGAAACTTGTGCTGAAGCTTTTGAAGAAAAGAGGAAAAAATGATTGAAAACTTTCAAAATTGCAGAAAGTAAAAAAAATCAAGCAATGAAAAATATCGCCACAACTAGAAAATTGTTCTTTGATCTCATGAAAGCCAAGAGAATAATTTTTTATGAGATGAGAATGCTTAAAATTTATTAATGAAAATTAAGTAAAAAGTGCCGACCACCCTATCTAGTGGTCAGAGTTCCTGACTGCGGATAAGGAGGTCCTGGGTTCGAATCCCGGTTCGGGCATGAATGTACTTTCTCTCTCTATCTATCCTGTCTTTGTCCTTTCTGTGTATGAATGAGGTTTGAATGGTTGCCTACCATATAAACGGGTCCCTATGGCATATATGTACTGAAGCAGTCGGACTCCACACCAAATACGGTTTAGTTGGAAAAGTGGAACAGCGCACCCCAATTTGCCAGCCTAGCTGGCACACGAGAACAATAAAACATTTAATGTAGAGCCTAATAACAGATAATGCAAACTGATACTGAGTAAATCTTCTAATTTCATACATATATATATATATATATATATATATATATATATATATATATATATATATATATATATATATATATATATATATATATATATATATATTATGTATATATATTTAGAAAATATGCCTAATTAACATAAAGGAACTTACAGAAATAAAACGCAAAAGATTGAAACGAAATATATGAAAAAGGATGTATAATTTGGTATAAAAGTATTAAAATCACAGCTACAAATATCACTAGTGGATGATATTGACGTTTGAATTCACAATCCAAATGTATATATTGGATTTAAACTTAATTTAAATAATCAAATAAATTTTCTACTAAAAACAATCTAGTTAAACAATTGTGAATTTACGAATATTTGCTCATTTTGACTATAAACAGAAGTCAATAGCTATTCTATATGAACTTAAGTGTATATATGGTTCAGTATGAAAAAGAGGAGCAGCGCACCCCATTTTGTCAGCCTAGCTGGCACAAGAAAAAAAAAGTAAAAGGTGATTAATTTACCATCCCATCTATTAAATATAAAGAAAACAGAAAGGATTTTAAAATGTACATAGTTTATTGAAGCATTTTCGAATGACATATCTTAAAATATTAAAAGTTGTTGTAAGACTTTTATGAACATTAATCCATCCTTGACTATTGTTTTTCATGAAAAGTTGGTTGTAATCACGTGTCTCGAGACAGAAAGCTCAGAAGACACCCTGACAATACTTACCAGTACGTACCAGATAGTATTCATCCTTGTCGCTTATTCTGACAACTGTACATACAATAAGTAAGAACTCTATGTAAGCAAAAGTAAAAGTAATTATAAAAATTCCTTTTCTAAGGTTAAAGTGGTTTTAGTGTAAGACAGTCTCCCCAACGAAGTTCTCAAATTCAGTCCAAATGGTGTGAAATGATGCGCCGATGCACATCTGTAGATGTGGGTGCTTGGGAGTTTACTTGCTTATCTTCCTTGTTATGCATAAATACGTCTCACTAATTAGAAAAAGTATTCCTGGAAGATGAGGATGCGCAAAGGGGATGTTTACAATAACCTTATCTGTTAGACTGTCAGAAAACCAATTCTCGTTGCCATATATTCATTCCTGTTAGTTTAGTATTGGTTGGAATCGAACTCGTAATCCATCATGACAGAAATATATGAAATTGCTAACGGTACATTAACAAGAATTTTATAGAAATAAAAAATATCTTTCAAGCAGAAAAGTGAGATTATGTACAAAATTTTGTTTTCAGCAGAAGGTAGTTTCCAAGTATTTTTACAGTAAAAAAAAATGATTTGCAAAAACATATTAGTAAATAATATATTCCAGAAAAATATTGTAGTCTTCAATTTCTAATATAATTGATCACCTCCTGTGTAATTTTAAAATGATGAATATCGATATTTCTTCTTAAGAGAAATGGAGAAGCATAGGAAAATATCGAAATATCTTCTCTGCAGTGATTTACCGAGTCGATACATACAAAAGTGGTTCTTAATGTAACAGGTAGATATACAAAATGCTAAACTTCATGGAATTTAGCAGCATTTCTTCGCTAAGAGTAATATATGTAATCTTAATATTTGTAACTTGGGGAAAATTTAAACATTCATAAAAAAAATACTATATACATAAAAATAATTTTGTGTTTGGTTCAGACTTAAAATTTCATTTCCTTCAAAATGAATATCTCGAATAAAATCCAAGAGTTTTTTATAAAAAATCTATCAATAAGATTAATTATAAACTTATGAGGAATGTCTTATACTTTCATATTTATTTTTTAAAAGCAAAATACACATTCCCAAGAAATTCAATTCATTACAAAAAATAATTTCTAAAAAATTAATATAATAGTGAGAATATATTTAAAATTGTTAATTCGTTGAATTAATCTAATGATAATTCTTAAAGGATTACTTGTTAAAAGTAAAGTTCTTAAAAAGTATTAATTAAATCAAAGAATTGTATTTTTTATGCAATGAGTTGAAGTAATAGTTATACTGCTGTATAAGTAATAGTTCAAAATTAAGTACCAAATTAATGATAACTGTACAAAATAAATTTCTTTTATCACAGGCATTCGTGAAGGAATACATGATAACATTTGTGCGTCTGTTGTTAGGAATAGATCAAGCACCTGGGTCAGGATTTCTATCATCTGTAAGTATCAGCGAATCTTTCGTGCTTTTACCACAACTGAATTTTAATCGCAGCAGTACTCCAAAGTTGCCATACCGAACCATCAATTATTTCGTTTCCAACCATTTCACAGCATTTAATTTGATACTATATGTGATAGGTTAGATTAAACAGAAATAATCCCAACTTTTTATGAGTAAGAACTCTCAGTATAAGATGATATATCCTGGTTGGAATAAATTTATTTTTAGTTAGGTTTGTTCATCTCTCAACCATCTTTTTTTAAGCACGGAAGCTAATTAGATCGGACTTGCTATTTAAAGTGAATTCCAAACCTCTCCAACATCTAAGAGCGAAGTGGAATCGAATCGATGGAATATCAAACTTAAGATTAGATTACAAACCATTCGTCTCAAATCTCATTCAATTTATTTTCGGGAAAACAGCTGGAAATAAACCAGTTAGTTGATGGATAAATAACTTTAAACAAATTTGTATTATTGGAAAATATCTAATATTATGTAAGTTTTTTGTCTGTTTTTATATATTTATAACAAAAAGCTATGAAAATAAAAGCAAAATAATGAATTGTATTTTTTGTCTTTTTATACATGCAATATATCAGCATATTAACCGAGTCTGTTTCTGAATGAGTACCTTCAATTCCAGATTCAGCATCTACCTCGAGCCTGAATGTTTATCACTTAAACAGTAGATCACTATCGGATTAATAAATAATGACTTAAACGACAAATAAATCAACTTAACAGCAGCAATTATTTAAATTATTTTTTAATAAGATGGCTATTGATTTATTCATGTTTTAGCTAAATTTTTAAGCTGAATATTTATGATCTTAATAAATAAAGTTTAAATATATTTCATGCTTAATAAAAATCTTTGGCAGCACCCAAATTTCTTTAATTATATCGCTAATCATTTTTTGAGACAAATAAATAACTTTAAAATATTTCTCGTGTATTCCTACTTATCCGTTTGAATAAACCACCTCAAGCCCCATATTTAATCTGCTTTGATGCTTTATTTTTAATATCCAGATGATGAATCTAATGTAAAAAACCGTACTAGAATAATCTTTCGGGAGGTAAATTAACTAACCTTCAAAATAAACAATGAATTGAAAGCAAACCACGAGAAGCATAACCGATTAACAATGGCTATATGTCATTTCCAGAATATTGTACTCTTTCGAAGGAAAGGTTCATCTCATACTTAGAGAGAAAATTGTTTTACGTCTTAAAGAGTTTTAAGAAGATTAATATAATAAGAAATTAATCACATATATTTCTAAGGAATCACATTCTACATTATACTTACACAAACAATGTCGATCGTTTTATTACTCAATGATTTCATAAAACTGTTATTTTTGCAAAATCTCGTTGCTTAATATTAAAGATAACTTTTAAGCAATTCAATAATGAATCGACATCTCTGAAAAATCACGATAGTTAAACAATGTCGATTGTTTTATCACACACTTTTTTTTTTTCAAAATGTCGATGCTTAATGTAAAAACAATTCATTTAATAATGAAAATGAGCATCTGTAAAAGCATGATAGCTGATTGATTAAAGTACCGTTCATGTTATGTACGTTCGATACTCGACCTGGCTGAAGATTGTTAGGCAGAAGAGTCTTTATTTTTTTAAAGTCTAATATTCCTCAATTGATATGTTGTGAGAAAGTTAGGAAAAGAAGAAACAAGTTTTTTTGTCCAATTCATTACCTGATCCGAGATTTAATATCGTAGAACAATTAATCTCCTTGGCATTCTTGGCAGCTTCAAGTAGCAGCAACATGTTACCAGAAGCACAATACAATAACATAAAAAGAGTTAATATTTTTTAAACACCTCAAAAATATTATAATAAAAATTAATCTTGCGTGTGCCTAGTCAGCTATTAATCTATTGTGTTGTAAAAAAAAAATCAGAACTCTCAAATAACTGGATTTACTATGAATAATTTTAAATCGCGATGTAAACAAATTAAGAATGATGTTTATTGAAATTTTCATTAATAAAGGAGTATTACTTCAAATGTCATCCGTACCATTTAAAGTGCCGTTTAAGAGTACATTTATTATCTCCAGCTGCATGATGGGATATATCACTGTTTGGTTCTAATGCAATTTAAATAAAGCTTTAAAAAGTTGACGTAACACGAATGTTGCCAAAACAAATGTATGTATTAATTATATTAATCTATACAGAAATCGTTTCAGAATCTATGCAGAAAACTACTTAATTTGTTTTTTCGTTAATTAAAAAGGGTTAAATGATTTTTTATTTAGATGAAAATCACAAAAGAAGATTTATGGATAAGAACTTATGGACGGCTCTATCAAAAGCTGTGCTCATCCACCTGTGAAATTCCTATAGGAATCTACAGGACACAAATGTCAGGACCATGTGAAGCATCTACGGTAACTTCTCCTCGTCTAATTTAATTTACAATATTTAGATCTCATATTTATAGAATTAAAATATAAATCTTCAGATAGCTAGAATGATATGAATTAATGACAAAACTCCTTATTGACAAAGAATAATTTTCATTTTTGTGATCATTAAAGACAAAAGCAAATAATAAAACAAGTGAAAAAAAAAACATTTTTGTTTCATTTGTTTTTATCTTTAATGACCACAAAAGTAAAAAAAGAAACATTTTTGTTTCATTTTACTTTACTTTCACTTTAAAAAGAAAAGAATTTTAGAGAACAAAAAAATCAGATTAAGTTTTATGCGTGTCTAAAATAAAAGTAATCTGAAATTGAGCAAGTAAAATTGTGATAGAACAATTTGAAAAAATAGCAAGAGTATCTGGCAACAGTAAAATAATATCGGATAAGCAAAAATCTATTGCAGTTGGTCTTAAATGAAAATAAAAAAAGAAAACTGCAAATGAATGCATTTCCATCAGCATAATATATAGATAAACATTAATATGAATAGTAAAACGTATGTGATTATCTAAGTTACTTATGTCATATGTTGTAATGTATGTATATAACAGACAAATGTTCATATTGTTAAAACATTTTTAATTAAAATTTCTACACCAGAGGGCCATACCATATGCATGTAAAATTTATATGGTAAAAAAAGATCCTATTATATACAATTTATAAGATTTTTAATACTTTCTTGTGTAAAATTTGTTGAGGTAACAACATCTACAATTCGAATAAAAATAAATTGTACAGCATTGATTTGCATTTGTAATTGCACTTGAGCGTTATTACATAATGAAAAGCTGTTACATTAGTAAAAGAAAAGATACTCACCAGCAGTTTCCCAATTTCAACTGATGTTGAATTGCTGTCTAGCGTCATTCCGATTTGAAGCAATCACAATATTGTTACTCATATCTGTAGAGATCCCATGATTCTTTGCTGAATACGGAATCGTATTCATTAAACAATCATGGTCACACAGAATGCCGTGCTCGATCTCAGCAGTATGCTACCAGTAACAACCATGAAAATAAACACATAGAACCTTTAATGCAGTCGTGGTTATTGTAGCCACATTACAAGTCATGACTTTTTATTTAATCGTTTGTTAATATATTTTAATACATCTATCCAACAAATTTTTCATTATTATTGTATTTATTTCTGGTGTAAATTTTTTGTTTTTTTCTTAAACAAAGCATTATACCTTCTCTCACAAGGCACTATTAAGCATTTATTAAAACATTGAGTTTCATTGCTCTGACTAGTGATTGCCTTAGTCATCACGCATGGTGAAAAAATACCCTCTTACGTTTATAATGTCTTATGAAAATTTTAAATGTCTTCGATTGTATCATTGTTATATTGGACAAAAAAGGTACTTCATTTGATTTACAAATGACATCACTTGCTTTCGCACCAAGTGCACAATTTAATTTGTAGTTGATTTTTTTTTTTTTTTTTTTTTTTTTTTTTTATGACACTTGGACAAGTCAAGCTCGCTATGCTGTTAGCTATACGAATTCAAGTATGATGCCTCTTTCGTTTAACCAGAGCACCACGAAGGTGAAAATACGACTTTACTATGAGTACCCCTCCGATAGATGGCACTACTAGAGAATAGTCTCTAAATTTTGACATTGATCTGAAGGAAGAGGAAATTTTCTCCAGACTATTACACCCATGTTAACTGTTTAACGACCGACCATAGAACTTTCCATATTTAATTTATAAACTGTTTGTGGGTTGAAGCATTTAAAGTATACTGAGAGTGGTATAATGAAATTACTAAAAATAATCTATGCATATATTGTTGTTATATATCAGGGATAAAAGAAGTGAACGCTGCTTTCAACTATGCAAACCGAGACAAACAGAACTGTCCGATGTATTTTATTTAAGCACCTAATATATCAAGTGAACAAAAGCATCCCCAAATTTGTGTCTAAAAAGTTACGTATGCACACATGTCCAAGACTTGTATTTAAAATGACAGTATAACGAATCCTTTTCTGTTTGAGGCATCGAACATTTCCGTGTGGGATTATTAGAATGATCATAACAAAATAAAATAATTTTGTATTTAAAGAGAGAATATTTAAATATTATTCCAAATTTAACCAAGTTTTTATCTAAATTGTTAACAGTTTAGATAATGAAAACCAACATTTTTAAGAACACATTTAATCCATTTATTTTATTTTTTGTATCATTTTATGTACTTTCGTAATCTTGAATTGTAGGTTCAATTCTCTGGTCATTAACTTCAAACTTTATAGCCAAAAAAGTACTATAAAATATTCCAAATTCTTTTGAATATAGAAACCATTATGCAACTAATAACTCAAATTGCTTAAAATTAATATTTTGAGAGATAAAATCAATCGAATTTATAATACAGAAAACATAGAAATACTCTCTAGCCAAAAAATCTTAAAAATATATAAATTGATTTTGGTTTAGTGATGCATGCGCCCTTCTATTTATTATTGCATTTCTAGCTATATATTGTTCCTTTTCCTAATTTTAATTGCATTTTTAGCTTTATGTAGTTATTATTCCTTATTATCGTCTGTTTTTTTATCGTTCCTTTTTCTAATTGTATTTTTAACTTTGTATCGTTTTCATTCCTTTATATCGTTTGTTTAACATTTTTTTTCTTTTAACAAATTTTTGGTTTTTTTTTCTTTTTTCAATAATTTTCGTTAGTTTCAGGAGTTGGGCACCTCTGCTAGTAGCATTTTATACAAAATGCCTTAAGCCTAAGATATTTCAGCCCCATCAAAGTGGGTTGTCTACCTTATTTATAGATTTTCTGTCCCAATTATAGAGCTGGACAACTTCTAAATGGAGCTGACACATGGTTCTTCATAATTAGAAAACAGGGATCAAATGCAATATTTGGATTATTACACTGAGAAGCATCCCTTTAAAGGTCGTCACAACCACAACTATTTTACTTTACTCGGCCACCATTAATAAATGGATGGCTGGATGGAGCATGGAACCCATTACCCACTAGTAACGAAAAAGACGCCTTTCCCAACAGGAACACCATCCTGTTGGGAAAGGCTTCATAATGATTCCATCCCTTTAACTGTCAGAATCCGATATTTATATACAATTTTTTAAAAAAAATACTGAAAAATTAATCATATAGATTTCAACTAATTTTCTGATATTTATTCGTGAAAAGTTTATAGTAGTGTTTCAAATTATTTTAACAGGTGTCACTGGAACTTGCTGACAGTGAAAGAAATCGCATAACTTCAGACATAGAGAGACAGGAAATCAGCAACTTAGTGAAGAATCGTATGATGGATTTGAGATTACCTACAGAAGATTATGGTACGAATGTATTTTTTTTTTTTTTTTAAATTACTGAATCAGAAATATATTAATCTGATCATTTTGCTTAGAAGCAACTGATTCTGAGAACAGTGATCAAATTAATTTTCCATGAAAAAGAAGTATTCACTTTCTCATGTAACAGCTACTGAAATTTACTAGTTAATTCGTTGCTAGGCATTAGTTGGAAAAACTTAGAAAAGAACAAACGTCAATCGTTAGAAATAAAAAGATTTGCACACTTTCTTCCTTGATCTCCATGAAATTCGTAGGGAAAAAATTCGTATGAGGAGATAATATAATTTGGCACTGGGTAGTCGATAGTTTAGCAACTAAAAACCTCAAAATCTCACCCCTGAATAGCTTCTGGAATGATTTTCCATCTACAGCAGTCTGTATTAGCGTTTCCCAAAAGAGAAAACGTTGGAAATTTCCTAGTATCAACCCAAACAGATAAGCATGCCGAAATATAACAATCGCATTTTATTGTTCAACAGTGTTCGAACATCAACTTAGTACTTTCTATTCTGAAAAACATTTTAGAAATTTTGTTTCTAAATGTAACATTCTTTTATGATTTTCTAGATTTCGTCATGTGGTCACTAAAATTCGTGAGAACTGAGGCTAATGTTACCGTCAGTTATTTCAAAATTGAATTTTTTTTATTCAATTATTAAAATTTCAAATTGAAATTTTATTCAATAATTAAAATTACAAAATAAATTTTTTATTCAATAATTTTAAAATTTAATTTTTTTAGTTAAGAGAATTAAAATGTTTAGCCATACAAAAAAAAATCCACTGATATAAACTAAATAGCTAAAAAATGAATAAAAATACTTTTTTTTCCATATTTTTTTCTAACTTTGCATTTTATAAACGTTTTTAATTACAAATTATAAACTACTTTTATAATTGTAACTAAAATTATTTTTTTCTCTATCTTATTAAAACATAAGCGCTTTTATTTTAAATATGTATTCTTTCCACAGAACAAAAAATATTTCAGAAATTCATAAAAAGAGAACTCGCGCTTTCATACTAAAAAAAAAATTTCTTGAAAAAATTTAATGCTGAGCGTTTTTATTTATTTTATATTAAAATTAAGAATTATTAGATCATCTTTTTTCGTTTAAATTACATTTCATTCAAAAAAAAAATAATAACTTAATTACTTTTTATTTCCACGCTTTTATTCTCGTATTAAAAACTATGTTAAAAACTAAACTTTTCTTGCATTACAGTTTTCTTCTTTTTTTTTTTTTTTTTAAACAAAAAAAGAGTATTTTTTATTAAAACGCATTTTTATGAAATGAAAATTTTTTCCCAATTCGAAATAAACATTAAATTACAAAAACGCAATTGATGTGCACAACTAATAAAAACTAACAATATAAAATCAATGGAATTACAACAATTGAGTAAAATAAGAAATTAACACAATTCAATAATATTTAAATCATGGATACACTTGACATTACATCACAAGTCACGTGTTACCAAGTCTTCCAATTAATTTATGTTTTGTTTTTATTTTTTGCCAATTAATTTCTAATTAGTTTATGAATAGGGGTATGGGGGGGATCAGATAGAAAAATTCTAATATTCATAATAATTTAAACATTGACGTTTCATTGTAATTGATCGAATTCTTATTAAAACAATACCATTCTTTATCTTTTGTGAACCAATTCATAATTTATGCTTAATTAAACATATTGTATAGAATACAATATAGTTAAATTTTTTATTTCATCCTATCATGTAATAGGTCATAGGTTAGATCCTAGGATCATTCAAAGTCAAAATACACGCTCATATTTCTTAGAAAAATAATAATAAATGAACAGCTGAAGTATTGAAAAACTAATCCTATCATAAAATGGAGATAAATCCTCAATGTAATATTTTACATTTTAAGGATGATTAAATTTAAAACAGATTTCTGTCCCTGATATGTCATTTCCATCGAATCTGGATTAGCAAAATTTCTCTATTTAGGGATTACATATATTCATTATAAATCAAAGTTCAGCAGATTTTATTCCCATTGAAGTGTTAGAAAGGAATTTATTATTTTGATCTCATTTCAGATGACGTTTCCGAAAAGAGGAATGGCCTTTCTTACGTGATAATTAATCCTAGCTGTGATCAGAAATTGGAGCTAGGGGATGTGATGTAAGTAAAATGATCAAACTTTTTTCCGAATAAAAATATATAATAAATATTTAAAAACTGATGAGAAACCCCTTTATGTGTTACTTAGCTGTTTCATTTAACGTTGAAAATCGCTTTTCCCTTCAAAACTGCTTTCAAAAAATATTTTATAAATAGTTATTTATGATTATATTTCTATATTATAAAAATTTCTTAAACGAATTTTCTATCTTCCAACTATCTAGTAAAAAATTATTTTTAAACAATTATTTGTATTATAAATTAAAGTTAAAATAAAGAATGTCAATAAAAATTTATTTTGAACATTATACATAAACTTTGTTAAAAAATTAACTACTACGAATTTTTATTTTTATCGGTACCTTTAAATTTTGATAATCTGTATATCATTTGAAAATTACTGAATGATAATTTGAAAATGCCTAAATGATAATTAAAAATGCAAAACTATCAACAAAATCATAAAAACCAAATACTAATTTTCATATATGATGTTTGAAATAAAAATACAGAATATGTACTTATTCCCAAACATAATTCTTACTTAATTTCAAGTTGTCACCTACATGTAGATAACTTTTAAAATAATCTTGTTCGTACGCTTTCAATTGGAAACAAATAAAATTCTAGAAATAAATTAAGCAGTTACGTAGTTACTAATAATTACTTTCCTTAAAGGATGATATTGACTTGTAGTTAAGCACTATGTATGAAATTTCTCATACTGTTACCAAATGTGAATCAGATTTTTAGTTACATATGAAAAAGATGTAATGTTAAATTTAAACTGGGTTAAGTTTAATCTTAATGATTAAATAACATTTTCTATTTATAACCTAAGCCAAGCAATTAATAGTGAGAAAAATAATAAAAAATACATTGACGATGCAATAGCTGTTTGTGCTTCAAGCAAGAGAGAGAAATAGGTGATACAATCGAAGTCACTTTAAAATTAACGTTACTCTGAAACACTCGAGAACGCACAATGTGGCTCTTAATAACAGCAAATACAAGCGTCCCACTTCATTTAACATTTGAATATCATTTCATTCGAAAATATGATTACAGCAAACACTTTTTCTTTTGATTCCTTGCTTAAAAAAAATACTTTTGCCAGTGTCTTTAATTGACAAAGGAAGAATAGCATCAGAGTGGGAATTACAATTCAAGTGTTCGAAATGAACCCCTATTGTTCTCGCATCCAATTTCCCACAATGTAAATGCAAACCTTGAAATGAATAATTTAGTTCATCGCTCTAAAGAGACCTACAGCATATGAGAACCAATTCAACCGGAATTAACAATTTACAGTATATTCTCAGCTACAGCAAACAAACCGGAGTTCTAATTTACGAATCTCGAATTAAGCTCGAAAATAAAATTGATAATTAATTTAATAACTGGTGTTAAAATTATTATAAAACATATGAGATTTTCTCGTCAGACTAGAGTCAAGCTCATCAGGGTCTTCTTTCCCCTCTGATTTTCTGCCAAGCCGGTTCCCTTGCTTTAGTTTCGCTAGATAGTAGATAGGGACAATAGGGAATCTCGTTAATCCATTCATGCACGTCACTAATTGGATGATGGGGCATTTGGCTACCTTTAGACTATATATGAAATAATATATATATATATATATATATATATATATATATATATATATATATATATATATATGATTTGTTCAAACTTTAAAGATTTTCCATTATTTATATTTTGGTAATTTTATTTAAGTTGTTTTCCAGCTGAATGTATTGCTAAATATATATAATTTTTGCATGTATTTTTTGTGTATGTATATATATATATATCATATTTTTTCATGTGCATCTATCGATATATAAATATATATATTTATATTATATACTGATAGATACACATGAAGAAAATGATACCATTTAGTAATTTCTTCCATGTATACAAAAAAATTGCTAGGTGGTCAAATTTCTTTCATGCGTACTATCATTTTCGCGATAAGACTTTCTTTGTAAATTTTAAATCTCATTCCATTTTCCCAGATTTCTAATACGGCCAAGTCCTATATCGAGTGTCAAGATTTTCATGAAGAAAGGATCAGTGAGGGGAAAATCAGTGCCGAAGCAGAAAAAGAGGAGGAATTCCTCAGACGAGTCACTTCCAGCAGATCCCCTTTTAGGAGAACAATCCCAACACGAGAATGGGACGATACTCATACCAAACAGAGGGTCCATTGATGTCGAGATCACACCCCCAGCGGAAGGGGTGAGGGGTACTATAGTGTGAGAGAACTGGGTGCCATAACTTGTGATTATTTTTAAGCATAACAACACTGTGAGGCGATATAAATAATAAATACATGTATATACAATACAAAGAAGGAAAAGAGGTGTCACATGACAAAACATAATCATGACACATAAGGAGCAGACATGTACATTTATACAAGTTTTATGTAAATTTATATTTGTTTTTTGATATTCCAACAGAAATGCACATTACTTAACACATCATTTTATGGGCCTTCTATCTTGAAAAACGGCCTTATTTGGGTTAAAGGTAAAAAAAAAAAAATGTAAGGTGTCATAAAACATAATATTGCTTTCCTCTTTAAGCATTACTCCCAATTGCTGCTATATATTTCAGTTAAAGACACTTCATAAATATTAAAAGGAAGTTTTAACTTTAAAAAATGGATTGAGGATGTAAATTTTGAAATCTTTGAACAATAATCATGGAATACCCAGAAAAAATATTTTGCAAACATTAATAAAAAATTGTTAGTTTAATTATTTTCCTGTTAAAATTCAAGAAAAAGGTATTCAAATTTTAATAAATGAATTTTATCCACTTCATAAGTTAAATACAACGTCAAATAAATTTAATTTTTTCATAATAACAAAGAAAAGTATGTAAAAGTACATAAATTATATAGAAACCGTTAAACTTAAGATTACTAAATCCTGTTATGTTTGACTAAACTTTTAAGTATCACTGGTAAATTTATTATAATCTTTCAATGTATATTTAATGAATTATGTGTTTTAAATATAGTTCTATCGTGTGTGAAAGGTATATTTTTCATTAACGTTACTTCAATTTATCTCTTTTTGTGGGAATAATTTTTTAAAAAAAATAATGTATTTAAAAAATCGATTAAAATTTATATAAACACATTTGTATTTATAACTTAACGTCGCAAAGATAGAATAGGTGAATGATTAATTTTTATTTTAGAAAATTTTACAAACCAGTCATAAAAATTTCCATTTTTGAAACTTTTCTTTCCTTGCAAAATCAACTTAATAAAATTTTTTACATTTTCACAAAATTTTGTTTTTGTGAAATTTTTTATAGAAATAGTACTTAAGCACAATATTTTCTTAAGCAGAGCCTTATAATTCTGTTTTCAAAATATATCTCTAATTATGATACATATCCAGATTATATCTATAAAACCCTAGATATAGTCCATGACACAAAAGAGGAAATGAATTATTCTCTAACATTAATAAGCGAAACTAACACATTTTTATAGATATTTTAATAATCACTATAGATTTTTTTATAGTTAGTTTTTAAAATGCTTTGAAACTAAACTGTTTTCTTAATATAATGCACTATTAATAGAAATACAAGTCAACAGGATATAGCTTCGAATATAAATTGATAATTTGAAAATTTGATACCAAAAGTTAGGTTTTATTTATTTATATTTAAAAAAAAATAGAGAAAGTAACAAGTTCTTTAAACCTTTGAATGTATAAACTTCGAATAGAAAACTATATTTTAAATAAATTCTCAATTAAATTTGTACTAATAAATATCCTAATAATACATATAATGTATTTATCATTTTTATCATGCAAAAGATTTCACTTGTTTTATTAATGCATTTCTAATATTTAATATTCAATCTAATTCTAAACCCCGCGATTGAATTACTTAATCAAAAATTTTAACGACTAAAAAAGAACAAAATGGCAATAATATTTTGCATTTCTTGATACTGGTTTTTTTTTCCCTGTATTAGCAAACACTGCCTGTAGGTATTTAGCTTCATATTTGATATAATATGTACATCGTATTCTTCCATATCTAAAAGGCTTTCTTTACAAATGTTTTACACAGCTAGTTATCAATATATTGCAGCTTTTATCATCTCAAAAAAAATCATTAATTGTAAATTGTACAGCATTCATAAAAATAATTTCAATTTTTTCCTTTTAAACATATTTATCATTCATTATAATGCTAAGAACAAAATTATCTCTAATAAATAATCTTTATATATATTTCATATACAGAGTGAAAAAAATGTAAAAAAGAAGCTACCCAGGTCATTTTTATTTCGCCTTATTTAATCTCCTTATTTATTTTAACTCAAATAAATAAGGAAAGTTTTGTGTATACATACTATAATAGGTAAGAATAGTACAAGGCTTAAGAATACACAGAGCTTGAGAATAGTTTTTAGAACTATTTTCTATATAGAAATAAATCAGTTAAAAGCCTACTCTGTACTTCCAATTCAGTTGGAAATCATACTGTTACAAGGAAATTAGACTTATAGAAATAATGCATTCATACAACAGTGCTGAGTTTTAAGTAGAGATGTGTGTAGAGCAAAATTGTTGGATAGCAATCGAAAAAACAAAGATAAAATAAAAAAAAAAACACGAATTTATCACCTATGTTCAAATTGTTCACAATTGACATCAAAACACAGATCTGAAATATGTGAATCAATATTTCTTTCTAAGCAAATATGCAAATCACTTCAATTAAGTAATTTCAATTTTTTTTGACTTTGGATATTTTATGTAAATAGAATGTCATTTCAAACTAAATATAGATGATGTTAAAATTTCTTTTTCCATATTGCAAATGATTTTTAGGATAAGGCCACCAAGTTCCGCCTTTCGCAGCTAGAAGTGTTACAACAAGTTTCCTTGTGAACAATCCAAATTATTTTCTAATATGTAGGCACTACTTTTGTAAAAATAGTATTTATTCATGAACAAAACGATTCTGAGTAGATTTACACGTAAAATTAATTTCGCTTTAATACTGAATAAAAGTGCCCCTTCTTTTATGTTCTGCTGTTATATACGACGTTTAAAACCAAGAATAAAGTCATCAATAGATTTCCTGCATATCCTGAAAACTTTTACAAAAGCCAAAAAATTTACGATGAGTAAAAATGTAAATATTAGAAAAATAATTTACATTATTTATAATTAATATAAGAGAATTCACAAAAGACAAGTAGAAATATACATAAGAGATGCATTGAAAAATTCAAATCACCTACATTTTAGTTTTATAAATATTTGCTGGAAAAAAATTTATAATAAATTCGTTTGTTAAGAAAAAAAAGAGTTTAAAACATTGGAAATATTTCGTATGAATTAAGTCAATTATTCAATAACTTATATACAACTCATTTTCATTAGTTTTACATCCAAAGGTTTAAAGACTGACAGTAGCTGAATCTGTGTCTTGAAATATTTAGTTTATTTTCTAATTATATATAAAAAAAAATAAAAAAAAAAAACAGAACACCTAAAAACTTAAATTAATCTATTTTGCATAGATTATGTTCATGACAAATTATTAATAATTAATAATAATATCCAATAATTAATACTAGAAAAGTTTGAGTCTTAAAAAGACGTTTAAAGATAATGAGAAATTTATTTTTAAATATTCATCAGCTTTTTTTAATTATTTGTGGTTAATATTTACTATAAATTTATTAGAAAATGTGTTTCCTATTTTCAGTAATCTATAAAACATATTACCATAATATCAAATAAGAGAAAAAATTAAAAATTTAACAATCTAAAATTTTGGAACTATATCATTGTATCAAATATATATAATGTTTCTGACTTTATTTTATTTTGTCCTTTTATTATAATAATAAAAATAATTTCTCAGACATTTACATCATTATTTTTTAACTTTGATAAATTGAAAAGCTTTCATTTCAATTACGAAAAATATATAATACAATAAAATATCAATCATTTAATTATTTAAAAACTAATGAAAATAAGCTTTAAATTTCAACAAAGAAATTATATATATCAAATTGTAAAAAGATTTTTATTAATATTAAAAAAGATTAAAATGATATTTTACCGCTTTAGAATATTTGTTTAAGTTTAATGCTGTAAATTCTTTTTAGCCTAAATATTTTTTAAGTTACAAATATGTATATATTATATATAAGAGCAAATAATAAAAAGTTTGACTTAAAAATCCAAATAAATTATTTATAATAATTATTCATTTAAACAATGTTTCTTAAAAATAATTGCATAACATGTAATACTATATGTATTTAATCTATTTCACATTTTTAAAAATTAAAAACAGAGATAATATATTTTTATAATAAATAGTAATATTGAATCAATGTTTCTGCAAAAAAAATACCTTGAAAATAAGATTCAATATTTATCACAATTTAAAATATACTAAAAACTAGTTAAATATAGCAAAAGTTTTGCAAAAATGAATAATCTCATATCAAAAATTATTAAATATTTTTAATATGTAGATTTTTTATTATTCTTAGCTTAAAAATTAATGCATACATAGTTATAAAAGCTTTAATTAAATACCAGAAAATATTTTAAAATCGATTCTAAGGAACTTGAAATTTTAAGAAATATATCAAACAAACATGTCTAATTAATCTGTATTAATTGCTGAGAGTTCTACACACATGGATTTCATATAATACAAGAAATTCTGTGATAGTAACTATAAAATGCAAAATTATTTATAAAATAAGTATTAGCTACACTGATAAGTCTGATAGATTAGCTTTTATTTTTTTCTTTTATCTATTTTTGTACTAGAATAAAATTTAAAAAACAATTATTTAAAACAATTTGTAATATTTTTTTAATTGAAAGTATTTTTAAAAATGTTAAAACTTAACTAAAGTAATAGCTTATAAAACCACCTAATTTTCTTCTTGAAATCTAAAGATTTATTTAACATGTAATTACAGCCTATAATAAACTAAACCAATGAATAAAATAGAAATGTATCTAATTTTTTTTTCCTTTTTTAAGCATTTACTTTTTAATATTCAGACATTAAAATATGTGATTGAAGAATATTCAATAAAGCAAATAGTCAGTCAAATCGTTTTACATTTCTTTCATTAACTATAATGAAAAATTGTTCGGTAAATTAATTTATTGACACATTTTTTTTAATTCATACAAAAAAGTCCACTAGGCTAATGGGAAATTACTGAAATAATACTTTAAAATTTAAAAATTTTATTAATAATTACTTGTAATATATTATTATTCATCATATACTAATAAAAGGAAATAGTAACAATATAAAAATAACAAAAAATGTGTTCATAATATTCATTACTGATTACTCTAATCTATAAACATAAAACATATAAGCATACATCATATTATAATTTCTATGAAACCTAAAATTTATGTATAATAATGTTTATTAAATACACACATTATCTTTTTTTACCAAATATTTTCAAAAATAGTGCAAGCAAAATAACACATTAGTTGTTAAATAATAGAAATGTAAATCTTAACATAATTATATATCACTAACATTTTTATATCTCTAACATTATATATATATATATATATATATATATATATATATATATATATATATATATATATATTTCCTCATAAACACAAACACTAAAATACATGGAACATTTTCCAACAATTTTTTTCAAATAAAATTTAATTCCAAAATGAACATTCACTGCCAGATACATTAAAAACTCATAAGAAATACTTTTGGTTTAAACTATTTTAAGAAACAAAGAAATTTACTATAATCTCATAGTTATTTAATATCTTACTATATGAAATAATACATAAGTTTCATTATAAAAATAAAACAATTTTTTTGAATGAATTTTAATTTTGTGCAGTAATACTTAATATCATATTTTACTAATTATTTATTCAAACATGTGTGTAATGTTTAATATTCCTCTATATGAATTAGAATATATTACAAATGCTATTTTTATAGCATTTGTAAGCATATATAGCATTTTTTTTTTAAGTTAAATACAGTAATTGGGTGGGATTTCAAACAGAAAATAGATAAGTTTATTAGATTTTAAAATAATGATTCAAGAAAGACATTTCTTTTATTTTATATATAACAATAGATTTATATACAAATAGGACAAGTTTTATTAACAACTTACTAAAGAAATGAAGTTATTTACAATAATATATGAAAATTCAATACAAAAAAAGTACTTAAAAATAATAAAATACTGCATGTCACATACAATATTGTTTTATTTTAAATGAAAATTTTAAATTCTTTAAAAAAAAGTTTTTTTTTTATTTACAAATAGTTATATGAAACATTTATTTAAAATGAAACTATTATTTCCTTTTCATGTAGCATATAATTTCCTTATGTATATATATTCATTATATATATATATATATATATATATATATATATATATATATATATATATATATATAATGAAATTTGGATTAATGTAAATGAATTAAATGAAATTTTGTTTTAAAATATATAATATTTCACAAGTTAAATTTAACCATAATTACAAACTTTAAGTTATCATTATATCTCAATTATATGAAATATTTTCATAATTACTTAAATAAAATTTTAACTGTGTATAATATATGTGAAAATACTTCTACTAAAAGGGAACAAAAATAAAAATGTCTCGTTTTAGTCACCAATATTATTGAACAGCAAAACCAAAAATATAAAATAAATTACATTATTTTTTTAATTTATAAAATAGTAAGAATGTATAGACAGTACATGACTTTATTTATTATTGAATATTTAAAATATATTTTACATAAAGAAATGATTTTTTAAAATAACTTTATATCAAACGAAAAAAAGTACTTCAAAGTGTAAAATGGATGGCACCAATATATTTATACTTAATAAATAAAACATTTGTTTCATTGTGTATTTATGAAAGAAATTTGTTGTATATAAGCTTAAAAAATACTCAATTTGTATACATTTCTGCATTATAGCATTTAAATTTAAAAATGTTAAATTAGAGTGTAATTTTATCTGCACATATGGATTCTAATATTAAATTATTGAAGCATTTTAGTTGTCTGTTTTACTTGATTTCACCAATAAAAATAAGAAATAATTTACTTTTAAGAAACTATTGAAAAATATTCATTTTGAATAAAGAGTAATATTTCACAATATAACATCAAACTTAAATGTAATTTCAAATGACAGTTAAATTGAAAGAACAGCATATATCATAAGAATATAATAACTTAGTCTCCTATTAGTATTATTTTATAACATTCCAATTTGAAAAAAAAATGTAAGATTAATGATAACTTACCCATGGAATGAAACAAGATGCACTTAAAATATATATTTTATTATAATTGAGTTGAATAAATTTATTAAAAAGATAAAAACATGTAAACATACAGAAAATATTAAGAAAAAAACACTTTTTTATTTTTTTTAATATTATTTGTATGTTTAAGTCCAAATTACAAAAGTTTAAATTTGCTTAAGACTAGTAACAATGATTGATAGCATACTTATAGATCATTATAACTTAAGTTATAATGACAACTAAGTTATATCTTAAGTATTATACTAATTATAACTAAAGTTATAATAGCAAAATATAATAATTAATAGCAAAAGGAAAATATTTTATTTAATAGTCAAATGAATTACAATTAAATACAAAATAAACCTTTTTTTTTTTTTTTTTTTTTTTTTTTTTTTTTTAACTCAGCTGAATAAATTTGTTTAAAAAGAGAAACATACGAAGAACATTTACAAAATACTTAATTTTTTTAATTTTTCCTGTATGTCAAAGACAAAATTAAAAAACTTAAATTTGCTTAAGTGCATAGACTTTATTTCTAATGATTGATTAAAAAAATTCTTTTTTATTTCAACTTGGGATGATATTCACTCAAATTTTTTTTATCTATTTTATAATTATCTTTTAAATTATGCAAGCTCCAAACGAGTATGCCAATTCTTTGTAAATAAATATCAGAATTACTGTCAAGGTTGAAAGGAGCACTGCCCCTCATTGGCAACTACAGAGCTCAGCGTTTAGATACCACTGTCAAGTGAATGTAAATACAGATATGCTGCTCGGCAGGAAGTATCCATATAAGCCGAGGCCACCACAGTCCATTAATCAGGAAAAGACTGGAGATGTTATTCACCACAGACTCTTCTGGTGACAAGAAATTCAGCAAACACCATTTTTAGAGACTATCTTCAATGGGTGGACTTTGGCTAACTCTAACATTAGTAGAGTTGCACTCAAGATGGGTGCTCTAGGTTTTCTACGTTCTAGCTGCTCATAAATATGGTCCACTTTCCAACAAAGTTTCGCTGGAAGACGTGATCCTAGCCGCCAACTGTCTCTGTGAAAACATCACCATTACAATTGTTAGCCAGGATCACAAACAATTAATCTCTGGGAGAACATCACTACACGACCCACCCAAGTCTTGTGATTTGGTTTTCTCTAAATAAAAGTGGGAAGTACTGCATCCAAGTTGAGTGGTTCCTCTGATTTGTTACAGTAATAAACTATCGTTTTGGAGATTCACGGCCCTACCATTACCCAGACAGACTTTGTTTCATTTTCCATTATTAAAAAATAATAACCTCAAATATTGCAAATTTTTTGTAAAGTTTATTCCTAAAAATAGTGATTATTTCCCTTTTTGAGAGTTATATAAGACAGATTGAGGGATAGGTGGTTAATATGAAAGAAAATTAAAAATACAAGAACTTCCTTTGTAATGACTATAAATTTTTCTGACAATTATTTTTAAAACATTAGGTTGTAATACATCGTAGTAAACAGATTTCACAAATCTTAGCAGCATAAGTTAGATGATTTGTATAAAATGTTGTATTTATTATTCAATTTTAAAGACTGTTGGAACAAAATACAAGTTGAAATAATTTATTTGCTTCATACAAATTACAACTTTATCATATGTAATGAACAAAAGAATGATGATTTACTACAAAAAGTCAGCCATTAATTGCCAGTAAGTCAACAAAAAATTTCATTAGACTAATATTTTCAAAATGTATCTTAACATAGGTGAATTTGGATTTAAATTTGTATTACTTATGAAAACAATGCATTTTAAAAGGAACATTTACATTTAATAAAATTATATGTTTAGAACTCTAGTTTATTTATACTTTGAAATTTAGTGTAATTTTTATTATAATTTTATATACTAGTACATATATATCATGCACTACTTTAGATTCTTAACTTGATTAGAAATTTGAACTTATGAAAAATTATTCACAGTTAATGTAAGTTAGTTAAATATACAAGATTTGTCCAATTTTAAAATTATCTTTTGTAATATATTAAATTTATATATTTTTTAAGAAAACACAGAAAATTTAAAGCTATCATTAACCTTGAATTATTTGTATATACTGATATTATTTATTTAAAAGAATTTTATCATAAGCGTAGGTACAGAATTTTGTAAATTTGCTACAGGGAATATGTTTAGAAAAAACAAAATACATGATTTTCATTTGCAACAATAATACTAAATGAAAATCTATTGAGTAACCAAACAAGACTATAATTCTAGATAAAGTGAAGTTATGCATATTTTTAAAAAAGAAGATAAAAATTTCAAAGGCAAAACATATGTAGAATTGTTAACTTGAGTATGTATAGCAGTAGCTGATGTTAATATTATTACACTTACAGGAGATATAATTCATTAATAAAAAAATAAGTTCCTCTAAAATTATAAATGATTAATAGTAGGAAAAACCTTAGGCTGAATGACCTCTCTTATTTGTTATTTCTTATCCTATCTAATTAAATAATAAGTTAAACTAGATCCATAAAATCTTGAACTGATAAAAAGTACAAAACAAGTCCTCTTTTTCAAATTTTAAGCAGGAAAGTACATGAACAGGGTTAAAATCCATGATGCTGCATTTCCTACACTTGGGAAAGATCTTATTTACTTGGTCAATTCTAGGTAAAGGAATAGAGGAATGATATGTTGAGAGTTTTCTCCTGTCAGATGATACTATATGTAGAGACAATTCTATGGTGCCAAGCTGAAACTAGAAGGTGAAATTGTAGGGATGTCAGTTCTCTGCCTTTGGGTGCTCCATGTTTCCTGATGTTCAGAAGTTGTAACATTTTTCTTTATCTGCAAACCAGATTGTATAAAATCTTATGTTAATGTTAAACCTGAATTCCTATGCATACACAGAAGTTAACGGATTTGGAATGCTTGTCAATCACCAAGCACCTCCTAATTTTGAACCATACTACAGTTACTGTCAAAATTGCTAAAAAGAAGATAAATTCCACTAGTATTTATATATAGTTTTTCAATTTGGAACATATTCAGTGAAAACTGAAATCTAAAATTAAAAAAGATGGCATTATTTAAATAACACAAAAAATGCTGAATCTAAGTCAGATTTACAAATTATCAAAAACTTGTGAAAATTCAACAAAATGGAAAAAGGTAAAACCAATGAAATATTTCCTTTTTGTTGAATTAAACTTTTTTTAGCATGTAAGCATAAAGCTTTATATAGTTTAATAGAATTTTTTTATTAAAAACTTAAAATTGCATAACATTAAAAAATGGATAAAATATAATCCAACAATTTTAATTAAAGTTTCAATTGATAAATTAATTTTTAAAATTTTAATTAAATTAAATAAAGACAATACTAAACAGTTTAAATTGATATTTATAATATATGCTGAAATATATAATATTTTTAATTTATATTAGTTTATTTTGAATATCACTGAAAACATATTTGTGCTCCATATATAATCATTTTTTACTTTTTTGGAAATTTTTCAATTATATAAAGATATTACTCTTACCAGTTTCAATTAAAAATGTTTATTAGAGTTCATTTATTATGACAAAAACTAGTTTTTCCATTGTACATTATTCAATTTTTTTAAATAATTTATTTTTCAAATTTGTATATTAACAATATACTCTTAATTAACAATGTTATCATTTTTAACGAAATAAAAAAATAAATTAGATCAATGATTTCTATTTTTGCAACTTGAATGATAGGATTAAAAATGAAGCACGCACACATATATATAATGTTATTTGATATTCCTTATTAGCTCTACAGTTTCATTTTTTAAAATAGATGGTTATGTTTTTTCATTATAAATAATCAAAACATAAATTTTGATTGTTCTTGAGACATATTTTTAAACTAATTTCTCTATAACTCAAAACTTAATAGCTCAAATGTTTTTAAGCCACAATATTAATAATTTACTCAATTAACTGCATACAAAATTTTAGAACTAAGATTGGCCCCAAACTATTAAACTCCTCCTAACACATTTCAAATACATATATTATCATAATAGCATTGGAAAAAATTGAACATCACTACTGAAACAAAACATTCTTTTATCTATTTAAATGATTACATGTAACAGTTCATAACAAAAATTGCCACATATGTATTTAGAGAATAAAAAAAGATCTTCTAATTATAAAATTAGGAGAAGTTATCCCAAGAAACATTCAAAGCAGGGGACGATATTCTTCATTTCATTAAACTGACAGCATATAAAATGTACTCTTAAGTAAGATTAGCACCCAATGTTATTTAAAAAAATTCATATAACTGTCACTCTTTCATTTTTATGGAGTATTTACATTATCATAAATTATCACAACAAAATTGCTAGGCAAATAACATGATAATTTTTACAAAGTACTATATTAATATATAATAAATTAAATAATTTTTATAATCACATTTACAAGACTTCTTATCAAGAATGCAACTTGATTAACCAGAAGAAATTAACACAAGAATTCTTTAATTTAAAGCACTTTGAAAGTACTCTTCCTTTTGACTAGAAAATTTTATACATATTAAACAATTCAAGGTTCTGAATAGAATTTCAGACATAATAAGCTAAAATGCCAGTGATAAAATTATATTTTTCAGTTTATGATTTTAAAATCTGAAAATTATATCTCAGTTATTAACTGGATTAAATTCTGAACATGATGAGCTTAACTGCCTTATAACTGTATTTAAATGACTCTCAGCATATTCTTGCAATGAGTTCCATATTTGTTCCGATGTCATTTCAACAACAGCTGGACTTAATTCTCTGAAATCTTTATTTGTACTGTAGGCAAGAACCTAAACAAAATATATTGCATCATTAAATAAAATCGTAGAAATTAAATATTTAAAAAATAAAAAGTAATAATTCTAAAGAATTGTTTTAATACATAGTAGGAATAGTCTTTATTCAACAAAAACTGATAAAACACATGTTCACAAATGTATAAATACATGTAAATAATTGATTTTATCACACAAACTAATGAGACTTATATATTATTAGTGTAAAAAGTAACTATTTTGCAAATATCAATATAATTCTATCACAAAACATAATTAAATAAGACTATACCATGAATATCTAAAAAAACCAACTTTTTCTTAAATTCATCTATTATCATTCGCTTAAACTGATACGATCTAAGAATGATAAATGAGAGAATGGTATTACATCACTTCTGAAAAATTAAAAACTGAGTAATTTAGTACAATCTTTATAGGCTCAGTATCAATGATGTTAATGTTTTATTTACTAAAAACTAACTAAAACAATGAAACACTGTCAAACAAATATGTAATTCTTAGTATCAAAAATTTTTAAATCATTTGAAACAAGTCATGATAAGAAAATAGGTTCATTTAAACATATAATCTATCAATACTCAAATAATATTTAGATTCTGTGATCACAAATTATTATTTAAGCTTTGTAAGCAGCAGAATTTGAATTCCGAAATAACTGAAAATGTTAAGAACAAAATGTAATGCATCTATTTCAAATATTGTTTATTCAAAAGATATATTTTACTACATTAAAAATATTAATAGATGTTAAGTATTATAATTTTAAAAGCAATTTTCTAGTGATATTAATTTATTCAGAATGTATTTATGAACTCATCAATTTGATTATTGCATTTCCATATTATATACAGTTAGAATCTTATTATTTGATGCCATTATTATTTGAGTTTAATTACTAGAACTATAAAGCTTCATCTTTTGAATTTTCTAGTTTTTTTTAATTTGAAGTGTTTAATTATTTTTTTATTTCTTTTTTTCCCAATACATTATTTTTGTTTCTTTAAGTAGAACAGAGTTGATCAAGAAACCATAAATTATTTTTATGTAAGACGAATATAATTTACACAAAATATAATTTAAGCAAGAAAAAAATTTGCAAAAAAATTTAATATTTAAAAGGAAAAATTACAAATCTTGTAATAATTCATTTAAAAACAAGCCATTTTATATAAAATGAGAGCATACAGAATAATACTACAATAAAATGTTTTGATAAAATAATAATAATAACAAGCAAATCAATAAAAACGAAATTAATGTCATCTAAAATAAAGCATATAAATTCAAGTTTGTAAGAAAGATAACAAATATTATAGTGGTAGTGAAACAAAAACTCAAATAAACCCGATTTATAACAAAGATTTAAAGGTATATTTTATTTGAATTGATAAGAATCTGATAAAAATATATTAAAATATTAAATGTAAGTCAAAAAGAAATGACAAAATAAACAAATGTTTATCTTTCTTTTGTTAATACATTTTGGCATTGTTTGTACACAATTCAAAACATTTAATAGATTTCGTGAATGATGAGCAACCACTACTAAAACAATATTAACAGTAAAATATAAACAATAGAGCTTAAATGTAGCTTGATTTTCACATTGCTACAGCATTGGAAAGGTTGATAATACTATTTATTATGCATAGAAGACTACACAAAAGTTTGTTGCTTAAAAAGCAAACATTAGTCAAACATTCATAAAAAATTCAAATGAAGTAAGTAATATTTTTATTAAAGATAACATTCTTTAGATGATTTGCTTGAGCAGATATCTTTCTTTAACAGAGAATTCCCTGTCTTCATTTGATAAAAAGTCATCTAAAATGATAATATTCCTTATTTTTATGCAATATGTTGTCGGTTTGCTTGATGTTCAACTGCCCTTTTTTTTTTTTTTGCACTCAAGGTTTAATTATACTCAGACCTATGGTTTGAAATGGATTCTGAACAACTACAAATATCAAAGTTTTGATTTGCATCCACAAACTATTGAATTTTAGATCAGTATACTAGCCATTCTCTGCCAGCATGCAATAAGCGATAATTTCCAACATGAAAGTTTTGTTAAATTATAAAAGATGAACAGTTCGCATAAGAAACTTCAACAAAAACATAGTACATTACACAGCATAAAAAGCTTAATCAACAGCCTTGAATTAAATTAAGCATATTTGGGGTATTTTAAGGTGCTACATACGTTTGATTTTACTTCTCAGAAATTAACAACAATTCACTTCAATAACAAATTCAGAAGTTAGCAAACTAAAAATTTCATCAAGCAAAAAAATATATATATATGCAATTTCTTTAAATCTTTTCTAAAATTAGCAAATCAAGAACAGTTGTATAACTAATAAAATCACACATTATGCTATTAGATTTTAATGATGATGATTAATGTTATAAAATGATAAGCTTATTTCCTAGTAATTTCTATTTATTTCATTTAATATAAGGAATTACATATTATGACATAGTTATATTAAATTCCACTGAAACTTTGAGTAATTGCTACTTTTGTTATTTTTACTTTTTAAAAACCAGTGAACTTCTTAGAATACTTAAAAATGTATATAAGAAGCTTATAAAAAAATTAATTTTTTTTTAAAAAAGAACAATTCAAATTTTAATTCAATAATTTAAATTTATCAATGGTACAGAATGTTTTTGATAGAAGTGCTTTGATTAAAAAATCCAATTAAGAAACTTATCGGTATATCAAAGTGATTCATTTCTTTAAAATTAAGAAAAGAGTGTACTGAAACACTAAATTAATCACCTGAATCATAGCAGCTCTTTCCAAGTAGTACATATTATCAAAAGCTATATCTATAGTATCGCCAACAGTTAAAACACCATGACTACCCATGAAAAGCACATCTTTGTTACCCAAAACCTCTCCCAGACGATGACCTTCTTCAAGCTTCTCACCCAATCCTCCATATGAGACATCATAAGCTATTCTATTATAGAAACGAGCAGAATTTTGATGCAACATAAGTAATTCAGGCTTTTTCAAGCATGCTGCAATTTAAATAAAATTTTGCACTAGTAAACATTAAAACAACTATTTAAAAATTTACAAATTCACTAACAGTTATCAAACTATGAATGTTTTGATTATCAATTAGAAACCAAAATTTCTTATTTCAAAATTAATTTCATAAGGAAAATACAAATAAATTTTTAAATTTTAATGAACTATTTAAAAATTGCTCTTAAGTAGTTATAGTGACAATCCCATACAAAATTCATTCAAAATGCAACAATTTTTACAAATCATTTATTCTACAAACTTGGATTCATTTCTATTGCAGATTAGACTAAAAACTATGACATTGTGGGTGATGAAATGCACCAAACTGACTTACTGAATCAGAATACTTTTGTATAACGTAACATGATTGTGTACATGCACAAAACTTTTGTGTGCGAGTAACCCTTGAAGCATTTAATTAGTAATTTATTTTTATTTGATTACAATTTAAGTTTATGTAGTGGTTGATTTAGTTTGAAAATAGTGCTTTTGTTTTAATTAATATTTTAAAAACTAAATTTGAATTTAAATTGAAAGTGAATTTTTTTATTTTATATTTATAAAATGAAATTTATTGATAGAAATTTATAGATGGTAATAAATTGAGTCTTTTTTTTTATTTTTCCAAGTGATGATTAAATAAGTACTTTTACTTTGTTATTCAATTACAATTGCTGTTGCATGTAAATAACTTATATTACTTATTGACTATAATGTAAAATGTTTGACACCTATTCAGTTTTACTGTGAAATATAAGACGTAAGCCTGAGTTTTCATAAAAATGAATACTTAATTATGTAATTAAACACTTGAATTTCCTCATAAAAATGATTCTTGTTTACATTATTATTAATTTAGCTTAACTGAAAGATTCTGGAAAAAAATAGATTCCCTTTACACTTAAGTTTTTTTAAGAACAACGCAGATGCTCAGTTAATTAAAATTTGAGTTTTCATAAAAATGCATTTTATTTATATTACAGACTAAGTTTTAGTAATCAGTTGTCACCTGTTGTAGACTGTGTGATACTTTATATTTGTTTTTTATTATGTAATTTTTATGAAATTAGTTTCTAGTCATTAACAATTAATATTTTTGTAGAAAGTAATTATAATGAAATTTAGATATTTTAAAGTTAAAATAGCATGATTGCAACTATAATTCCGAGCATGATTGGTAGTTGATAACTGGATACTGTGCATTGTGACATTATTTAGGCACAAAAATAGGGATGTATGCCAAACTCGTACAGTCACCTAGGTTTTTACAACATATTATGTAATCAAATTTCAATCAGTGTTTATAGAAATAACATTTATTTCTAGAAATAATGATTACAATTTTTTTATATACATGAAAAATAAAAATCTAATTTCTCTAAGCAAAATTATGATAGAATTTTGAGTATAATGAAAATAAAAAACATATATTATAAGTCATTAAAACTTACTTAAAGTAGTAGCATAAGGCATGTGGGTATGCATGATTGATTTTATATTTGGACGTTTATTGTAAATTCCTCTGTGAATGCACAGTGCAGTAAGTTCTGGCTCTCCTTTTCCTTCAACTACTTTATTGTTTTTATCTATGCCAATAAGAGAAGAAGGTAAAACCTAAAAAATAAATAATCAGATTATAATTTCTAACTTTTTTGCCTACAAATTACAAAAAGACTGTTATAATAATCTATTATTGGTTTATTTTCTGTATTGTTGTTTGACTGAACAATTGAATAATTAATATTATAAGATACACTGAAACAAATTAAGAATCTTATCATTTTTAAAATCCAGAAAAAGAATACACAAATGTTATATGAATGTTTCAGATTGCATGAAAACTAACACTTTTTGTGGTATGGGTACTACAGACAAAACTAAAAATATGAATCTATTTTGCTTTTTAAATCTAAAGGAAACCATTTCTTTTATACAAAAGAGCATTTTGAAAGACATTATAAAAACTAAATTCTGAGTCATGACAGCCCCCAATCTTGAATACAAGTGAAATACTCAAATTTAGTTCAATTTCAAAGCATTTTCTTGTGATTGTTAATCAAAACTTGATATGGTGAATTTCAAATAATCTATAACTATCAGATATCATTGAATATATCAGACTATATACATTCAATGATAAAAAATAAATTTAAAAGATAGCTTGCAATAATATTTACTTTTTGAAAGTGCCACTATGAATGCTTTGGTTTGCTTATCACTCAATGCTCACTTTTTACACACTAAGTGTGATTATAACTGGAACTACAGTTTAAAGTCAATTATGAACCATTGAAATCATCAAGCGCAAGGTAGGATTCAAACCCATGAACTGTTGAACTGAAAGCAAGAGCATTAATCTTTGGCCACCAGCTTGGCTGTACCCTTGAGAAGAAATATGAGTTGTGATAGGGAGTAACTAGAGGCACAGTTATTATTTACATCAAAATATCACTAGGAAACTCAGGATTAACACCCTGTGGTTAAAATTACTTAGCACTCACATTTAAATTTACAATTTTATTCTACTTTTTGCAATATTTTAAAAACTTTCAATACCTATGCTGAGAGAATCTATGTACATCAAATATTTGTATGACTTAAATATTTATGCTGAACAAATGCCAGTTTAGGAATCAACCATACCTGTAAGTTACTTATAATTCTAAATAATCCATCTAATGAAAGCACAACTGATTAAAAATATACATTCTAAGACCTTATCATATTAATAATATATTTGCATAAATTAACTTAATTATGAATTTTGCATTTGTTGAAATTTTGAAGCTAAATATTTCCACTTTTTAAACATAATGTAACATGGACTAAGTAGAATAAAATAAAATTATGTCTTAAGAATGTAAAATTAAAAAACTATAAATTTAATTAATATTAACAATTATAAAAGATAACTTGAATTTAAATATTTAAATTACAAAATTAAATAATGTATTTCAACTATTAGTATTTAAATTCAAATGTTTTTGATTTTAAAATGAAAAAGTAATATGTTATTTAACTTAAATCATGCTTTTATACACCAACACAACATTATAAAATTGATTAACCTAAATTGGATGATTTAATTCTTTAATATTTACTTAAGTATTTATAAAAAATTAATATTTGATGTAAAAAGTAAAAAATTAATAATATTTAAAAATTAAATTTTAATTCAATTCTCAAAGATTATATACTTAAGAGACATGTTCATAGCTTTCAAAAATAAATAAATGATGATAATAATACATCTAAAGAAAAGCATTTTTTTCTCTAGATAAATTATTTCACTACAATAGCTTCAAACTACTTTTATTAAAATAATTTATAAATCAACTATTAATTAATTTAATTTAGATATCTTTTTAATTCAACAAATTTTTCAAGGAATTCTAAATTTAGTAGTAGGAAAACAATGATTTAAATCCTCAAAATGTAAGTATTCCATTTAAATTATGATAATAATTTGAGCTTCTTATAGATAAATAAAAAAACTAGGATCTAATAAATATATATATATATATATATATATATATATATATATATAAATATATATATATATATATATATATATATATATATATATATATATAATATTAGTAACATATATATCAAAAATTAAATTATAAAATTGAATATTTCTCTCAGTTAGGTTTAGAAGAAATTAATAAATAAAATCATAATTAAACAATTTTTACACTTAATTCTCAAAAAACATTCAATTATAGATATATTTAATTAGTTGCAATATTATTATAAGAAGTTTTATTGAACTTTTAAAAAAGATTATATGAAATCCTTTAAAACTTTTGTGGAACCTGTACTGAAAAACCATTGCTTGATCCAACTAATTTATAATTGAGATTGTTCATTTCATAAATACAAAAAGCAAAGCACAAGGAATTATTTGGCTATTTTTTTTTTCAAGTAATTCAAAGAAAGATAAGATTTTGTTAATATGTAGCAATGGTATTTTCTTTTAGGGAGTTATAAAAAAAAACAGTCAACAAGATCATAATACTTGGAATAGATGATTGCAAACAGGTAAACAAAACACACTTTGATAACCTAATAGAGAATTATTTTTTCCACAACTGAACATGATTGTTTTCATTATTTCTAGATTGTTGGTGTCACATTTGTGGCTTAATAGTTACTTTTATTTATATTTTTGTCATAATCCAAAATTTGAAACATGAGGAATGCTTATATAAATAGAAATTAATATTTTATTAACTTTCTCACTCAGTAATTCAACAAAAATAATTTGGCAATAGACTCACAGAACAGAAACGTACCAAGGTAACTTTATATCTGACTACAAAATCCTGGCTTGTCTTATATTAATTATCTTATCCTAATCTGCAAAATACTATATTATAGTTCACAGTGGTCAAATGATAGGACAGCACTCTTCAAACCTATCATTTATCCATTTTATTATTCGTCAGAGTGAAAGGTTCTAGATTCAATCCCAATTGCTGCACAACAGAAGGTAGATATTGCGTTGATGTTTTTCATTTGCAGCAATTAAGTGAATGTATAGGAGTGAAATATTTATGAGATTATTCTATAAGTATGAAAAACAAAGCATTAGGATTATACTACTATAATTTACAGTACTACCATAACTACCTGCAATATGTGAATACATAACATAATCAACAAGAAATCCACATACAAGCAAAACACTGTAGATAAAATTAAAAGTTAATGTATATTTTTAAGCTATTTAATTATCTAATCTGTAATATTATGATAGATTTTTGTTATTCCCTTTAAATTAAAATACTATTAAAGACAATAATATATTTCTCTCACATTTTTTATCTATCACATATAATTACTTACAGTATTTAGAATGCTAATTTAGAATGCTTCAAATAATCGAATGATTAATTAGTCATAAAATTTTTAAAATATAAAATGGAAGAAAAGCTATAAACCTCCTTCCAATGAAGTCCAAAGGGTATAATCAGCATAATGTCTTCATTAATCTTTGAAGAAGGTGCTATAGCAGATAAATGATTACAAATTCCTTCATTTAAGCCATATTCATCCAAACCACGATAAGCAGCAGCAAGACGGATTCTCATTTTTTCATTTTCAATTTTTCTGTGAATTGAATGTACTTGGGAATAGTTTCGAATATTTTTCAAAACAGAACTCCGAAAAGTAGACAGGGTACAAAACTTTACAAAATTCATTATGACACAAGTTTTCTGATTTTAAATTAGTAAACTATCGTTAATTTATAAAATAATAAATCATTCAGTGCTCAGCACGTATAAAATTTCAAATTAAATACTCATTTTGGTGTAATTTTATTATTCCATAATCAAAAAACTTTCATAAGTACAAAATCCATTAAATTTAAATTCTTATATTTAATTTAAAATTATCTCACATATTTTACAGTAATACTTAGATAAAAAAAAAAATACATTGTCAAAATAGTATCGAATCTTACAAATTCAAAATGGAAAAACAAAAAAAGAAAAACTAACTTACTTGACATACGTTTCTGACTGACTATTTTTGATAACGTTAGCTGATTATCACTGCCAACCACCCATATTTAGAAAAATAATAAAATAACGTTATCGACCTCATGACTGGCAACAACTTCTCAACCTCACAACATACTAACGTGATGAAATGGATTTTACGAATCTTTTGAATTGTCTAATCCGATGTGTTGAATGATGGTTGGGGGTGAGATTGGGATCACCTTCAAATTGCTAAGACAGAATAAAGAGTCAGATAATGAGGCATAGCTGGAAGGAGACAGAATTTTGTCACTCTCAGATATAATTAGATAAAAAAAAAAGCCTCTGTTGGCAATAGCTTAAATTTAGTTTTTACACCAGAGGCTTTTTTATCTGGCGTGATAAAAAAAGCCTCTGTTGTAAAAACAGAATTTAAGCTATTGCTTGGCTCTGAAACAAAGGAGTTATTTTGCTGTTATGAACAGCGATTCTAAGTATATTTTCTATTTTAGAACCATCAGTAAATAATATGTGATTGGACCATTCAGAAGTGCTTTGCAGTTCAGTAATGTTATTAATAATATTTGTAGGAAAACTTTTAATCTGAAAAGAATATTTTCTAAGTAAGATCTTTAAATTAATATCATCAGATTCAGGTTTTTAAGGAATTCTTAAAATATCTGATTCTTGAATTGCATTTTCTTCCAGCCATTTTTTCTCTTGCAGAGACAGAGGAAGAACATCAGAGATTTGGCTGTATACCATTGTTTCCAAGAAACTACCATATGGAAATCTGATAGAAAGTGCAATGTTTCTAATGTAAATCCTTGTAGAGAGGATTTACATTAGAAACATTGCACTTTCTATCAGATTTCTATAAGGTAGTTTTGCTTTACAGAAAGAGGTAAAACCCCTGCTTCTTTTAAAGGAAGTGGAATTGGTGTCAAGCGTGGAAGCTGTAGCAATTCTAAGAACTGATTAGTATATTGGATCCAAGATTTTTCTGTCTGATAGGCTCCCAAATCTAAATACATAACATCTCTAGTGCAAACTACTTGTAATGAAGGACTGAACAATTTGTTTTTGCTCCTCATCTGTTTCCCGTGATAGTTTTTAAAACATAAATTTTCTCCTGGAGGGATTTTTTTTACTTGAAAATTATATTTCATAGCTAAAGTTATTAGTAAAACAGATAGAAAGGATTTTTATGTGTTTAGACCAAGATATAGGTAATTGGTTGATAACTAGTTTAAAATTTGCAGGAGAATTTTTCGAAGAAAAATCTAACTGAATATTTTGCAGAATCAATTTTTAGTTTTCATCCTTTAAACCATTGTTGAAATTTTATGACTGCAGTCTGCCTTTTTCTGTGAAGACTTTTTTCAGATGAATGAACAGCCAAAACGATTATGTTATGGTGTAAGTTAGTTGGTGTTTAACTTTTTCTCTTAGAAGGCATTTTTTTAAAAAAGTAAATAACATTTATTGCAAACAACGCAACATACATAGAAACAAATAAATTTACGAGGACTGAAAAAGCGCTTCCTCTCAACATGAGATTTAGAGAGAAAATGTTCTGCGTTCGGTTCAGATCTCACTGAGAGAATGTATAAACCGCGCCTACAAAGTGTGCTGATTGTTTGGGTACATTTCATGAAGTCAATACCATTGGTACAGAAATTTGATGGATAAATTTTTTGTTTCACTTCGCAATTTTCAGTTTTATTTCGCGAATTCAAGTGATTTGTAAATTGTCAAGAGTTTCTCAGAAAACATGTAATGAGTCATCTCAACTTCTTAGAAAAGTCGTTATGAGTCAATGTCATCTGCATAAATAAAACACTGAATGTCAGTAGAGAGAACTTCCTAAATATCTGACACATAAATCCTGAAAAGAAAGAGAGAAAGAACACTCCCTTGAGGGACGCATCTATTAGAAAATGTTGAATGCCATTTCACTCTAAAACTTCAATTTGATAAAAAAAAAAAATCCAATATCCAATGAGCAGCATTTCCTCTGATATCAAACAGGAGGAGCTTATAAATAAGGCCGTTTGGCAGATTGAATCATAAAATTCAGATATATTCGCAGCTGCACATATGATATATATTTCTATGCGATTTTCATAATCAAACAATAATTTGATTATGAAGCATAGAAAGAACACTATCCCAGCTTCTATGAGAAATAAACCCATGATGATTTGGATAAAAACATTTGGAAAAGGAGATATGATTTATAAGACAATTTAAGACCATGCTTTACTTTACATAGAATACTTGTAAGAGATGTTGGGCTACAAGAATTTTTACTGATGTTGTAACAGACCGATATTAACAACATTGACAGTAGATGGCACTGCTGCCCTATTTACAAACAACATCGAATGAGATGAGGAGAGTGATGTGAGAAATGGCAAGGAAGAACCATCCGGTTCCTAAATACGTTTTTTTTTTTTTTTGTACCACCCTGGTACTATGTAACCTTGATTTTATTTTATAATTATTAAGTGTTTTTTTTGTATCTAATCTTAATTATGTGTAATGTAATAAATGTTTGTTTTGTTTTAACTTCCATTTTCTTACGTCGCTACAAAAATGGCGCCCAACTTGCTGGCATCTAATTGGATATAAGTTTTAGCTCTATTGAGTTGTTAGTTATAATTCCACGTCGGAATTTATTTGATAATGTGTTCATCTGGAATGCATTCTATTTGGAATTTTCCCGTGTCGTCGTTCGTTTTCATCCAGAAATAGAACAGATGTATTTCATGTCGGAATTTCGTCGAGTTATATCGTTTTCATCTAGAAAACAGGTAAGTTCTATTATGTGTTCTAACATATTTCATTATCATCCTGATAATGTTAGCATGTTGTAATAATAACATGTTTTGTATTAAAACTAATCCAAATAATATAACTTTTGTTTTGTAGTATTAGTTTCGTTATTCTTCTAACTTCTGGTTCGATTAAATTTTGTTCAGACGTATTGCATGAATGTTAACATTTGTTTACTAATACTGCATGTAATTGATATATATTTTCTGCACGTCATTTTGCATGTATAGTAAAATTTAATATTTTGAAATGTAAAGTATATTCAGTAAAATTCTTGAATTTAAACTGTTTATATTGAAAACAGATCTGACTCAAAACGCTGTTCTATATCTTTCGTTAAAGGTTAAAAATTGATTGATTGATTTTGTTACTGCTTAAAAGTAGAATAAGCTGTTCCTATTGCATATTTAAATTAAAAACTGATTTTTTTCTCATTATTTTTATTGTTAGAATAAAGTTAGAATAATTTCTAAGTATAAAATGAGTCAATGTTCTGTCTAGAAAAGTATGGAAGTCGAAGTAACGGCTCCATGAATATTGGTTTTGATAAAAATAAATAATTATTTTATTTGTTTGTTATTAAAAAACAGTGTTTTATATTCGAAAGAAAATTCATATATATTTTTATCTATAAGAAATCTATTTAATTTTTAAATCGAAAACAGAACAAAATATAAGAATAATATTTCTGTTGTGAATTGATATTATTATTTTGTTTTTACTACTGATACCTTAAGATTTTTTTTTTATTTATTTTGAAAGAACATAATACTTTGTAGAATTTTGTATTTTATGACATTGCTAAAATAAGATATTAGAAAAAAATGTTTTGAATTTATTTGTTTATCTTGAATATTTTCTATGAGTATATTATAATTTAAAAATTTTTACTAGATATGGTTTTATTAAATAAAGTTTCAGAACATTAAATGTTTTTACGTTGAAAATAACTTGCTAATAAATTAGTAATTATTCATTTAATAATGTAAAATTGATTGTCTGTGAAATGCATAATTAGTTTTGAATTTATTTAAAAATGTGTAAAAGATAAAAATGCTGTCATTATTTTTAGAAATAATTTTGTTTTCACTCAGAGATAATTGTGTTTTATTTGTTTAATTATTATGGAAGTAGTTTATTAATTGAATAGCAATTGAAGTTGTTAGAATAAATTGTTTTTTATTCATATTTCTTCTTTTTTTCTTTTTTTTTTAAAGAAATAATGTTAAATATTTATGATAACTTTTGGGTTTTAATTTAATTTGAATTATAATTTCAACATATCTTTACTAGTTTTCTGTATTGTTTCTAGTCTTTGAATATGATAAATATGAAAAATGTTTTCAAATTATATTTTTGTTTAAAAGTAATTGCAAAAACATGTGTTTGATTAATTTAATAATTCGTATTTAATTAATATTGATAAACAAGTGTTTAAATTTCGTTTAATTGATAAATTTTATTTAAATAATAAGTTATAAAATAAGAACTTTTGAGATCAAGAATGGCCTTTCTTTACCGTGCCCGAAAGGAAGATTTAAGGACATTAGCCGACGAGCTTGGTTTGGTAGTGGGAGATAATTTAAAAATAGTCCAGTTAACCGATCTTATCAGCAAAGCCCCTAATTATGATGAAACTATGGTCCAAAGTATGCTTCAAGCAATTATTGAAGAGAGAATTGCAAAAGAAATGGCAATTTTAAGAGAAACTGAAATAGCTGATGCGAAAGAAAAATTGGAGAAACAACAAAAATATGAAATGGAGAAACTCCAGCTTCAAGTTGAATCTCAGCGTTTGGCAAGTATAGATCCTCTATCATCAAGTGGTCCCTCGGTAGCAAACCAGAAACTGGATTTGAGTAATTTCAGCAATCTTTTGCCGAAATTTGATCCGAAAAAAGAAGAACTGTGTACATTCTTTACAATCTTCGAACGACAAGTTAAATTTATGAAATTACCCGAATCTTCATGGATCCCTTACTTACTAGGCACCCTGCCATCTGACATTGCAACTCTCATCGTTCGGAAACCTGAAGAAACACAAGAATATGCTAAAGTAAAGGAACTACTAAGAAGATTTAAATTATCTGGAGATAGATTTAGACAGATGTTTGCTCAACACAAAAAAGACCCTGAAAAAACTTGGAGAGACTTCTATTTTGATCTGTCTAGCTACTTTGATGGCTGGCTTGATGAACTTAAGGTTCAGGATTTCGAAAAGTTAAAACAACTTATCGTTGCAGACCAAATCAAGAAGAAAGTTCCCCCGGATGTTAAAGAGCATTTTATCGATATTTGGACTGAATTTATTTCTCCGGTTGTTCTTGTGGAAAAATTAGATGCTTACGAAAGTGTCAGGTGTGGTGTAAAGAAATCTTTCCTTCCAGTACACCAAAAGAAGCAGTTTCCCTTTAAACCCTTTACTATTCAAGAAAGAAAACCTCAAAATGAAAGAAATAGGAATCTTAAGAAAGAGTCAAGTGAAGTTGCATGCTATGGATGTGGTAGTCCAGGAGTCATTAAACCTAAATGTCCTACCTGTAAAGGAAAGAAAAAGAAAAGTTCTGGTACTTTTAGCAGCGTTATTCTTCAATCGGCTTCTAGTGCAACCGCACAGATGGCAACGTTAAGAGTAACTATCAATGGAGTCATGGGTACCGCTTGCGCAGACACTACTGCAACCCACTCAATTGCAGGAGAAACACTTTATCACATCCTGAGGAAACAAGGAGCAACTTTTGCTACCAGTACACTACTAATGACATTAGCAGACGGTAGAAAAATAAAAAGAGAAGTTCACACAACAAAGGTAAAAATTCGTCTTGGAGGCCGTACATTGCCTTTGAACCTTGTTGCCCTCCCTGATGCAAAAGGAAACAACACCCTGTTGGGAATAGACTTTCTGAATTCGGCTGGGATTATACTAAATTTGAAACGAAACTGTTGGTTTTTCCATAATCAACCCAGACGACACTTTTCTTTTGAAAAACCAACACCAACTTTTTGTGGGTCGTTACAAACGGTTGCACCGCTAACTGTGAATGAAAAAGGTAATATTGAAGATGAAGCATCCCATTTGACTTCCACCTTGGAAAAGAAATTAAAGAATCATCCTCATCATTTGCGTGAAGATGAAGGTATTGATCTGACAGGTGAACAAAGAATTAAGTTAAATGAACTCTTGTCCCAGTTTGAAACTATCTGCAATCCAGGGGGAGAGGCAACCCCATTTATTGAACATTACATAGATATGCAGAACCACCCTCCGGTTGCTGTTCCTCCGTATCGAGTGTCTCCAGCAAGGAAAGAAATTATGCAAAATGAAATTGATAGACTCTTGAATGAAGGAATTATTGAGCCCTGCGAATCTCCTTATGCAGCGCCTGTTGTGCTCATCCCAAAGCCAAATGGTGCTTATAGATTTTGCGTGGATTACAGAAAATTGAATGCCATCACGAAAACGGACTCTTATCCTCTTCCACGCATAGATGATTTACTTCAAGAAGCTAAACAAACTCGTTATATGTCGACCATCGACCTTAAAGCTGGTTATCACCAGGTAAATGTGGCTGCCGTAGATAGAGACAAAACTGCTTTTATTTGTCCTTTTGGTACATATCGTTTTATACGAATGCCATTTGGATTGAAAAATGCCCCAGCCACCTTTCAAAGACTGATAGACAAATTCCGAAGTGGTCTTGGTGACATTTTTCTTCGTTCTAGATGATATCATAGTACTATCAGAGTCGTTTCAGGAACATTTAAAACATTTAAGAGACATTTTTCAACGACTTGAGTTATTCAAATTAACAGCTAACCGTGAAAAGTGCAATTTCGCATGTGCAAGGATTAAATATCTTGGGCATTATATTACTCCTGAAGGTCTAGAGGTTGATCCTGCCAAAACTGCTGATATCTTGGATATGCCTGAACCCAAAACTGTTAAACAAGTTCAGTCCTTTCTGCAAACTTGTTCTTGGTATAGGAGGTTCATTCCGAACTTTTCTGAAATAGCCAGACCTCTCAGTAATCTAACCAAGAAATCCTCCTCTTGGTGTTGGAAAGAGCAAGAAAAAGCTTCGTTCCAAAAGTTAAAGACATTACATACTTCACCACCTGTTCTTAGGCAGTGTGATCCAAGTAAACCGTACATCTTACGTACTGATGCTAGTGGGTATGCCTTAGGTGCTGTCCTCCTCCAAGGAGAATCCCTGACATATCAACATCCAATTGAATATGCAAGTCGACTACTAACTAGTGCAGAGCGAAACTATACCACTACAGAGCGTGAAGCCCTTGCAGTTGTTTGGGCTTTAGGAAAATTCAGATGCTATATTGAGGGACAAGAAGTCACAGTTGCTACGGACCATCAGGCGTTACGATGGCTCATGTCTTTAAAGTCCCCATCAGGACGACTCGCTCGTTGGGCTCTACAACTCCAAGAGTTCAACCTCCATATCGAGTACGTTCCTGGGAAAAGCAACGTGGTAGCTGACATGTTATCTCGCCCTCCTGTCACGAAGGAGATAACCCATGCGAGATATGCTCCATGACTGTTAACCAATCCACCGTCATTTCAGTAGATTTTCTTACCAAAAGTCCTAAAGAAATCAGAGACAGCCAACTTCAAGATGAAAATCTGAAGAAAATAATAAATGCTTTGGAAGCAGTCAACTTGACTGAGGAATATAGAAACTGGACTGAAAAAGGTTTTATGATGAACAGAGGTGTCCTGTACAAATATGCACCTGATTCAGGATCTGATGAGGCTCAGCTTGTCATTCCAGAAGATGCAAGAGAGCAGATTCTTAAAATTCATCACGATGATCCCACCGCAGGTCATTACGGTGCTGAAGGAACTTTTGATAGAATTGCTAGAAGATATTACTGGACTGGCATGCGGAAATACATCACCAATTATGTGAAAGGTTGTATAGAATGTATGCGATACAAGCCTTCCAACCAAAAACCTGCTGGTCTGCTGCAGACTCCAGTACCATCCCAAAGGTTTGAAACGTTATCCATTGATTTGTTCGGCCCTCTTCCAGTTAGCCATGGGAAAAAATGGATATTTATAATAGAAGATGTTACTACGAAGTGGATCGAGCTATTTGCTTTGGAAAATGCAACAGCAAAAGAGTGTGCTGTCACTCTTGTAGAAGAAATCTTCATGAGATACGGAATACCACGCAGAATTATCAGCGATAATGGACCACAATTTGTTTCTGCTGTTATGCAGCAACTATGTTATCTTATGAAAATTCATCAATCTTTAACCCCTGTTTACCACCCTCAAGCAAATCCAGTTGAAAGGAAGAACCGTGATTTGAAACCTCGTCTTGCCATATTAGTAAAAAATCGGCATGATAGCTGGTCAGAGAAACTCCCTGCAATTCGATTCGCACTGAACACTTCAAAGTGCAGTTCAACTGGAAAAACCGCAGCGATTCTCAATTTCGGACGAGAGCTCCGTACCGTTGATGATGTTACCAACGACTTTCGTAGTATTATCGAGAAGATAACTTTGTCGTTGAAATGACCCCGTATCTTAAAAGACTGGAAAGATTCACATCAGAAGCCAAAGAGATCTTTATTGAAAAGCAAAATAAAAACAAGCATTTTGCGGACCAGAGAAGGAAACCAGCTCCTATTTATAAATCAGGAGATTTAGTTTTGGTGAGAAAACCAAACTTAAGTGATAAAACTGCTGGTGTTACAGCAAAATTTTCGCCTCGCCGCGATGGACCATTTATCATCGTTACTCAAAAATCCCCTGTATCGTATTCTGTGGCAAACACAGATTCTCCAAATATACCAATAGGAGTATACGACACTTCGGCATTGACGCCTTTTCAGGGAAAGAAAACTTCCCCTGTCAAAGCTTTGCGCAGAAGAGGTAGACCAACAAAATTGAACTGTCCTAAAACTCCCACTCCTGCCAAAGCTCATGCTCAAGAACAAAGCCATTCCAAGAAAACTCCTGCTGACCCCTGGTCGGGACGTCTTCGGGGTCAGAGGGGGAGATTGTAACAGATCGATATTAACAACATTGACAGTAGATGGCGCTGCTGCCCTATTTACAAACAACATCGAATGAGATGAGGAGAGTGATGTGAGAAATGGCAAGGAAGAGCCATCCGGTTCCTAAATACGTTTTTTTTTTTGTACCACCCTGGTACTATGTAACCTTGATTTTATTTTATAATTATTAAGTGTTTTTTTTTTGTATCTAATCTTAATTATGTGTAATGTAATAAATGTTTGTTTTGTTTTAACTTCCATTTTCTTACGTCGCTACAATGTAGTATTTTTCCCAGGTTTTATTATTAGATGGATTTTTTCCAAGACGGTGGAACAGTACCGCTTAACCAAGAGCTATTTATAAGTAACAAAAGGGATCGTAATAACCTATATTTGATAGACCTTTAAAAATTTTAGCAGATATAAAACCGGACCAGCTGAAGTATTTTTACATTTAGAAATCTCCAATTGGAACTCTAAGGGGGAGAATGGAGAATTATACTCTAAATGAAGGTTTAAACTTAAATAGAGAGAGGTAGAACTTCAGTTTCAGATTGACAGGCATATAATTTGGCGAACATGTTTGCCTGGTCTACAAAGTCTGAAATCGAAATCAATGAAGTTTCACCAGAAATTAGATGTGATTAAGATGATGAGTTGGTGAGTCAGAAGATCTTATTCTAAATCTTTTGAGAATAGAATAAATGTCTCTAGATATACCAGCATTTGTTATAGTTTTATCCAAGAAGTTTCTGCAAAGAGTAAGAAGAAATTGGTGTAGGTTTGTCGAGGTTCTTTTGTACTGTATCCACAGTCTAATTTAGAAAACTTTGCGCTTTTTTCCAAAGTTTTTTTTTTCTTTTTCTTTTTTTTTATTATTTATTTATTTATTATTCAAAAGCTAACAACATTTCGATGTTCAACATGGAGAATTTGACTTTAACGGAAAGTTTTCTTTTTTTCTAAATTTATGAAGATAGTTTTTATTTAAAATTTGGAATTGATCTATAAACACAAGACCGTTGTTATTATTTTGAGTGTTCATTGAATTGAAGAATCCTGTTTATAAAATTCTGTTGCGGGAAGTTCCTTTCGAATAATTGTTATTGTAGATTTTGACACTTGTTTGAACAGGGATATGGTCACTACCATAACTATCTGAATTGACTAAGAAAGTACAAAAAGGAAAAATATCAGGAGATACAAAGTTATAATCGATAAGGGATGGTCTCTGGTGGAGTGTGAAATGAGTAGGCTGAGAGGTAATTAAAAGGCAAATGTTGCTATCCAGTATCGAATCGAAGTATTCAGAAGATTTAAAAGAGCTTGAATAACTAAAAGGCTCCGTACTTTGTAAATTAAAGTCTCCAATTATTACGAAAGGAGAATGAATATTTGATGAGATGCTGTAGAACCAAAAATTTTTAAATTTACCAGGTGGGACGCATACACATACTAAAGTGAGAGACGATTTAGATATAGTAATTTTTATAGCTAAAATTTCTGTATCGTTATCGTTTGAGCTGGGTATATTTAAATCTTGCAATAGGTCAAGAGCAAAAAGCTGACCGCCACTACGGCAACCTTGCCTATCTATTCGAACTATAGTTTTATAACAAATTTGAAATAAGTCAGAACTTTTTAGAAACTTTTTTTGAATCGCTAGGACATCGGAAGGTTGAAAATATGGAAGTTTTACATACGTACGTTTAAATAGAATGGTTCTTGCATTCCAAAAAATTAAATTGAACATTAAATAAAACCAAAACACCTGAACAGTGTTTTTAAATCAAAAAAGTGCGCTCGTAGTAAAAGAATTTATACAAAATTATGAATGTTTTCTGGGCCTTCTTCCCGGCTCAATTTTATCTTTAATGTTTTAGGTTCTTCATATTAATATTGTTGGACTTCATAATAGGTTGATCACGTCATATAACTTGCTCATTCACAGAATTATTTGGACTTACCTTGTTTGCATTTTTTGACTAGTTAGATCTTACACGACGCTTTCTTGGATGAAATCTAGGAATTGATCTATTTGGATTCGAGCATGTTTTCATGCATTCTTTCATGAATGAGAACATTTGTTCAGCCATTTGATCTTATCTAGCCTTTATCACACGTAATTTTGCTTCAAATATCGAAGCCATCTCAGTCATCGCTTTTTAAACAATATCAGTTTGTTCAGTTTGATTCGGCAAAAGAGGAAGATGATGAACTTTGCTTACACTGGAGTAACTAGTTTTTAAAGATTTATTAGAACATCTTCTCCCCTCAATTCAATAAATGGAAAGTGGCGCATGCGTTTAAAATGTAAGAATATTTTTTTCTTCAAGTCTCGTAGGCCACACACAGGAAATGTTATTAGCTGCATGATTTCCTGGACTGTTTATACATTTAGGTGTATCATTGGCAAAGGGAGATTTTTTATGGAGTGTTCTATAGTTTTTACGTTGAAAGAATTCTTGTGTGCATTTTTTGTAGGGAAGTATATTTATAGCATTTTCGGAATTGACGTATAAAAGGAGAAACTGGAATGCTGGAACAGAATAAATTAATAGTTTGAGGTAAAGAATCCCCAATGACTCTCAGCAAAATATTTTCACTCACTTCTTCAGAACTCTTTTTTGTAAATCTTTGTAAGTCTAATGTCGTTAAGTCATTTTGAGCAATTTCTACTACAACAAGCTGGAAATGTAGTTCTACATTTATTTCTTTTATAAAAAAATCTTGAAGATATATATTCAGATTGAAGCATTGTGTTAACATGTACTCCAAGAATGTTGGTTATCTTGCTTATTTCTACAGAAGTATCAGAGCAATTTGTTTCGAATAGAAGTTTACGTTGACGGGTATGTTGAATTTGTATTATTTTCTTGTGAACCTTTACAAGTTGTATTATTTTTGCTTTAAATTGTTAGGTTTTTTGGAATAGATGAAGTATCATCAGTGGGACATAGGAAAAGGAAGAATTTAGTATTACCATTTTCAGCTGCTAACTGGATTAGTTGTGGAATTGTATCTTCAAAAGTCAATAATCTTGGAGTGCTTATTTTTGGAATGCGCAAATGGCAATCCGTATAAATCATTTCAGTCTCCGCTCCAATTATTTTAAATCCATAATAAAAAAATATGAATAATAAAAAAAATTAAAAAAGGAAAAAAATAAAAATAGAATAAATGAAAATTTGAATAATATAAATAAAAGAACAGAAATACTCTATCAAAAACTAAGCCAAAGCTAGACGATAATTTTAATTCGAAAAAGGAAATTAAACAAAACTTTAGATAATGACAAAATCATCAGAGCTAAAAATTTACGTATTTCACACGTTAAGGCGATCCACCATTTTTTTTTTTCATTAAAACTTGTCGCAATATTGGAATTCCCATACCCAATTTTTAATATTTTCCAATAGTTTAATATTTTCTTATGGAAATAAAAAAAAAGTATGTTAAAAAAAAAAAAAAAATCCCTGAGACGGAAATATCTGGGTTTTAAAAGAAAAGTTTTTGGAATTTTGTGATAAAATTTTGAAAAACCCACTGGCAGGAACCAGGGGTTTCTAAGCAATCTGGCTGTAATATTTGGAATAAATCTCTGGAACAATCGTATAACCATTTTTTTTTTTTTCGGAAATGTTTAAACGTTTCCGAAAATGCTTATAGGCTTTATTCCCGATTGTAAATATTATAGTGAACAAGACAGGAGTAAAAAAATTTGTAAGATTTCCGAAGTTGGAAAGTCATGGAAATTATGGATTAAAAATATCAGGTAATGATTGAATTGTTTTGTCTTAAAATTTTGACATGCATGTGAATACATGGCATCATGTGTAAATAGTTTATAGTTTCTTCATAATGGAATTATTGAATTGATAACGAAAATGTATTAATTCTTTGTTTATTTCTTATCAAAATATTATTATTAATATATTTTTTATTTAGTAGCTTTTAAATTACTTAATATGTGGGTTTTTTTTTTTTTTTTTTTTTTTTTTTTTTTTTTGCAAGAACTCAAATTTTGATTGAATTTTTCTCGGGGGCAGCTTGTGATTTAAATCAGTTCGAACTGATTAATCTTAAATCAGTTTGGTGAAATTACTTAAATACGTTTCAACTAATTTAGCAACATCTTGTTTTTTGCTATCTTGTTGTCGGTGTTTGTTGAAATACCTGAAATCCATTAAAATAAATACAAGAGAAGCAAAATTAAAAAAAATAATAATACGACATAAATATTTATAATATTAAATAACCACAAAAAATTTATATTAAGTTTGAAAAACAAATCAGAATTGTCAACGACATTTTTTGGTTTCGTATTCTTCATTTGAATATTCAAATGAAGAATACGAAGAAAATATCTTGAGGTATGGTACCATATCTGAAAATACTTTCTTTCATCACAAACAAAATACGTGAATGTGTATCAAGATGAAGCAAGACGAAAGAAAAACTAAAACTATAAAAACAGGAGACAAGTAATTTATTCTTCCTGTGATAGCTGTCTGGGTGAATTCACTCTCTGCTAGTAAGTTAATTTGTGTTGTATGAATGGGTATGGAGTACTTTCAAATAAAAACATTTTTACATTGAACCATCTTGCTTCCTTTATTTCAAAACATACTAGCTACTTAAAAAAAAAAAAAAAAAAAAAAAGAATTCTTTTGAGAAAACCATGTATCTTTTTGAAGATATAAATATTTGACAGAAATAAGCTAAGGATTGAAATGTTGATAAAGCTTGATTATATAGCATATTAGCATAAAAAACCTCAATATATTTTATTAAGGATATTCAACTTGCATACAAAGCATTAACATAAAATTGCAACATCAAGAGAAAATAAATCATTAAGACTCTGAATATGGGAACGCTGAAAAAGTTTTTCCCATTTTTGTAACCAATGTCATATGCATGGACAAAAAATCGAACCATATCCTAAAACTATCTAAAAAAATTTTTCTACAAAATATTTTATATAAAAGTAATGATGGATAGACTATAAAAAAATAATGGATTACAAAGCGAAGAGCAAATGTATAAGCAACGAATATTTTTTCTTGTAATTAGCAATAGCTCATGGAAATATTTTTATAAAACTGATAATTCAATAGAAAAAAAGGACACGCGCGAACAAGAGCTGCGACTTCTTCTTTATTAAGATTTAAAGGTAAAATTCGTGTGGTCCTCTTTGAAAAAAGAAAAGGATAAAATGTTACAAATAAATACAATATAATAAAAAAACAAATTATTTTTCTTAAGCAGCTATCACCAGTTTTTCCTGTAGAATAATACGCACATTGCAAGCATGTAAAAACAAATATTGAAAATAATTAGCGAGGAAAAGGGGTTGTTGAAGGATTTAGTGGCGATCAGTCATTTCACCTTAATGTTTGAAATTTTAATTCAAAAGAAACTGCTGAGTAATTAAGGTTTTCAAATTCTTGAATATTCTAAAAGCTAAAAAAGTAATATAATATTTTAGTGATAAAACATCGTCATCCTTGTAATTTAATTGAAAACCCAAGGAATAGTACTTTAAAGCCAAATAAATTGCACACACACACACACACACAATAATAAGATTTTCGAATAAAGTTCTTAAAATACATAAATTCTTAAAAAATAAAAAAAATTCATGGTAACGTCAGTACAAATGTTAGAAAAAATAAACTTCCAAAATAGCACCTTTTTCAAATTAACATTTATCCCAATTAAATTTAAATGTATAACAATAACATTAGATATAAAGATAATTTTCTTGCCTAATAATATACAGAAAAATTGCTTGTGAAAAATAATATACCAAAATATAAAAACATGAAATGTTTGGATTTCGATTATAATTTTAAAAAGATAACAATTTTTCATGGTAACCAAAATTTATTATTACAAATATAAGAAAAATCAAACTTTCCATCAAAGCGATTTTTTGAAAACTCTCTGATGAATTAATAAAATGGTCACGATTAAACTTCAAAAATCAAAGTTTTAAAATGTATTGTAATTCAGGTAATTTAATCCCAATTTTAGTAAGTAAATTATTAATAAACAAAGTAAGCAATTAGACATCTTAGAAAAATAGGTACCCTAAGGATTCGTTTGCATAATATTGGGGAAAACTCGGTGCCCATTATTGGGCTAATGTTGGCGTACTGTATATTGGGGAAAACTTGATTCCCATTATTGGTACACTATTGGGGTTATCTCGATAAGATTGAGGATATTGGATCAAGCTATATTGCTACTTTGGTAATAATATTGATAAATTAGTTAATCATGAAAAGTTATAAAAATGCTGTGCTTGGAAAATTTTGTGTAATTACATATCTTACTTTCTTTCATAAATTTTTACATAAATTCATGTTAATTGATTTTAAATCATTTTCTATTCGTAGTTAGATATTAATATATCAAACATTTTTTTAATTGCTAATTCACAATTTAAATAATAATATAATAAACACTAAAATAATTTTTTTTTATTCAACATCAAGGTCTTTAGAGTTGGTATATGTCTCCTTTTCTTTTGGTTTCTCCTGCAGAAAACGGAATGAATCTTATTTCTAAGAGAACAGAAATGCACAAATTGATATGCGATATTTTTGATGTAGGTATAAATGAATTTTCGCCCGAGTCAGATATAAAACACACTCCTATGTTTAGTTTTATTTACACATTATGTTTACAAACACATTATGTTTAGTTTTATTTACATACTTTTAAATGAAATAGCTATGCACCGATAAAATGCCAGTTAATTTTAAATTATGGTGACATGAAGTAAATATTTTTGAATTGGTATTCATCTCTTTAAACATTCATCACATCAAAGAAAATTCAGAGACCATTCTAAGAATATCTAGAAATCTTCTCAACATAGCATCAAGCATGAAAACAAAACACTGTTTGGAAAATAGTTCATCTTTACAAATAAGAAATCTCGGTACTAATTGGTAGAAAACTTTGTTATCTATTATATTTTATTTCCGTGATATATTTTCGAAGTATTTTATGAGAAATTAGGGTTGCAGAAATGAGTCGCCATTTAATTTGCATAATATATAGTTCTAAAAGTTTTGTGCAGAACATCATACATTATGAGGGAAATTTTTTTTTTATTTCGTCTGCTTTAGTATTTGGATTTAAATATTCAAGACGAGAAAGTGAATCACATTACAATGCACAAATATCGAGTTATGAATTATATAATAAAAAGAAAAATCTTTTAGTTAAGGCTCCTGTAAAGGGAACTGACCCATGGAATTCCTGACCTGTTCACAAACATTATGGTTGCCATAAAACTTCGTATAACGCAACTTCCTTACATACGTTAGTTTACATTTGATATGTTTGTTTTCTTTGTTTTATACATTTCTAAAGTGATATTTTCTTCCATAATAAATTTTGTATAGGATTGTAATGTGCAAAAACTGTTCTTAATATTTTTTTAAGAGTTTAAATTGTTTTTCATTAATAAACAATAAAAAAAACAATATCAGAAAAAAAAATTGCTTGCACATAGTAAGCAATTTTATTTTAATAAGTATATTAGTGTAATATCACTGACAAACAATAATACATACTTGCAATATATAAACCTATGTTATAACTGACATAAATAATACATACCTGCATGTAGTGTTATAAAAAAAGGTCCGTAAAGAAAACTATTTTTTAAATTATATCATACTGTAATTAATATATAACAACAGTTTTCACAAAGATAGTAACTAACAAAAATAAAAATAACATTTCTTACATATTGTAGGTATATATTATTACTAACTAGTAATATATTCTTACAACATATGATTTGAGAGTAATACATATTTAACATATAATATAACCTAAAATAAATTTTATAATTCTGCATTTTAAAGGTGTAACAATAAGAATAGAAATATAAAAATATTTTTATATTGTTTTTCAGTTTGTAATAAATAATAAAAAATTATGGATAACTTTCTTAATAATATTTCTTACTAAAACTAATGTTTTCTCTTGTTATAATTTTAAAAAAGATTGCAATGTAAAGAGACTATTCTTAATAATTTTTTACGAATTAAAATTGTGTTATACTATTGCAAAAAATAAATAAATAAATGTAAGTAATTTACTAAATTAGTATAATATTACTGACACAAGCAATAATACATAATTACAAAATATAAGCCTATGTTAAAAACTAACATACAGTGTTACTAAAAAAAGATCTATAGAGAAACTTTTTTTTTATTAAATTATGTTAAACTGTAAATAATATATAACAACAGTTTTCAAGCACATAATAACTAACAAAAATAAAAGAAACTTTTTTACATATTAGAATTAACTAGTAAGCAATATATATTTACAATATATAATTTGAGAGTAATGCATGCTTAACACGTATAATATAATCTAAAATAAATTTTAAAGTTTTGCATTTTACTGAGCCATTTATTCCATTTTATTTATTTATTTTTTTTATTAAATGTGTTTGGGGGCGGAAAAATACAAAATTTAAAAACATAACAAAAATAGTGTACAAACTCTGTAATTCAGATACAAATAAAATGATAACCTCTTCAAACACTTCCATGTAGTAGTTGTTAATTTTAAACTTAATATCATTTTAAATAAGCCTTTCTAGTAATTAAAAAATATTTTTATTTATCTTAAGGATAATGATATTACTTTTTAACACGTAAGTTTCTTTATCCAATTAAGCAAACCAAGACTGTGCCAAAAGGGCGATTTCAAAGTGAAAATAGCAAACCTTAAGCATCATAAAATTGTTTCTACTATTAATGCTTAAATGTTGTCGTTTTCATTACTTGATGACTCACAAAATAATCTTATGGTCTATGTCCAACGTTTGATAGCAGAAACTTTTGTTTAAATTCCTTTATTTCACATGTCAGTTTTAGCAAAAATCTCCTTAGAAATACGTTACGGTCGCCAAGATTTGGACATCGGAAATCTCATGCGTCAGCCTGAGCAATTAAGGAGCTCTACTTTTAGTCACATCATGGAAATTGGTAAAATACAAATCAAATATGGCCTACAAGTAGACCAAAATATGCACCGAAAAATCCGAGAGTTAATGATACATATAGTACATTAAAATATGCTGGATCTCATATATTTTAATTATCGATTTTATCTTGTAAAATTGTATTTGCATGAACTTATATTAACTATATCACCAAACAGAAGCATTATTTTTCACGAAGTTAGCAAATTTTACAATTTTTGAGGAAAAATGAGTAATTTTATAGTTTAAATCAAGCGAGAGTTACGAGTTGATATTTGAATAAGAGCATAGCGATTTACAGGTATTTTCGTCTACTTTCAAAGAACATATAGTGACAGCATTTCTGACTGTGTAGCAAAATATCTTATTCAAGCATTGGTAGCCAAACTAGGTCCCACCTTGGATGGTTAATATCACAAATATTTTTATAGGATAATTAGCTTGTATTGATTGAAACTTCACATAGTAAATCAATTTATAATTATTTTGATATTTTAAAATCAAGTATTAAAGTATAAAAATGTAATATTGCATATAAATTTTACTTATAAACATGAATTCTGTTCTGTAATGTATTTACTCCTCAAATTTTTTACTTTTAATAAAACATTTGTTGAAGTTTTGGTAGATGACCAAATAACGTTTGATTGACTTACAAAAAAAATTTTCATTTTTATAAAATTACAATTTTTTTAAAAAAATCAAAGTTCAAATAAATGTTTTATTATAACAAAAGAGGAGTTGAACTATTAATTTATAAATAAAAATTAAACTTTTTCAATACACTGAGTTTCAATGTATTTCTGTGCCTATGATTAATTATAGATTTTATATAATTCTAAAAAGCTTTAAAAAATTAAATTTATTTGACTCTCAATACGTGAAACATTTGTATGACTTCTTAAGGAAGAAAAATACTTATTAATAATGTACCGAAACATAAAATTTACAGAGAATAAATGTTTCAAAAAAGATAAAAGGTGTAGCCATGTCACTTTTAATAAGAATCAAATGCTTTTAAAAAAGAAAGAATTTTAAATATATATCTCAATTTATTAATTTTTAAAATTCCATTAATGAATAAATTGCCTCTTCTTAATACTAAATTTCACATCGTACTTTTAATATTTTGAAGCTTTCGAGAGCCAATAAAATAATATACATTTTGCAAGATTCATTACCCACTATTTTTAATACTTAATATTCATTACAAAGATAATATAGTTAAAGAATTTCCAGAGTTTTTAAGTTTTGCATTAGAATTTGTTTCATCACTTGAATGATTCAATCAAATTTTGCCATGCAGTCATATTACCAATGTATCATTGGCCAATCGTTCAAATTTATTAGAACATAGAGAGACAATGTTAACGAAGATCTAAATAATTATGAACTAACTAGAACTGAATGTGATTCAATCACCAATTACTGCAGTTATAAATTTCTTTTTTACCATCACTTTTTTATTCAAAGTATTGTTTTATCCAATTTTTTTTTCAAAAAGGCATGAGTATTAAACTCTTAAAAGACCTTGATATATTCACAAACAGAATATATCGAGATTCTATATATTCTCTATCTCTATATCGAGAATATGAAGAGATATAGAACAAATTATTATATTCACAAAGAGCTGTTGATCGTTCTTTAGTTTAAATTTGCAGTTATGATAAAAAATATGTATACAAGTCTCGAAATTAGTATTAGGTACATTTTCAATACATAAAGATACTATACTTATAAATTAATAATATATAAATATTTATAAATTAATAATATATAAATAAAACACATTCAATTGTCAAATTAAGACAATACATTTAACAAATGGTCATGTTAAGATAAGTTGATAATTATTACCTCAGCATAAAAATAAATTTTTTTTTCCAAAAAATCAACTTATTTTCATAACAAACAAGAGTTTGAAATCGCAAGCTTTTTTAAAAACAAACCCAATATTTAATGTTGAATGAATGTAGAGATGCATTTAATCCCAAGTGAAGATGTCATTTGCAAATGAGACATTACCCAGAATTGGCATGATTAACATTCAAATGTTGATGTCACATCATGTATGAAACTGGCAGTAAATGTGTAAAGTGCCCTTTGAAAATTATTAATTTGTTCAGTCACATAAGACATTGATTTGTCAAAATCGCATAGTAATTATGTTTTTAGCTAAATCCTCTCGACAGACATAATCAGTCAGAAGCATAGCATAAAAAACGATAGCTCAATAGACAGCTTTAAATAAATTTTACCAATACTTAATGTGGTAAAAGATTTTAGCCACGCTCTATTTTTAATGAATGCTAATTTATGCAAATTTATTATCTCAATATTTACTTTAAGCAGTTTAGTAAGCAGTTTGTATAAAAATAAAAAATGAAATAAAATATACAACATAAATAACCAGAATGGTGGAATAAAATGACACACATCACTAATTTACTTTTATTTTGATTATCACAGTTATGATACAGAATGCAACCTAATGTGTATAATAAGTTACTCAAACTATCATAGTTATAAAAAATACTATACATTACATGTATTTAAAATGGATTATTTGACAAAAAGTGCAAAATGCAAACAAGTCAAAAAAGTACATACCAACAATAACTTTACTTCCATATGCAGAGAATGAAATAATGAGATTTTTATTTGAATTTCAAGAGTAATTATTTGAACAATTAATTTTATACCAATAATGCAACAAATGAAGTTAAAAGATTTTTATAAATTCTATGAAATATTGATGTTAATAATACTTTTAAACAATAAACAGCAATTATCTCCAATATTTGCATTAAACATCTGAATAAGTATTCAAACATTTACATTCATATTGTCTTTAAGAAGTCTTTTTCAGATTGTTTGTTACATTTTCACTTTGTTCAACATTACTATTTAAGTACAAGAACAACTAAATACAAGATTCAGATTAACTTTTCATAATAAATATTCTAATGCTAAAAGCACTATTGTATGTAAATTACATAGAATAATAGTACTAATGAGTAATATTTATATGGAAAATTACTTTAAGTCACTATATTGAATTGTATGTACTTTCGTCAAACCAGTCAAAAAGAATCTAATATCATTATTAAATTTAATTTATTATGTGTGATATTTATGTAATCATGATATGTGTTAACATTATATATACATAAATAATAGAATTTTGAAAATATAAATAAAGGAAATCCAATCACAGTTTCTTTTCAGATAAATTGTTTTGAATAAAAATGTGTATGCAAACATTTTTATCTAAAAGTATTTTCATGATAAAAGGAAAAGTATCTTAGAATTATATATAATCTTAAAAACAATGACTGACAAATATAATTATTGAATTGAGAAATTTCAGAGTAATGGATGTAAACTAGTCAAACTATTTGATGTAAGGAACATCTGCTTAAATATGATTATTGGCGTTATAATTTGGGAGGTAATTCATAAAAATAAATACTAGCTAATTTAGATTAAGAACAGTTGTTATAGAAATTTATTTATTTATTTAAAACAGAATTTACAATGGACATAATTACTATAAGTATTTTATATTTCAAGATCAAAGAATTATATTCTTAAGCAGATATTAGTACAATAAGATGAAACACCATAACTCAAAAATGAACTTAAAACATTTTTGAAATATAAATTAGAAAGTATATTTTATCCTGAAACAAATATCACATTTACATTAATTTTAAAACGAAAGAAACATACATAAACTTTTGAAAACTTAAAATTTTAGAAAAATGATATAGTTTCAATCACAGGAGAAATAGATGTATGAAATTTACTATCATGAAAATTTATGACACCAGAAATTAAACAAGAAAACAGCTTTAGACGCTCAATATAATTAAAAATAATTATCATTCTTTAAGATTAAAAATATTTATGATATGAAAAATGCATTACAAGTAATTGATACAGTAAAAAATATTAGCTTATAAACATCATTTTGCTAGCAAAAATATCACATAAAAATCATTTACTTAATGATAAATGTATAACAATTTAAATCTAAAATAAAACTATTTTTAAATTACAAACTAAATACAAATCTTCATAGAATTTTTTTTTTAAATCACAAAGTAACTTAGCATTTTACACAAGTACATTTTTCTAATAGAAAGTATTACGACCATATAAAACTATGAATGAAATTAAACAGTGATAAATATATAAGTCAGAAAACATTAAGGGAATATTAATTAAAAACAAAGCACAACATACTTTGTTTTTAATAGGGCATGAAATATTTTAGAATAGCTTCAAAATTATACTAATGAATAGTTTTCTAAAATTTTGATAGTAATGAAAAATTACAAAAAATTTATTTTAAAAAATGAATTATATTTGTAGTTTAATACTATAGTTTTTATTAATAAAACTAGACAACTTATTCAAAGACACTGAAAATATTTTCTGAACTTTCGAAGCTTAAATTAATATTATTATAGTTAAAGTCAAAGTTAATATAATTAGAATTTTCAAAATTCCTATATCATGGCAAATAATCTCTTAATATAATAATCATAACTTGAAATGTCTAATAGAAGTTAAATATAAAACTAAACTTTTTTTTAATTTAACCATAATTAAAAAGAGTATGGATTATTTGTTAACACAATTTTGCGATTTGGAAATTAATCCTTAATTTAAAAAAAATTGACAAGAAAGGAGAGTTAAAATAAACTTGTAATTAATATAACAAAAATATATCATTGTTAAAAAAAACTTTACCTGATGTGATTTTGTGTTTATTTAGCAGTTTTGCTAAAAGAAATTGAAAGAATATAAATTTTATACAGTAATCAATTCTTCAATTTTTTAAATATGTAACAAAAATTTAGAATTCCAAATATGACTGTATACCTATTTAACTCTGTTAAAGCTATATACATAGTATAAAACAGCATAAAGAAAGCAATGACACACAATAATATAACACATGAAAATAAACATCATAAAAATATGTAAGTGGTAAAACCATTAAAGTACATATGATTATTCATAAAGTATTATATTGAAAATTTCAAAATATGATTAATATTAATACTGAGAAGTTTTTTTGCAATTACACTTTTGCCTAAGGTATAAATATCACAAAAATAAAATAATAAGACAGAATAAACTGGGTTATAAGAAGTACAAATCATACAATAAAAACGTATGGGAAAATTGTAAAAAGAAATAAGATTTATAGTAAAAGAGATACATTCTCATACAATAACAATTAGGACAGACTTCTTTCAAGTATATATTATTATTAACCACATTTAAATTATAATCTCACTATATCTTTACTTTTTCACAGAAAACATTGAAAAAAATAGAAGCATACTATAGTGATGCATTTGATAGTGTTATTTATAAAAAATATTGTGCTTACAAAATATACAACTAGAAACTACAGAAATAACTTGCAGACATAGAGCTTAGGTAAAAATCAGTTGTTTATAAAATAGAAAGCATTTAAGCAAATAAAAGAATGTCAATGTGTGAAAATTCTATGAACAGATTTGCTAACGAAATTATATAATAAGCCTTACTTTTAACATTTTGAATGAAATACTTAACATTAAAATTTATATAAAACTTCTTTATATTAAAATATTCAAATAAATAGTTTTATATAATACTAGATTTTTTACAATATTGATTTCTGATGCATACATAATAAAAATGAATCAAAAATATAAATAAAAAAGGTTTAATATGAATACTAAATAAGTTTTAATTATCAAATGCGAAAAATTATTTTTTAAACTGAAATTTTATAAGTTAATTCAAATTTATGCATAATGTTTGAATAGTGTATAAACTATTTTATTTTAAATTTAGAATTCATTGAAAATGCATAGTTCAAAAATTTAATATATTTAACTATTTACATCATTAAAATAGTTAATATTTATTTTAGACAAAACCTGTACAAAATTTAATTTGAGAATAAGTTAAAAAAATAAAGAAAATAATGAAATGGCTAAGTGTAAAACTGATACATTATAAAGATTCAACTTATTATTAATTTATATAATTCTTGATATCACTGATTATTATTGATTAGATTGATCATTTGATTACACAAAATTCCAACTATTTTGATTTTATGCTTCATATAATAAATTTAAAATATTTAACTAATGTTATATTAAGTAAAAGTTTAAAAAAACATTTAAAAAAGAGATTCATTACAAAAACATGTTGAACACATTCACCTGTAAAATGATATCTATTCCATCCTCTTTGAAAGGCAATTTTATTTTTTGAGTAATTTTAAAATTGATTCATAAAATGCATAAATTTAATATTTATCAATAACATTAATCAATTGTGGATAAATATTATAATTGAATGGTGTTATCAATAAATAAACTCAAAATACTATTGTTACAATAAAATTTAAAATTAAAATATAAACAAGTGTATTTTCTGTACTAAATATTAAAGTATTTATAACTTATAAACTCTTGTAAACAAGGAATTTTGATAAAACTCATTATCAAACGAATATTGCATATGAACAATAAAAATTATTATAACAATATAAATAACAAATAAAATAAAAATGCAACAATTATAAATAAAACTTAAAAATATATATTTCATGTCTGTTTCCTTTTTTGAATATTATGCATCACATTCTTTTTCATTGTGTAGCATACTCAGTTTTATGTCATTTTCTTCACTGAAAAAAATATATACACATTTTTAGAATATCATAACATATAAGCATTTTTGAATAATTAACACATATAGGCATTATTAAACAAATTTAAACAAGTTTTTCAACATACTTTAAAATATACCAACAAATAAAATATTGTTTCAAAAACTACATTAACATGAAAAACTATATTAAATTATTGAAAATCATTAATTAAATAATAATTAGTGGTAAGAAAAAAGTTTAAAAATAGTTTAAATTTCTGAGAGACATTTGCATATACAATTGTGAACACTAGGAAATTTATCGATATACATATGTGTATGTGTGTAGGTGTACATATATTTCTAATACTAAAGCATTTAAATATGTTCTGTTTATATCAAAATGAAAAATCTACATTGATGTAGATTTTGCATTTGGATCATAACAATCCTCTTTAATTTCAAAAATATTTGAAGATATTTATTGTTCATATTTCTAAATATATTAATTGATAAAAGCTGATGATTAGACTGATTTAATAATATTTTTATTTTAGGTGGTTTAATAAAAAATGGTATGAACATGATCAATTTTTAGAATAAAAATGTGAAATTCAAAATCGCTAAGCTTTCTGTGCTGATTCTAGGCCATAATACTAAGTCCAAAAAGCGCCTTTCTGGTTTCTTATAGACAAAAGGGATTTTTGAAATGAAACTATAGTTTAAATAAGTCTAAATCATTCAGTTATTCAAAAAAATTGACAGAAAACAAGATTCGATTCTATGAACAACTGATCTAAATAACAAAATGTTTATTATTCAACTACCATGTTAGTGGTGAAACCAAAATGTATTATTTTTACATGGAAAACATTTACTAGCTTAAATTAATGAAAGAAAAGTCAAAGAATTTATGGAAAAATTTGACAATATTAAATTTAATGACATATTTTATATGATGTTTTTTTTATAAAATGTTTTTGTTGAAATCAAGAACTGCAAATAAAAATAGTGTTTTCCAAAAATATAACATTTCAAGTATCAAGTGATGCATAAAATTTTACATTATGTGTATCAGTGCATATATATTCAAAACATGCGGAAGCTCACAAAGACAACATTACTATAAAAACAAATTCATTTAAATCTTGCATACATATATTAAAGAGGATGTCTCATGATGTAAGAATCACAATTACATATTTTGTGTACAAGAAGATTCTTCTGTGTGTGCGTAGATTTTAACACTTAGACTGACTTTAAACTGAATAAAAAGAATTGCAAGACACACTAGTCTAATATTTGTGAAATTTTATCTTATAAACTCCTTTGCTTAACTTAATTAAATATTATTATTTATAATATGATCGAGTGTTATATTCTTCTTGAGAACTGCCTTATCCCTCATTTTCTTTTAAAATTGTTAAATATAATTGTAATTATTTTTTCCAATTATATTGATATTGGAAAAAATAATTATTCAAACATCAGCAGCAATATATGCAAAAATTACTTTTTCAACATAGTCATTAATTTAAAAACTATAATAAAGTACATAAATCTAATATATTTTAAGAGATTGGTTAACATTTTGAGCCTGGCATCATTATTTAAAAAAAAAATTGCTGCTATAGAAATTTAAGAAGAAAATATTTCCTACTCCCTGACCTATGTGAAGAAAATTTCATAATGACAAATCGTTATCATTTGAGTGTAAAATCCCATCTTGAATTTGCCCAAATTTTCCAGAGTATTGTGAAATCCAGGAAGAGTTTACCAGTGCAGGTGGCGGATTGCCCAATTATTACAGTTAAAACAGTTTAAAATTCAGCTCATTTGTTACTGAGAATCTCGAATTCCCATAAATACAAAATTGAGTAATTCAAGGACACAATCAATGAACAGTTAATATCAATGGAACTATCATTAAATTGTTTTTATAACAACTAAAAACAAAAATATTCTGTGTGTAAGAATTCTTACATGTGCAAGAATGTATGCTTTAACAATAAGGCATGTCTTTGATATACATTTACAAACCCCTATACCTGTATGTCTAATATATATAAAGTATACCTGTTTGTTTCATCTGCAATGAAGTTTAAAATATTTTCTGAAAAAAAAATTCATGTTTATCAAATAAATCACTTATTTGTACAGAAATATTTAAATCTCCTGTAAATTTCAAAATTATATTCTTGTCATTTGCTTTAGATTTACTTCAATCAAAATCAAATGATATGAGGAAATCTGCATCGTTTTTGTTACCTAGAAAACTATATTCTTTGAATTTAGATTCAATCACAGCAATCAGAATCACTATCAGCAAAATTTTGTTCCTCTACTTCCTTCAATAACTTTTTAATTTCTTCAACAGTCAAAATTTTAGGAAGTGAAGACATTGAAAATATTTTTTCAGGTGGCTAAAAAAGCTACTGGTTATAATGAAAAAATATGAAAAAGTGAAGATGAACATGCTTTCCTTTTAAAAGGAGCTAATAAATCAGTTTTTTTTTAAACCAAAATTTTCTGTTTTGACTATTTCCCAGTTTTTAAGACTTTTAGACATAAAATAGTTGCAATTAAATCTCCCTCAATGGTCTGAAGAAATTTGAGCAGGAAAATGTTGAACGCTTAAAAGGGAGTGAATATCTATGGTATAACTTATACCACAGCTGTCTCCTGAGATATTTACTTTTGTGGTACAAGAGTTGTACCACTAGGCAAAATGGTTAAAAGAAACTAAGTTAAAGTACATAAAATTGAATGAAAATACTATGGTAAATTATTTATCAGTATAATGTATCAAAAATTCCGAAAACATAGAATACACTATACTAGATAAAATTCTTCTGTTAAATTACCAACTATTTAGGAGTAGGTAGAATTAATTAGGGATACATAGTACTGAAGAGTATGCAACAACAATAAAACAGAAACAATTCTACAAGAGAATAGGTTGACAAAGAAAAATATCAAAAGCATAAAAGAAATGATAGAATTACTTAATTTATGATAAAGAACATTAATGGAAAAAATTAGTAAATAATAAATTTAATTTAGAAAGTGTGACTATTTCATAGTTTGGCATTTATTTCAAGTGAAATTCAACAAATGTAGTTACATGAAACAAATGTAGTAAAATCCAAGTGAAATTTTCTAAAATCGTTTCCATAATTTCATTTTAGTTTTTGGAAGATTCTAAAATTTCACTAGTTATGAAATTCTTTAAGAAAATTTTGGTTATGTAATCAGTCCCAAATTATATACTTCAACTAACTATAATATGTTGAAGTAAAATTAAGCTCTATAAATTATAAGAATATTAATATTCTTTACAAAAAACACAATGCTTTTTAATTTTATAAAATTCTTAATGTAATTCAATACATTAAAGAAATGTTAAGCAATTGCATAAAATGATAAAAAAAAAAAAAAAAAAAAAAAAAAAAACATTATATAATAAAGAGTAGATGTAAGATCTTTTAGTTAAAAAATAATTGTATTGTAAAATGACATTAAAATAAATATGTATACTAGTTTTCATAAATTAAAGGGAAAATGTTAAAATGGAGATAATATAAAAGATAACATTCATTTTTCAAAAATTGAGGTAAGTCTCATAATGTTTCATAAAACTTAAGAATATAAAGACAGGTAATGTAGTAATTATTTTATTTTCAAATTTATATAATATCAGTTTCTATATCTATATATATTTACAGAAACAATAACTTACTTAGGTTCATCAATATTATTACAATCAGCATTTTGTGCTAAATTAAATCCACTGAAACAATAAAAACATTTCTTAGAAAGTTCTGTAAAATCAATGTTTTTAGAACATTCAAAATCATACTCACAGCAAAAACTCTTGATATAAGTAAAAAGAATGAAAATATTATCAGTAATAAATATATTATATTAAAGTACTCTTAAATCATTTTATATGCGTGAACAGTGCACATAAGTTTCACATGATTGGTCAAAAATTCAGATCTATCACTCAAACAAAACAAGCCAAAAAAATCCTTTATCAAAGAATAATAATGTTTAAAATTAGTTATTAATGGAGTTTTACAAACTGCAATTTAATTACATTTTTCATAAATATGAGTAAAATGATTTGAACATTATTTCTGTCTAATTTTCTGAGCAGTGCCATTTTAGAAATATATGCAAGATTTGACTTAATATTTAAAGCTCTAAAAGAAGCATTAGTTTTATCAATATAATATTTATATCATTAATGTTTAAGGTTTCTTTTCAATAAAGGATATAAATAAAATGTGTACATATTATTTTCTAAAAATTATAAATATTTACTTACATTTCAAGACAATTTTTTTGATACCTTAATCTGTTTTAGTTAATTAAATCTTATAAGACAATTAGATATATAATTCCTCTTCCTCATATGAATACAAACTTTAATTATCAATTAAAAATTTTAATAGTGCGATATTAGTGTTGCTACAGGTTATTTCATGAATGCAATTTCATAAATGATCAAACAAGTATTTATGATCTACAAATTTAAATAAAGACAATGAAACATTTTGAGAAGAGCTCACAAGTAATCAGTGATACTGAAAAGTTAAAGTTAGTATTTAACTTAGAAACTCTGCTAATATAAGAACAATATTTTTAGACAATATTTAATTATATTACCTTCCCAATTCCTCAGCTTCACAGATTGTATCTGGTAAACATTGATTATATGTCTCTGGTAATAGAGCAATTAAGAGTGCAGCTACAACTGAAAGTGAGCCATACACGATTGCAGGTGCTGCAGGATGAGTAGCATTTCCCTATTAAAATAATTTTATAGATGTATTTAATTGTTTACATTCAAACATTTTTATTATGCTATTTTAGAAAAATATTGGAATTCACTTAAAATTATAATTCAAATTCTAACAAATACAAACATTCTTCAAATGAAGATCACGTGTTTTAATTATTGATTTATAATATATAAGGGATCACTGAATAAAAAATATATTCAATATTGGTTGAACATAATTGAACCTATATAATTACACTTTTATAAATAATATTAAATACTTTTATAAATAAAAATACTAAAATTATTTTTATGAATTCTATAAATAATATCTCTCTCACCTATACTATTTATAAATAATTTATATATGATATATATGATGATTGTGACTATTAGCATATCATATTTCTTTACATCATTTTGAACATACTCAATAAGTATTTCATATGTGATACTTAATTATAACTTTTTCTGTTTTTACAAAATTTTACTGAAAGATGGAAACAATCTTAAATTTCTTGCTTTCATTTAATCTAATTTGATTTAATTACATGATTTTGTAGTAAATTGTAAAATTTTTTAGCCATTTTTGTTTTGTTAAATTTGTTATTTTTACATGAGCTATGCTTGCATTTATCTTATACATGTAGTTCATATACTAAATTTGATGGTAATTCTCTCACCTATACTTTGCACATCAAAACTTATCCAACCATTTTAACTACAACCATGTTTTATTTATTTATTTATACTTTTATTTTATTAATAGAAGCAAATTTTACTTCCATTAATAAAATAAAAGTATAAATTATTTATAAATAAATAATATTATTTATTCTTTTATTTTATTAATGGTAGTAAAAATTTCTTCTGTTAATTATATATAAAATTTTGCAATGTCAGGTGAAAGCTTAATAATAAATAGATTGTAGTCACTTTTGTGAAAATCCATTGGTTGATTCACGATAAAGGATGCATGTCATTGATAGATTATATTAAGTAATGAGCCCTTATAAATGAGCACAGCAGTAAAGTTCTGTCTGATAAGAATCTTTAAATTCAGATGCAAGATTCAATTGAAATACTGCATTTTATACATGCATTCATTACTGTTTTTCAATTTCTTTTAAAAATAGTTATAGGCTTAGAATCAATAACTTGTTAATGGTTTAAAGAAAGAAGATAAGGGGATTAAAACTTTGAATGCTATCCCTTCAATATATAAACCATTTTGAAATAAATTTTTAAGTATCAGCAAACAACAAGTTTAGATACTTTTCATATTACTTTTACAAAGAAAATTTTCCACATAACTCATAAAAAAATCTTTAAGACTTCAAATGGAAATTTTTAGAGAAGGTAAGAAAGAAATGAATGATGACCATCTGAAGTTACACAGTTTTTTAAAAGTAAAAAAAAAAAAAAAAAATACAAAAATAAATAACATTTCTAGAAAAACAGAAATAGTGGGTATATGTAACCCTCATAGGAGTATTATAAACATAAAAAGATAATACAATTTGACAATACATCAAAACTTTGAATACATAATCTAAATACAAAACTTGTACTTTGAAATTTTTTTAGAGATTACAATATCATTACTCAAAGCATTCTTTAAGTACAATCTAGTAAAAATTAGTTTCTTTTAAAAGATATCACATCCACTACTTTAATTATAAGCAAAAGTATAAATAGAAATAAAAGTTGAACATAAAATTCGTAGATAAAATGAATTCATTCATGATATATATATATATAAAATATTATAAAAGCAGCTTCAGTGCTAATACATAGGAATATTCTCTTCAAATATAGTTAAAAAATTGAGATAGCAAACAATTTTATAGGAAAAAATTTACCATAAGTAAATTAGTGTGTTTTTACAGCATTTATTTAATATTACCACTTTGAAATTTAAGATTTTTACTTTATCAATTGCTTATTTTTATACATTTTTCTTACTTCCCAAAATAATAAACATAAATGATTCAAGATATTATACATACTATTTTTTGAAAGTATATTATGATATCCTTTTAAAATTTGATACAAAATTTGGAAATTCATACTTACAAGTTCTTTAACAAATGGAGCCACCATAGCACCAATTCGGCCCATCATCAGACTAGTTCCAGATCCCACGGTTCTAACTACAGTTGGAAATATTTCAGCTGCATGAATGGCTAATATGATAAACGCGCCACTAATGCATAATTTACCAATCATGGCAGCAGTTATTTGTATCCATGGGTAGCCTGATAAAAATATTTGAAGATTTTATTAATTGATGTGAAAACAAGAAATACTTATTTCCAGAAAAACACCTTTCATATATATTATTTAAGTACACATCAAGGGTATAAACTTATGGCAATACATTTATTTAAAATCTGAAACACATAGTCATGAATAAAAATCAGAAGCACATAGACAAGAATTCACAGACTATTTTTAATTGATGATATTTTTTTCACAATCTTAAATTAATTGAATGGACATATTCAATTAATTTAAGAAAAATCCACGGAAAAACAATTTTTCAAAAAAATATTCATCTTCTGGCTTATACTTTATTAAATAATTTCCTTTGGGTAATTTCTTTTACTTTACTAAATAAATTTTGTTATTTTTAAATCTAACTCAGATACACAAAATATTCTGAAAACGCATATATAATAAAAATAAGATACTTAGAGGCATAAATTATTCTTTACAGTTATTTTTAAATACAAAAAAAAAAAATGTGCAAAATCAAATTAAAGGTATCTTATAAGACATATAAATGCATATTTCTTTCAAGTAATACATAAAGTGTGGTTACGATTTTTAAGAAGTGGTGAAAAGATTATGAAGTATTTAAAATTTTGTAATGATTCTTGTAAGAAAGTCAAGAAAACCAGATTCAGATAAAAAAAAAAATTACAACTTTTTTCTATAAAAATAGGTAAAAAATGCAGAAGTGTTTATTTGATAAATACATTTCATTTCTAATTACACACTTATTCGAATGATAGTGGTTTCAACATTTTTTTCTAAGACCAACCACTTTAAAATAGTTTGATTTTTTAAAGTCTGAGATAATACCTTAAAAATTTTAAATATAAATGATAAACAATCATAATGTATTAAATATAAAAAAGTAATAATCTAGTAATAATGAATAAAAACAATAAAATAAATTTAAACCATATAAATTAACAAATGTGCTCTTGTAGTAAAAATATTTTTCACTAATTTCAGTTGTTGGATGTGATCTTTAAATAAAAAATTTCAGAAAATTCAGCATTTATAATACATTAAGAATTATTAATGCAATAAATATTATATACAACTAGTCTCTTTAAAATAAATTGAAATTTTATAATCATTTTTGTAAAACTTTTGATATAATAATAATTTTGAATTATTATTAAAATATACATTTGTGAAACACACAGTTAAATACATATAAAGATATTTTTTAGATAATCCTACACCATTCAAAGCAAGAGCACAAATACAAAGGCGAAATCTAGATTTCTTATAACATTTAAAATTGAAAAAGGTATTTGGAAAATTGAAAAATGCTGGGAATTCATTAACATAAAAAATATTTCCTAAATATATACTATCGAAATAAGTTCAAAAATTTGTTAAACATATTTCTTATAAGACCTAATATTTTAATTATAAAATTTAACACAAAGCATCTCTTTTATAAAATATTAAATTATTTATATAATATTAATTTTGATGTAAATATTTTCATTTACCTGTTGGCATCATAAGGAAACAAGCTAAACCTCCAATAATATCAAATATTAAAAACGAAGGTTTTCGTTTTAAGTATCTGATGAATATCATACAAAGAAAATAAGCTGGAAGCTCTACAGCAGAGCCTATGAAAAAGTTAAGAAAAGGATTTCCTGCAAGAGTTGTTTGTCCCAAAGAAAGCCCATAGAAAACAAAAGCAACAGAGAAACTGAAAAAAATTAAACTAATTACTAAAATTCACAAATTGAATAGGTTAAAATTATTTGCAAGTTATGCATTCTTATTTTGTACTATCTGTGTTTAACAACTAAGAAAAAGGTGAGGTAACAGTGTAGGAATCAATTTCATTTATTTTAAATATTCATTTATTTTTAAATTATACTTATGGAATCAAAAACTTTGATGACACTTTAGTTTTTACTACTTTTTAAATGAAATTTTTTTTGTTATTCAACTGTCATTTTTTGTATATGAAAGTTAATTAAAAATAGGACCTACAGTTCAAAAAGGATTCCAAATTTCCACAAACACCAAGCCCAAAGTGAGATTTAAATATACGAGTTTTAAACAGAACTGACACTAACTATTCAGTTGTCAGCTTTGCTTAAGTGAAAGCATTTTTTTGTGAAAATTAATAATCTGAAATTAAAGCAAAAAATTTCAAAAAGAAATTGACTAGAAATAAATAAAATTAAAAAGGCGGAAAAATTTATAAGATAATGAAAATTAGGTTGATTTGTCTCTCTCCAATAACTATTTGCCCACAAAGTCTAATTCAATGTAAAACTATACAGTTTAAAATAGATTTTAAAATTAATAATAAAAAGAAAAATTTTGCAAGACAAGCAATAAATATCAGTTCAAAACTAATTACTATATTTAAAGGTTCAAAAATTTAAATTAGAAATTACGATTACATAAAATTAATCCTTTCAAAATTTATCTATTTATGTTGTTTACAGATGTTTTAAAATTATAAGGCTTAAATTAATGTAGAAAATACTTCTTTTCAAATCATCTAAATATTTTTAAATGATATTTCACAATTTATTTCAGTGATATGCAAATACGAAAATGGCATTAATTTTGACTGCTGTGATAAAAAAAGAAATAAATTTATTCAAGTGGTAAATAAAATCTACAAAAAACAATGATTAAAGTTTTTAAATTTAAACTTCTACAGACATAATGCGATATTTTCACTTGGTCAGACTATGATAGACACCTTTTAAATTATAAAGCTAAATACAACTTAATGTATAAAATTTTTTATAACAATCCTTGTCAAAGAAGAACTAATATAACAATAGGCAACAAAGATTTTGGCAATATCAAGATAAAGAACATAATTAAAACAAGGTTTCATAAGAAGGAAAAGTTCTAAAAATAGTGCATTGGATGAAAGAAATTATTTAATAATAGCTAAACTATAGTCAAATCAAAGTATATTTGAATTACATCTTAAGTATTTTTAAAAAATGATAAATTAATAATTCAGAATTATCTCTAAAAGGAAGAGGGAACAGAATATCAGTATTTTTTTTTCCTATCAAACAGCAAAGCAATTGCCCTCAGAAAGTTATTTGCAATAACTAAATTTGTTAGTAACTAAATTTATAACATAGTTTTCCATGACATGCAAATTGAAACTAATGGCATTAGCAACTTGTAATGTAAAGTAGCAACTTGCAAGTTCAATATCTTTATAGAAATTGAATTAATTCATGGTACTATTTCTTAGAATTTTTCAAAATTGAAAAGCACTACCAAGTTTTTCTTCTTTTGTTTATGTCTTTCATTTTAAAAATAATCTTTCTTAGAATTATTAAAAGAATTTTTCTTTTTGAAACCTTTTTTCTTTTATTTTAGGACTAGATAAAAATTTAAAATTTCAAGAAATGCAAAGTGAAAATCTATCAAATGACTTTGATAACCATGAAAAAGATTTGTATGTTAACAGCAATAACTCAATAAATTACTGAAATAATCCTAGATTGTTGGAAAGTACATTATGTTAATTAAAAATAGAATACTGGAATTATTTACAATCAAAATAAATTCTTATGATACTTTTATCGAAACGTTTTCTAAGGATATATAAAAAGGCTGTTTGAAGTTATAATTTATATAACTTAAATTTTATATATACTTTTAATATACAATGTATCAATATTAAATGAGTTTAAGCAATTTTGATTGATTGATTGAGATCACTATCATATTATGTGAATTAAATCCTTCAAGTTCTGATCAATATTTAATTGCTTATCAAGTAAGTCTTATGGACAATTTCAAAGGTCATATTCAGAAATTCTGAAATGAAAATTTATAGGGAATGATATAAAACTAGTGTTCATTTTACAATTCCTTACACTTAATGAACAATATGCAATTATAATTTTATTAAACTATTTCAACATTGTTTTCATAATATTTTAATTTAAGCAAAAATACATTTCAAAAGAAATAAGTTAACTATGAACTACTTCTTAGCAATTCATAATTAAATTTTAAGATTATAATTTAAAAGTTTAACTTTTTTTAAGTTTAAAAGTTTTGACAATTTTTTTAATTTGTCAATATATTGCAGATAATAGAATTCAACATATCAGAAAATTTAAACTGTATTAAGATACAACTGGCAATAAACATACAACAAGTGGGAAAGAAGTTAAGTTAAATTTTATTCCCAAAATTTCTTTGTTTCACTTATATACATTAATTGTGAAATTATAAAAAAGAATACTCAGTTCAATACTTACTATGAAATGTATACGAATATGGTGTTTTTCCGTAAATTGGATGTCTTGAAGAGATCAATAATGTTTGGATTTTCCTTCCTCTCATCCTATAAAATTTAAAATAGAATGAAATGCATCTGATATTATGAAGTAAAAATATGAATAAAAAATTTAATTTAAAATATTTAAGTTACCCTTTCTATTCTTTCTTTTAACTGTTTCATCAAAATGGGCATATTATCAGTTGGTAACTTATTTTTTTTGGCAGCAATGCGCATTATTTTTTCAGCTTTTTCATACCTTCCTTGAGTCATTAACCATCGAGGAGATTCAGGCATAAAACTAAAAATTTACCACAAAAAAAAAAAAGAAATTTTAGTCTAAATTTTTTTTTTCAAAATTTAATAAAAAGAGTAATCTTTTTTTAAACATATCATTGAAGAATATTGAAAAAGTTAAAAATTTTCAAATTATATCTATTGTCTACCAATATAATAACTTTAAAAAGATATATAAATCCCATAATATTTTTAATAATCTGTTTTGCACAAACATACAACAGTTAATAATAACTTGAAGCTATTATTAACAGTTGTGTTTACCATTTTGTATTTCTCAATACGATTGGGACAATTTATAGCCAATTAAAAGAAATTCACCAATGGGGAAAAAAAGAGTTATCTTTCAAATAAAAAATTCAAGTCTTACTTCCTAATTTGGAGGAAATAACTCTAAGTTACCTTTTTGTGTTGATAACAAATAGGCACAGAAGATGTTACTGCAACTAGAAAAGTTCCATCAGAAGATTTTTAGAGCTCTTTTCAAATGTATACATAACAAAGTTTTACTATTTAATTAGAAGTATATGATTAACTAAAGTTTACTTTATTAAAATATGTTAACAGATATAAGTAAACTCTGATAAAATTCTCTGTGGATGTTATAAAAAGTAAATAAATTTTGGAACACACACATAAAATGCTAACTTTTTTCATAGATTTTTAAATAAATCAGTAAAGCTATTTCTACATCATAGCTTCTGTATGGCAATAATTCTATGAATGATATTTCCTTATTTATTCTAAATTAAAAGGTTAAAACATTAAAGATAGTTCGCCCTTTTTGAGTTTTTTGTAATTTTATTGGACAGCATGGCTGATGAGCTCAGCATGGGTATAAAATGATAAATTCTTTCTAAAGTTCACTTTTAAATTTTTAATTTTCTTTTGAATTGGTATTCTGAAACAGTCTTAAAATGATGAAAAATTTTTAAATCATATTTATTTCAATGTAATTCATGTATATTTTTCTCTCCATTCTAAAATTCACTTTATAATTTAAGTTAGATAGCCTTCCTATTTTAAATCTTGATAATACATTGGATGTTTCAATTCAGTAGTAAATTTTACTTTTGTTTTCAGAGTGTTAAAATGAAACAAGAACAAATGGGTAATAAATTTTAAACTTTTAATTTCATACTGTAAATTAGGATAATTATATGATTTATATACTTAACTAATGACAAATTTAAAGCAGTTTACAATGGATTTATGTATTTTTAATATGTATAAATGAAACTATTAAATATTTTTAAAATTAATTTTAAGATGGTATACTCTCTCTCAAATTAATAAAATTTCACATTTATAAATTTCTAAAAATAACATATATAAAATATTTTATTTCAGTTAATTGCATAAGCTACATATATTCAAAACTATTTTAAAAATACATTATTTTTAGTTATTACTATGTAAATAAGTATAAATTAATTTTAATATTATTATTGTTGTTTTTAACGGATACATGAGCTAAACTCTTCATCTTGATAGGTGTCTGAAATTTTCTGTAGATTGTAATTCTGATTTCTGGAAAATTTCAATACGAACAATATAAATGTTTGATTTGTTTGTTACATCGTTAGTAATTTTTTTTTTTTTTTTTTTTTTGTATACAAGAGATAATTTGACTGAGACCAAAAATTTTTAAGTAGATATTGAACTATTGAAAATATTCAAATGTAAGATAAGAATCAAAACCAAACTGTTGAACAAAAAACTAAAGTGCACAAATCATTTAGCACCACACATGGAAAAATTCTATTGAAATATCTATTTATGATAAACAAAAAGCACTTATCATAACCTTCATTTTATTTAATTATAGAAATGAATGAATTTACTGCATTTTTCTAATTTGAAATTTAAATATATATATATTTTTTTATTTTAGTCTAATACAAGTAGAATCATTATAAAAATAATTCAATAGTATCAATGAGTATCAAAATTTAAAATGTGTTGTCTGTATTAAATAATTCTTGAAAAAGTAAGCTATACATTATCATATTAGGCAAATAAGTAATACAATAGAGTTTTATTAACTCTTTATTATATACTCATAATGTTTTATATTTCTGTAATTTTTCTCACAAACTACCTTGGTGGAATTTTTTTTTTCATAAATATGTAGCAAAAATCTAATTCTCAATTTTTCAGAGAGAAAATAAATTTGTAAGGCATATCAAATTCACAACTCGATTAACACAGACTCACACAAATTTCAAATTTAATTACTCAAGAATTATAGATAGATATTTAAGTTTTTAATTTAAAGAATATTAAACCTGAGAAAACTGAACATACCTATGTACATCTACATGTAAAAACAAGCGAATGTTTATGAAAAGCTCTAAATTAAAGAAAAACAGTTTAACCCAAAATTATGGTTAAAAGCAGTAGGACCAGATAATATTCCAACTGAACTTCTAAAATATGGTGGAAACACTTTTGTAAACAGCATCTGACAAATTATTCAATCAATTTGGGAGAAAGATATTGCCCACTGAATGGAAATTGAGCATTTTCTATCCTATACACGAAAAGGGTGACATACTGAACTGACAAAATCATAGAGGAATAAGTCAATTATATGTTGCGTATAAAATGTTCTCAAATATCCTATTGGATCATCTTTCTCCCACCATACACAGGGTCATTGGGGATAATCAGTGAGGATTTTGCAAAGAAGCATCCATAGTTGACCAAATCTTCATCCTGAGACTAACTTCAGAAAAATACAAAGAATTTGGAATTGAGATCCATAAACTGTAGATTTTAAAGCAGCAAGCATTAAAAGGAATGAGCTTTTAAAGACTTTATCTGATTTTAATGTTCCATCAAAATAAATCAGACTTTTAATGCGTACACTCTTTGAAATCATCTCAATGATGCAAAATCAAGGGGATTTATCCACTTCTTTTGAAATTTATAATGGAGTTAGACAAGGGGATGCATTGGCATACCTTCTATTTAACATAGCTCTAGAGAGAGTGATCAGAGATGCTGATATAGATAGTGCAGACATTATATTTAGCAAATCAGTGCATATTTTGGCATATGCTGATGATGTTGACATTAGTGCAAGGTCTAGGGATGCACTGGGTGGAAATTTTTTGGCACTGGAGAAATTAGAGAAATGAACATAAGAGTGAACAAAGATAAAACAAAATGATATTGTAACTGAATTCCAGTGGCTCGGTAACTTCAAGCTATTATTTCCGTTAAGATTAGCAAAGTAAAGCATCATTTGCTATGGGCGGTGACTGGGAAGTTGATCAGCATTCGCCTTCAATGGGTTGCTGGAACTTAACTGGTTAGGAACATACCCTTGTTAATATGTGACTTTCAAAGTCCTTCTGATGGTGTGGGATGTATGTGGAGAGGAGGGTGATGGTTTGGTTGTGACTTCGTTGACTGACCACATTTTAAAATTATGAGGCGCTTAGTGATAGGTGAGTATTCCAAACATGTTAACTTTCATGTACAGTCTGTGACTCACTTGCACCCTATCTATGTACTGTGAAATCATTCTTGGATGGAAACCATCCCTAAATTGTTTAAAACAGATTCTTTTAAATTAGAATCTGCAAAAAATTCAACCAATCTAGGATCAGAAATAAACTACCAAAATGACATAAATCCTGAAATCAGAAAAATAATTATCCAGGCCAATTGGTTCTTCTTTGGCTTAAGATTACAACTGAAATCTCATTTTATATATAAAAAAAGGCAAAGATCTTGCTATATAATGAATTGATCAAATCAGTTTTGACTTATGCCTCAGAGATATGGACATTAACAAAAAAAGAAAAAATCTTGGTAAACTTTGAAAGGAAGGTCCTGCAAATCATCTTTGTCACTGTTCTCAATAACATTTGAAGTAAAAGACATAATTTTGAAATAAATAAGATTTTTAATACTGATGATATCATCAAGTACATAAAACTAAGCAGAATGAGATAGGCATGCCATGTAATAAGAATGTGCCAAGAATGAACAGTATTAAAAGATTTTAATGCAAACTTCTTTAATAAAGAACCAAGATGAGAAGGGCGAAAAAGAGACGAAAAAACTGTGTTGATATAAGGACTTTGAAATTTTAAAAGTAAAGAACTGGATATTAATTACTGTGGGAAAAGGAGAATGGAAAAATCATCTGGGGAAGGCCCAGGCCAACAAAGGACTGTCAGGCTAATTGCTAATAATGTATAGCAAAAAAAATCTGAAGAAATGGAATAAATTAACTATTTTCCTATGAATTATTTTGTTACACAATAATGCTATTTCTCTCTACTTTTTAAAAATATTATACACATTTTTAAATAATTCAGAAAAACATTTTTACTTCATTTTTGACAGGTGACTTATTTAAAATTTATTATATAGATATACATCATGGATAAATATTTTTATGTAATTTCAAGGAAGGTATATTTTATATTTTTGTCACATATAAGTGATTAAACAAAAAATTTAAATAATCAATTTATTGCTTTTCCTTGTGTTTAAATAAAAATTTCAAAACATAATTCATCAAAATTTTAATTTCTATAAAGAAAATAGCTTTTATTATTTTTGTACTATTTGAGAAACTCAGTGATAAATTTTCTTTCATGGCTGCTATTCTTCCTTCTTAAGCATTAGCTCAACAAGACTAAGCAAATTATATTTTCTTCAATAAATATATAGTTCATAGAGCAAACAATAATACATTGTTAGGATATGTAACCAATAGATGCCAGGGCTTCTATGCCACTAATTGGCAAGTTTGAACCCCTAGCCCTAATTATTTCACGAGTTTGAGTATAAATGCAGATAGGAAACCATTTATATATAGTGTGACTTGTAATATGCATAAAAAAATCTAACTTTTATAATGCAGATAAACAATAACAAAAAATTTCAAATTAAATTTATAGAAATTCCTGTACATACAAAGAGAGATTTATAATAAATTTTATTTTCCAGTTGAGACAGTTTTCAATTTAATTTTCTTAAGTTAATTTCTTTGTGATGTTTGATAATAAACTGTATTCAACTTTTTTGAAATTTTAATAATGGGTCTAAAACAAAACATAGATATGTTCGATAAATTAATTTTAATGAAATTTTATTTCAAAAAATTATATCTAAATATATACAAGCATGAAGAATTATTTAGTATTTATTTTCCCCAAATATCTTGTGATGAAGCAATTAATGAATGAAAGGACAGCTACAAAGTAATGAACTAAGAATGAAAATGCTTAGTTCATTACTTTGTAGAATAAAAATGCACTTGTCATTCAATTTTATCCTAGTGACTTAAAAAACACAAGAATATTTAAAGCAAACGAAATAAAATAAGAATATTTGTTATGAATTAATCTCTAACAAAGATTACGAAAAGTTTTTCAGTCAATGTTGAAAATAAATATTTTCTAAATTTTCTCTTTAGGTAGCATGTCAAATATTATAACTAAGAGATTAATAAAATGTTATTCTGTTTAGTAATGGAAATATTTTCCCATTACTACTAATGATTTTTAAATATTTAAAACTTACACATTACAAGTTTTAAGTACTAAGGCATGCAAATAAAACATATTATTGACTAGATGTTATGAGTATTCAGAAGTCACAAACTATATAGAAATGCATCAAATTAAAAATTCCAAATGAATCAAAAACTGAAAATTTGACTACACAAGTTTAAGACATTTTACTTTATTGTCTTTTGCATATTTTTAATTTACGCTAAGTGTAGCAGTTTTACTTAGAAAAGCTAATTGAATTTAGATAACCACATTAAAGTTTTCTTACATCCAATAGCTAAGTAAAATGGAAGACACAAGAGCACTTGCTAATTGTTGATATACCCAATCTCTTATCAGAAATGTCATCCCTGGAAGTAGGAGAAGACCAAATGCCCAACCAAATGAAAAGGCAAAGGTTACTCGGGTTCTATATATTGGTCCAATAACTTCCATTACTAACAAAATAAAAATAAAGTGATGGTTAATTTTTTTTAAAACATGTATCAAGCAATTATTGAAAGAAATTATTAATTTTAAGAAATATGTATTTTTATGCAAATTATTTTGACTGTTAAAAATATAAAATTTGTTGCAATTACAATAATCAGGATACATGTTATTTTTTGATAAAACCAAATACATATGTTTCATATTTTTTATTTTAAAAAGCAAATCCATAGAAAAATAGATATTTTTATTGCTCATAATGTATAAAAACTTCTTTAAACACCTAAAACAGTAAAATTAATAATGGGTCATGAGAACTAAATAAATTTTGATAATTATTTATAATCTGCTTTAAAAAGTAAATAATCTTAGTAAACAATTTTTGGGATTGAAAGATATTGATCTTTACAAAAAATTATTTATATCTGACCATTTATAAAAATTTTATTATAATTGTAGTATTATACGAATTTTATAATTGTAATTGTAAAAACATATTTCTCAGTTTATAAAAATTTTGCATCACAGGAAACTTGAAAAAATTACTCTAAATGATTATTTAATTTAAACATAAAAATTCTTGAATTCTTAGGTTTCAAGGTATAGACACACATAAGAGTTTTAGTAAAGTCAAAAATCATATAAATACCAATTTTCAACGAATCACAAATGGAAAAAAATTTAATGGAGATAAGCTAAGTAGAGTATACACTGCATACATTCTAAACTTGGTTTTAGAATAATGCATTAAATTTGTTTTAATGGCTTACTTTTAAAATAAAAAGTTTTTATCAAGCAGACGAGTGTTATTTTAGATAAACTTTCCAGTATAGCACACACACAAAGAGTTTTTTACTAACAAGATCAAATCTGGAGAAAATAATACGAAAGGAAATCAGTTATTTTATTTTGAAATACAATCATTATATATATCTCATATCTATACTGACCAGGAAAAATCTAAATTTATGGGAAAGAACTTGAAAAACGTTACCATTTTAGCATTAATAAATTTTGTTAATATTCAATTAATACTACAAAAATTGAAATAAAATAAGGAGAAAATAGTTTTTTCCCCATCAAACTTAAAAGAAATTTTACAAAACACTTTTTAAAACAATGTACTTCAAAGATAAGAGACATTTCATAATTAAAATATTCAGCCTACAAAAGAAGTATTCCTACAATGATTAATCTAAAAACAAGTATACAAAAATTTTATAAGTATCAATAAAAAAAATTATTAAACTAAAAATATTTCTATCACTTATCAATAAACTTATTGAATTCAGTTGAAATGCTGCAGTTTAGAGGGGAAAAAAAGGTATATTGGTAGTTACACATATTTTATTAAATATTTATCAATAACAAATAATTATATCTCAATTACCTTAATGTTTAACTTAGATTTAATTAGTTTTTGTTTGATTTTTACAGACCATTAAGTTTTGTGTTTAAAATTTTATACATTTAAAAGAGACAACAGTATGCTAAAAAATAAGAAATTATTAATAAAACTTATTCTAACACCAATGGTGAAACAAATATGACTGCAATAATATCCATTTAGGCACTCTTTTAATCAAGAAATACCTAATTTAACTTTTCTGATTTCAATTTAAATAACCAATCACTGTTGTAAAATCAAAGCCTCCAAAGCATATCCATGAGTGATAGAAAGATAACAACATTTTTATCTAATCAAGATTAATTTTCCACTGTAATTTCAAAAACAAGTATCTAAAATAAATTATGTAATATTTATTATCCTGTGCTAAAGTTTACTCTTAGATTATTTGTGTTAATTCTGATATTGAATACATTATAAAATTCTTCCTAAGAAGTCTAATTTGCTTAAGCTACCAAAACTTCAATTTAAATATAATTTGGTTTATTTGCTTGTTTAGTTTTGTAGCTCAATAGTCATTTTTGTCACACAAGGCTAATTAGAATGTTAACTATAGTTTAAAATAGGTTTGTTTGTTAATCTGCGCTCTCTTTTATACATAAGTTCTGATATCACATGCATTTACAGCTTGGTCTCACTGGGCCCAGTGCTCTTCAGAATCAAAGGTCATATGTTCAATGCTAGATACTGTTGAATAACAGGAGATGAATGTGCTTCTACCTTCCACATGCGTATCTATCAGGTGGGTGTTTAGGAAGTTTCTAGATTTTTTTTTATCAATGAAACCATGAATACTGCCCAATATCTAAGAAAAATCTTTTCCATTATGTGGATATTATTATCAATGAAAAAGCCCTTCCAGTTAAATAAAAAGACTCCCAATTGAAGGTAATTACATGGTGAACACTCAAATATTTTATAACAGTCTTTGGCTATCAAGTTATAACTAAGCAGCATCAAAGTACCTACAATTTAAAGTGAATTCTGAATCACTACAAACACCCATGCTGAAAGTAAACACCATTTAAATAGATAGTAAGAATATACAGTAAGCCTTCTTCTTACTAATCCCTCTGATCTGAAATCAGATCAGATCCATCAGGTCGCCCGTTTTTAATTTCAACACAGTCAAACTAGGCTCTTTAGAAAATCCTCAAAAAAGTAGACCAGAACAGTCTAAAAGATGTTTAGGACTGGCATCTTCAATGAGGCATTTGGTGCAAACTAGGAAAGTCTTAGTGGGATTTAAAAAAAAAACTTTAAAATGTCCAGTGCACAGTCAAGCCAAAGCAGTTTGGTCTCTCCTGTCACCGACGAAGCCAATCAATGTACCAGAATACTTACTTATATACTATGGGTGTTCTGGTGGATGCCTCCAAGAGATGTCCATTGAGGCCTTGCTTAATGAGTACTCCTCAAGGTAGGTTAATGGAACCCCTCAGTAAGTGGCATTAGAGTTCCTTCTTTTGCCAATCCCTCTACTGTTTCATTGTATTTTAAAGTGACATGGGATAGTATCCATTGAAGATGTAGTCTAGAATAAGAGAAGGTCCTGGACTTCTCAATAATTGTAATCTTTTTTTGCTCTACTATCAGTCTCCAATTTTTTAAACATGGGATGGTGCTTTAGCTGTTCAAAAGATCCAGATCACACCCGATAAATATCAAATAGAAACAAGGTCTAGAGCTATGTCAATGGCAATCAGTTCAGAGCAAAAACTGATCAGTTACCAGAATTCCTGTGTTTAAGAGGAACTACTTCTCTATCTAATCTGACAACAGCCACACTTCCAGTGCAACCATCTTATAGTAAGCCTTAAAGAGTATGATTTAACATTATAATTTACAATTTCTTAAATTTATAAGGTACAATAAATGAAATAAAATTTAATTTAAAAAATTAAAAAAAGAACATACTACAATTAGTCCCATTTTTTTGGAGGAGTGTAAAGTTTATTAAGTTCTAACTACAATAAATATTGAGTAACTTATCTGACGTTGAAATATTTATATTTTTCAAAAATAATTCTAAATAGCATGCACAATATTCATAAAATTAATGATTAAAAATATACCAAGTTCATGATACATTAATGATAATTGTACAATAATTTAATACTTACATAAACAAAATGATGTATTTTGAGTGCCACCAACACCTAAAGCTAACAAGAATCTTGCTACACTGAAAAATGTGAAATTTGGCGAAAATGCAGTGGTTACACTTGCTATTAACATCAATGTGACAGACACATTCAATATTATCTGCCGACCAAACCTAAAATACAAAATCAATATGAATCTCATATCATTAACTTTTAATTTTTATGCTTTAAATTTATTAAAAATTTAATTTGTAAGGGTAAAATGTTAATTTAAGATAAATATTCAAAATTAATTTCAGAAAGGTACCTCAATTTACAAAAATTTATGAAGTTAATAAATCTATCTGAATAATTTAAAAACTAAGTGACATATTTTATGAGTAAAGCATCATCAAAATATGATGGTTTGAAAAACTGTTTTAGAAAATTTCAAGAATTTTAAATTATTACTATTTTAAAAGCTAAAAACCAGGGGCATTAAGTAAAAACTGAATTGAAAAATTTTAAACTTTAGCAAATGTTTCTTTCTAACATTTTTTATGTTCAATAATTCTTTTATACCATGACATCATTAACAGTATATAAGAGAACATAAACTAAAAAATAAATTTTAGGTAAGAGATTATATTTTTACACATGTAGTTATATAATGATACATAGAGTTAAATATAGATTTCCAAATTGCATTTTAAATCAAGTTATTCTATGAATATATTTATTATAAGTTATAATTTAATGAAGCAAAAATTATATAATAGATAAAACAGTATTCATATTTGGCAATTTTCTTATTTGAACATTTTAGTAATTGATAATTTTAATTAAAATCAGATGTGAAAAGTAATGATTATAATAGTAACTCAGACATGCATTAAACATATTTTTAAATTTATTATACTTGCATCATAAAATAATAAGTAATGAGATTTCTCAAAATTATCTTTTTGTTTGTATGGCATAAAAATAAAGAAGAGCATAACTGTATTTCATTATTCTAGAATCAGGGGCTATTCCACACTTGTATTGAATCACAATGAAACTTAATATAACTCAAAATAAATTGTGTATAAAATCATGTGTAAAATTCCATTGTTTAGGGAAGTTGATGTAAATTTTACCAATTTGACATCAGATTTGTTTCCTTTTGTTTCTCAAAAAGCATATTTAATAAAAAAAAGGAGTTAATTTTTAAAAATAACAAATATTTATAACATACATTTAAAAAAAATGTGAGAGTTTAGTAGCTAAAATAATTAAACATTGGATTAATTATTTTAACAATAACAGAAAAGACTAACAGAATTAAATGGAAAAAATAAAAGGAATAACAGTCAGTCGAAACAATCACAAGCAGTTCTGTCATAGAAAGGTTGCAAATGTTTACCGTTTTGTGGTGTTAAAATAGAGTAATAATTATTAGACTTCAACTCTTGTTTAAAATAACATGAATAATTTATCAAAGTAGTAATCAAATATTGGTATAATTTTCTGTTGTCAGCAAAAACTTTTTGTTTGGAACTGCCATTGCTTCTATAAGTGGAAGAATTTTACATTTGTACCATATATATTTAATGTTCAAAAATAAAAAGTTAAAAAAATTCCTAACCATTGTATAGAAATTTAAAACTCACCTATCAGCAAGATGTCCGAATAAAAATACTCCACACATCATGCCAGCCATATAATTGGACTGTGTATAGGAAATAAGCCAATCTCTGCCACACACCAAGTCATACTGGAACAATCAATGACATAAAGCCTCCATCTGGTACAAAGATATTCAGTCATAGTTCATAGAATACAATATGAAAATCCATTTGCAAACGAGATGCAAACCTTTTTCCTGTTCCAGCATTCAATTAATCTATTCAGCATTAAAGGCACCACCATTTTATTTTTTATATTAAAAACATTTTGCAAATATTTTTATATTCCTTAAATATTTGCCAGATCTTAAAGATAATGCATAAAAATTTAATCTTATAATTGTGAGTATGAAATAATAATGGTATTTTTAACAAATATAAGCAAGGCTAAAACATCTACCAAATTTTGCTTTATAAATACAATATTTTTCACTATGAATAATTATAATTCTATTACTTTGGCATTGGTGTTGAGTATTGATAAATCAAATCACAAATAATAATATTATATAAAGAAGTACACAAAAAGTACTAAATAACAACCAACAATATATTTGTAATAAAAATTATACAAGATATATTAAGGAACTAAAATTTTCTATACATAGTTATGATAAAACATATACAGAAATTATTTAATTAAGTTGCCAAACTATTTATGTAACATTTAAAAATGATACAATTAAAAAAAAAAGAATTAGAAATAGTATGGTTGCAAACATTTGTATATAAATATATGTGCATATCAATATTGCATATATAATTATACACCAATCCTTTGCTTGTTTAATTACTTAACTTTTCAACAACTCTTATATTTTCGATTTACAACATAATTTTATTTAAAATATAGTTTTTTAATTCAAAGTAACTTAAATACAAATTACAGCCAGATATGGTGTTTCTTTAAATAAGAGAAAACATCCTTCAATAACATGAATATAAAATTAATGATAATGTTAATAGTAGAATCCTTAATAGTTTTTTGGAGCAACACTGAGTTTAGAATATCAGTTGTATTTAAAATATATCAAGAGTATTTTAAGCACAATTATGAATGAACATTGTGCTTATAATATATTAAAAAATGGTTTGTGTTAAAGGGACAAAATATTTTTAGAGCATCCTGTTGACATATGATTAAGATTTAGAGCAAACAGACTTTAAATGTTTGCCAAAAATTAAACAGAAATTTCTTATTAGAAGTTAATTAGTTAACAAAAGTTTTTGTAGATAATAAGTCATATTCACAAATTGAAAGGAAAAAACATAAAAATTTCTAATGCAACAACCAACAGGTACTTGTGCAAATGGAAACTAAAATTGTATGATTCATTTAAAATTTTAGTTATCATTAATTTTAATTTTCTTAATTGATTACAAAAAGAAATTATATTAATCAAGAATGTAATTTCTTTATTTACACTTGATTTCACTTAAAGAAACATGGGGATTAGTAATTATCCAAGGCAATTAATTAATTTGAATTGTTAATTATAATTAAACTAATAATTACAATGCTTATAGAATTTATTTTTTTATGTAATTTTTAAACCTTAAAAATGAAATATGAAAATGTTTAAAAATAAAAATTTATCTTTTGAAGGAACATCTGATATACAAAAGTATTTTAGAAAGTAATATATAAGCATAACCAGTTACAGCATAAATATGTAATATATAAAAATACCTAATACATGTATTTTTGCCTGTTTTTTTTATTTATTATAAATATTTATATATAACATTTATAAAAACTTATTTAGAAGCTTAACAATAATTTCCATTTGAAAATACAATTTTAACAAGTTATTGTACTTTTGTCATACAATGATCATTTTTTTATACACAAGATAAAAATTGAAATCCTTAGTTAAAAATAGTTTGTTGCTTAATAGTCATCTTATGCACACAAACAGCTATCAGACCAAGACCTACATTTTAAAATATGTTTGAAACAAACAATTCCCAAACCGTTGAACTTAAGACCAGATGTTAACCATTTGAAAGCTCTGCCAAATTTTTAAGTAGAGTCTGATTTAAGCCAAAACTAAATTTAAATTAAGTAACCATACTTACTGTTGGAAAACACAAGCTTGATCTTAACAACTGCACAGAATGTCAAAATATTAATCATTCAAAGATTGGCTGAAGAGCTTGGTTCAAAGAAAGTATAAAGATAAGCAACATTTTCAAATTTTTACAAATTCACTAGGTTGAAAGTGATTTTCGATAGATCTTCATAAAGTCAAAATGAAATTATTTTGATAGATTTAAGATATTGATCAAAATGAAAAATATTTTCTGGTAGTCACTCATTACACATAGTAATTTTTAATTTTGTCGTTATTTATAATTAGTCAAAGTTAGAACAATACTGGAATTTTTTTTTTCAAAATTAAAAAAATATTAATGGCTGAGTAGCTAAATGATATTCATATTTTAAATTAATTTGTAATTCTTTTTCATATTTAATCTAAAAAAAAATCATATTAGAAAATAATAAAATTATAATTACACATACTTCTTGTGTAAGTGTATTGGTATAAAATGAGTTATCGTACTCCCAGGCACTGCATGGTATCGTTTTATTTACATTGATGATGGTTTCATTCTGAACTGTCAAGACTTCATACATATTACAACGGCTGGGTTGAATTTTACCTTCATGATACTCTAATGGAATTGCCGAGTTCCGCCATCTGTCAGTAGTCCAATTCAGCCCTTCAGGTTGAGCACACCATACATCTTGCTTAGGAGCAAAGAATGGTGTACTTAAATTATAGAAAGCAGTTGGTGTACCACGTAAACAAGTTAAAATGAAAATTAAACGCTGCCAAGGTCCATAATTTCCAATGATATCTGTTACATCGCAAGTAGTAGAATTCTGAAAATATTAATTGGATATTAATAAAGACATGATGCAGAATGATAATTGAATGCTAATTAATAATCCATATGATATAAAGTAAAATAAAATAAAAATAAAAATGACTAAATACTGAGTGACCTTGATGGAAATTTATTTTTAAATAAAAAATTAATATTTTTTAAGGATTATAAAAGCTTTCCCTATGAAAATAAAAAAAATATTTTTCATACAATAGAAACTTTATTAATTGAACATGAATCAACTGTTAATAAATATTCTTAAATATATTTTAATTAAAAAAAATTGAAATAAAAATATTTGTTCTTTGTAAACTTTAAAAATCAATGATTCTTAATTGTATGTAATTATAGATATCATTCGGAAGTGATTTGTAAGGAAAACTATCTGAGTAATTGAGGAGATTGCTCCTTGAGCAATGAATTTTTGCATAGTTACTTTGGCTTTCATTTTAAATTATGCCCAATAGAAAAAAGTATCATTTCCTTCATTTTTTTTTTTTTTTTTTTTTTTTTTTTTTACCAAACTACTTTTAAAAGTTTTTAACAATATTTATTTAGCTTTAAATATTCATATATTTGACATAATGCTAAGAAAGCAGTTGTGAGACATTTATAGCATCTAGAGTTTTTGCACTCCAGGGTTGATGTTCACATACAGTCAACTATAATTACAAATTACAATTATGAAATGCTAGAAAACTGTTAAAATCTTACCACAACTGATATACAACACACAAAAAAACATGAAAAATGGCACAAACATTTGTTGCAATAAGACAATTAAGATAAAGAATTTTACTTTCAAGTATATGACCTACTAAAAGACAATGGTCGGCTTAAATATTTATAACTTGTTTAATTTACTACATATAAAATAATTATTGGAAAAGTCTTTTTTAATAAAACAATAAATTTCTGATGGTTGTGCTAGATTATTGTTAACATTTATAATGAAGAAATTTACATGTACATACTATTTAAATAATTCCAACCCTAAATAAAATGAATTTTATATGTATATAAAAAATTCATGTATTTATATGAATAATTCCTTGTTCTAATTTATTAGATTAATAATTATTTTTTTTAAAAATTATTTCCAATTATGCTAAAAACAGAACAGCAACAAGATACAGAACTTTTATAAAAGTAATAATTAATAAAGTTCAGAGATATCATAATTATGAGAAAAAATTAAAAAATATAATTTTTGTTCATATAATGTGATTATGTTTTCCAAGGTTTTTAAGATACATTTTAGCTTAACAAAAATTTCCAACTTATCAAGTTAAATCGAATTTTTTCTTTTTTCTTCAAACCAGCAATGATGGCTCAAAATAAAGAAAAAATAAATGAACTAACACAATATGCAATTATGAAATCGTTTGAAACGATTTAAATGTTTTATAAATGTAGAAGTTATTGCTAATTTTTTTTAATATAGAATGATATTATTTGGAAAATTGATAAAGGAAGTAAGACATATTTAATAGACTCAAATAATGATAAAAATTGGGTAAGATGATTGAGAAATAATCTTATTGGGTGAATAAAGTAATAGAAGGAATGGAGTGACAATGAAAATTCCCATTTAATATAAATTAAATTACCGAAACATCTTTATTTGATAGAAGTTTTTTTAGAGGTATTCTCTTTAATTTCTGTTCAGTGTTTACAATAAGATACGGTTGTAAACTTCTAGTAGTAAAGAATTAAGTTGTTTTTTTATCACACAATTACTAATAAGCTGAGTTTATTTTAAATAATGATTTTTTTTATCTTGTAGATCAAAAAAAGTAATACAGTTCTAATTATTAAAAAATGGTCAGTTAAAATTTTTTATCATGGGTGATACTGATTTTGTTTGATGCTAAAGCTACCATATTTAGATTTGTTTTTTCACTATTGGATACGCTATTCTATAATGAAGAATAATGAAATGGTTTTAGAAATGTGAAAATATTTCTAAGAGGATTAATTTTATCCCCATCTCATTAAACATAGACACAGTATATAAACTTTTTATCAGTAGTACCTTTAACCAACATACTTCATCACTATCTTATGCATCACTAGAAATACAGATTTGGCTTCATTTGTTTCACTATTAAATTTCTTTACACATAAGAGCAAATTCAATATTGGAAAGCATGAATTTTTCTTCCATCTTATTAAACATAGGTACAGAAAAATTAATTTATTTATTTTATCACCAAAGAAACTCAATTCTCTGTAGTTGTATTAAATTATTATGAAACTGGAAAGCAGCATATTAAAAAAAATTAATTCTTGGTCTCAAAAAGAAAGAAAAAAAAAAGAAGAAACTAAGCATGAATTGATTTTTAATACCATTTTATTATTCATTTTTTATTAACAAACTGAAATTAAATAAATACAATTAATTCAGAAAATAGTTAATATACAGTACATAAATTTACTGAAATATTTTATGATTAAAGGGAAAAAGATTGTTTACTAGGTTATCCCTTAGTATAAATTTAAAGCAAATGAAACTGAATGAATGAGAATTACTCGATGAAAATTATTCATTCAGCGAACATTGCAATAGCGTAAACATGGAAAATTTAATTTTGCATTATAAAAAAAGATCTCTAATATTTACAGCAAGGGAAGCATTTAAATTTGAGAGGTAAAAAACTTTAAAAAGGTGTCTTTAATAAAGGTGGTTATATAATATACTGTACAGTAAAGTTTCACTTATGGAAAATTGACCCCTGAATCATATTAATCTTGAAAAATAATAAACTATTCTGAAATTCAGAATTTAAAATTTAATTATAAATGTTCATAGTTAGAATATTCATCAGCAGAAATTTTTCTGGAAATCATAAGATTTGATTCATCACTACAAGGAAATAAAAAGGTAATTTGTTGGAATTCACACTTAAATTAGTTCAGTACATGATAGTTATCTTCTGCACTATGGAGCTGTTCAAAGCAGAATCTTTTGTTTAAATTGAATCTTAAATCACTGCAAACATTCATAATTATTTGACTAATTTGGAATTTCTGTTTGAAGTGAATTCCGAAAAATTAGAGGCATTCATATATTTTTTATGGAATTAAATCTGTGAACTATTAGATTGAAAACTACTGCTTTGATCACTCAGTAAATGTTTGCAGAATGAAACATTTCTATCAAAGATGTATTTTACTTTTCTATTTTAGTGAGTTCCAAACAAAGACTTTTTAAAATTATCTTATACTACATTAAGTTAATTTTATAGTGAATTAATATACAAATATTAAATTATAATTGCATTTTAATAATTTATAGAAAATGGCTTAGTTATAAATTAAATTTTTTAAGAGACTATATTTAATGTTAAAAAGATCACAGAAATCAACAGCCATAATGCATAATTAATCACATATTACATACACTAGACTTTAACTATATTGAAAGAAAAATGTATATTTTATAACAAAAATAACAATAAATTTTCCATTTAAAAATAATTATAAGTTATAAAAACGAAATTTCATATATCATAAAATGAAACATGATAAAAATTTATAACCCTAATTATCAGAAATATTCTAAAAAGTCCAGATAATAATTAACTCATACAATCATTTAAATAGTACAACAAATATTAAGTTTATTTTAATCGAGAAAACACTTTAGTAAGAATTATATTGTTAAAGCTTAAAATTACTCACGAGTAATTTAGGTTTTAATTAACCCATAAATACCAACTTCAAAGTGATTATCAACAGACACCTTGATTATAGTAAAATAATAAACAGATTTATAAAAATGCTCAAGTATTTCTAAGCGAGTTATATGATTATGAATAATTATGTTGAGTAAACCCATATGAGCGGCAATTGTGAAAGGGTAAGTATAAATTGAAAGTAAAGATTAAATGAATTTTACTTTACCTCTTTCTCATTTGATGCCGAACCATTTGCAAGAAATTTATCAGCCGCTTTTGATTCCATTTTAAATTTCAAATAAAGATAAGGGAGACGTTTTTTTAAAGATACATATTCCAGGAGAAAATTAAGTGTATTTCTATAACTTATTTCATTCTATAAATGTAGCGATAGAGAAACTCTAAAAGGTAAGTGAAAATTAAACATGCATAAAAAATACGTCAAAATGATAGAAGAAATTTTTAAACACAAAAATCAAGGCAGATCAATGGAAATAAGCTCTACTAACGCACTGCCCGTAAACCAGTAACAAAAACACCAAACGCCGGCCCTAGTTTTTAGTTTGCTACAAATGACATGTAGATACGACACGCACATGCGTCCAATGAAATGAAGAACTGCAATATACGCATGCGCTCATCGAAACAAAAAGGAAAACTGGGAGTATTACGTAATGATGTTACGTAAGCTCTGGGAAAATTGCTCTACCAAGTTACAGAAATAGGTCGATCCCAATATTTTTATAAGCAGAATTATTATATAAAAAATCAAAAATAGTATCAATCAAAGGAGATATATTTATTGTTTGAAGATCTTATATAAAAATGGAAATCTAAGCGGTTTCAAATATCTTAGTGTGAATTGTATATACAATACAAAATCAATTAAATGTAAATTCTTAGAAAAATTATTTAATTGTAATTTTAAATTTAAGATATAAAAAAATCTTTAAAATTTGCTTTTCAAATTATCTTAAGTAAATTATTAAGGAAAACACACTATTTTAAGGAAAAGTGAATGAAAAATTGCATTTATTTATTATAATTTTTCATGATTTTAAGTAATTTAATAAATTTCTTTGTAATATTTTTTAATATTATTTAAATTAACTGCCTCTAATATGAGTATATGAGGAAAATAGGGATCATTTCTCTCGAAAAAGTTAACCCGATTTTTTTTTTTCCAAATTATTAAATTTTAATAATTTTGGGTTTTTTTTTTTTGCCAATTAAAATAATTTTAAAATGCCAGATTAGAATTTTAAAGAATTGGATGTTTATTAAATACAAATTTCCGATGTATTTTAGTAATTTTTTCTCAACATTATGAATATTACTCATTCATCATTTCGTTTTATACTAAAAATGAATAAAAAATTATATCTTCAAATGCTTAAAAACTTCATCGTACAAATTATTTTACTTTTTAATAAAAACCAAGTGAAGAAAGGTCATTCTCGTAACGAGAAGGTAGAGGGTTCTATATCCGACTCAACTGAAAATCCTTCTTGTTCGCTAATGTCGGCTAAGGCGCCTAAAATGTGTCGTCGAAATATCTTCCAAGAGAATTAATTGCATCTCATTACGAGGATTCTCGACTATTTATCATATCCGGTAGAGCTGTCCCTCTATACAAGATCTCATCAATTACACAACTTGTAGTGCCAAAAGGTGAATATTTATTCTGAAGTGGACATCATTAGAAAAATATTTTTTTAACTAAAATTGATTTATAATGTGGATTTAAATTTCTGCATAGGAAAGTTGTGTTAATATGAATGAGAAATTTGTTTAATAAATATTTTAGGGGAAAAATTAACTATATACTTATGGGGGAAAAATACCTTTCATTAAAAAGTGGAGCCTAAATACTTTTATATTATGTATATATTTTTTTCTCTTTTACTCTTTGAAAATATGTATGCACATTTTAAGAAATATAAATTGTTTTAAAATTCATATTGTTCAAAACTAAAATATAATCATGAGGAAGAATTATACAAGATATTGAATTCAAGTTATTTCTTGAAATATTAAAAAGCCTTCTTTTGTATAAGTTCTATATATTTTTTAAATTTATTTTTGTTATTAATAATTATAGAAGATTACAAAATAATGCACAATGGGAATAAGTTAAAAATATTACTAATATCAGTCATTTCTTTTATGTCTTATTTTTTATGTAAAATATATTTTAAAAATATTTAGAAACTCATTAAATTAGTGAAAATGTCTACTGATTCCTTGAGTTAAAATTAAAATTAAACAAAAAATTAAAAAATAACAATCCATTAACTCAAATTTTAATTTTTAAATGTATAAACTGCGTGGAATTGTTTGATAAACAAAGCAAAATAACTTATACACTGGTGGAAATGCAATTAAAGAGACTCAAAATTTCACTTGTTTTTCTTATAAAAGTGCATGATATTTTTTTGAATTACCTTTATATATTTGAATCACATTTTTAATTTTCAATTATTCAGTGTAAAAAAATTGCAAAGAAAACTTTAGTGAGAATTTAGATCATTTAATCAAAAAATCAGAATTTTTTGCGAGTGGAAATGCAATTAAAGACAATTGTTTTTCGAACAAATTTATTAATTAATAATGAGTGACACCCCCATTGTTCACAATTACTTCATTCATTCTGTTTGGTATATTTTGAAGGTAATTTAATGGCAAATTTAACCATACACCACGAATTTTTTGTCATTAAATCCATAATTGACTCAAAGTGGCCGTTTTCGTGAACTTTTTGCGTTAACAATCCCCAGATGTTTTCAGTAGGGTTCAGATCGGTACTTCTAGCTGGGCAGTCCATAACCTTGCTGTTTTGCTCCATGAAAAAGGTTTTTGTTATTTTAGAGTTGTGGATGCTTGCATTGTCCTGTTGAAATATCCAGGAATCTTCATCTATATCTTCGGCATAATTCAACAGAACGTTATCTAGAAGTTCAGTATAATCGGAGGAATTCCTTTTAGGCGTTGTTCCAAAGCTCAAGAAAGCTCCCCACAGCATGAATGTGCCTCCACTAAAATTGCAGCTAACTGAAATCTTCTTTTTGGTCACTATGCGATTCCAGTAAGACTTGTTTCGATCTGGACCATCTAAACTAAACATTTCCACATCACTGTTTTGCACAAAACTAACACGGCCAGAACTTAAAAATTAACAGCAAATTCCTAAAAATTTTTACAAGCATTCAGATATATGGGAGGGGGGATTCAATGAAATACTTGTTGAAATGAATGCAAAAATAGTAAACATAATGTAACAAATATTGAATTATATTTTTAGAAAAAATATTCATTAAAGCATATTTCGTATGTAGTAAATGTATAGGCTTAATGATGGGACAGATCTCTCTGGCGTGGAATATTCTGGGTTCGATCTCAGGCCTAATTGAACAAGGAAGAACATTAGGTTTCCTTTTTGAATGTACATCGCTCGGAGTGAACTCTTTGGTGTTTAATGGTTTTCTCTCTCGTGATACCTGGACACTACCCTCAATCTACGAAGTGTCGTGTCAGAAAAAATATACGGTAAATATTTTAACTGATTTACAGTAGTTTGCTTTCGTTAAGGTGCCCATACCTTGGTGAACAATAATTATTTTTATTTAATGATATTAAATGCTTGTTGTTATACATAAAAAAAATTAAATAAAATAATGAATTCACTTATTTAGTTAAAGTAGATTATATATATATATATATATATATATATATATATATATATATATATATATATATATATATATATATATATATATATATATATATATGTTTTCTCTTTTTGATTCCTTTAAAATACATAGATTAGCAGCAATACTCTACATTTGGGTCTAAGGCTGACCGATACATTTTATATTGATAAACATACTTTACGAATGATGAAAAACTCCCTCTTTCTTTTCGCATTATTTATTTTCCTGCAAGCCAAAATCTGCTCCGAAGATAATTCTAATAAGAAACCTTTATCTAGATGTATCTTTGATCAAAATCGCTAAACGTGTTAATATTGCAATTTATAAATAAAATGTGTGGAAAGAGCATAGAAATATAGACCACAGCCTGGCTTGGAAAAGCAGCGTTCTTGTAGTTATTTCGCAACTGACTCAACAGAAGACAGTTGTACTGAAAGAGCGTATGCTCGTTAAATGTTCCATGAGAAACTGTAACCGTCTACTGAAGTTACGTGACGTGAGAGATAAGCGCCAGGTCAGAAGTCGACAGCATCGCATGACCGTGATTTAAGATCGTATGGTATTTGTCTATAACTGCCTATATTCTATGAGAAAAGGCAGTCAGAAAAGTGTCATAATAACCTACCCTAAGCACAGAAAACAGAATTGAAATGTTCACCTATGGTCAAGTAACGAAGTCGATAACTGAGTTGGCATTTACTTTCCACTTTTCCATAGTTTATCAGAAAAAGAATTTCCTTCTTTAATGAAAAATGTTCAGCTCTTATATTCACTTGGACATTAGGGGTTTAAATTTATGAGGAAATTGACTATGTAAGTGAAACTGAAGCCTTTAACTGATATGTATGTTTTATCAGTATACCAGAAGGTATAAGGAATTAACTGTAAATTGTCTTTTACTTTTGTACTAGGGTCAAGTAGTGGAATCAACTGACATATGTAGGTCTTCTCAGCACAATGATCTTAGGCGGGTTAAGATATCAATTTGTTCTTATTTAACATCCTTTAATGTATGAAAATTTTCGAAATAATTTAAACTTTTACTGTAAATTACAACTATATGCTAATTCATGTTAAAAATTCTTTTCCTGAAGAAAAAAAAAACATATGAATTTTTTTTTAATAAATATAGTTTTATTTTTTTAATTTTTAGAACAACACATATATATTATCCGCACATTAAATACTGTATCTAATATTGATTTAAATATTTTAATAAGTATAATTAATAATCATCCATTTTGAGTAATAACTGTCTGTCACATTTCCTACAGAATAATAGAATTTATTTCAGATAACAGTTTAAAAGGATTATTTTTTTATAAACATGAATCAATCTTAAAAATATGGCACACTTGTTGGTTCAGAGGGAGTTAGATTTAATAATAAACATTTGCTGTCTACAAGCGTATTTTTGTTGAACACACAGTCAAGATATTTATACAGATGCCGTTTTGATTTTATTTTTCAAACGTTAAAACAAGAAAGTAGCTTAAACAAATTTAAAAATCTACTCTCGAAAGAAATTAATTTAAATCCAGGAAAGTTGGATTTCTTTGAAGTGCACACGTGTTCCCTGAACATATTTGTGAACTTTAATGTAAAAACAAAAGATTAAATCAACTTCTAGCACAATTGCAAACAAAACAGGCTGAGATATCCAGGAAAATAAGAAGAGTTAATTAGTTTGCATCAAAGATCAGAACACGTGAGAAACAGATCGAAATGTAGGTCGATCTATTTTCACTTATAGAGTGACAGTGAAACGAATAGCTCAACTGTATAGTTAGGAAATTTAATAAAGCATGTTAGTTTTTCGATTGAAATGAAAGGGAGATTCCTGATTTTTTGAATTTTTAATTTTATTTGTGACTACAGTATGTAATTTAGGTATAGTTAAAAGTTGTATTCATCCTTCCTAATAAAGCTAGAATGCTAGTCCACTCCGATGGATTAATTTGTGAGATAGTTTTTATATATACAATTTGTAAGGGGGCTATTTTCCGAATCACTCCCGAGATAGGAATTGAAATGCTATTCATGGATTCAAGTACGTTAATTATTAGCTAGTTCATATACATTTAAATACATGAGTTCTCTCAGCACGACAATAATTAGTTGGTTGATACAAAAATGTGATACAGTGGTTTGATACACAAACTCAAGTATTAAACCAGTAACCTTTCATACGCGAAAACAGCGTTTTTTCAAATCAGACTAACGTTATATTTTAAGCCTTAATTTAAATTCATGTGGGACTAATTTTTCGGCATTCCAATATTATTATTTTTGTCATAGTTCGTTTGACGTAAATGAATATCCGGATTCCTTTTTTTCTCATGAATGTAAATGAGAAATAGACCTTTTAACGGATACTTTAGTAAGCTAAGCTATTTAGTTTTAAATATTCTATTTTTAATTATAAAAGATAAATGTCTAGAAGCCATATTTTATGCATACATAATTACACTGGTGTGCAAAATTAATGCAACAATGCAAATTTTAAAGTAGATATCCATGAAATTGTAGAAAAGAGTTTCTTGTGATGAACACAATGAACATTCAATTTAATAGACCGTTTTTGCATAATACTGATCGTAAGCCATGCGTATACAAATGACAGGAACAAAACTTTACATGCGAGGTCAGCGAAATGCGTGGGTTTGGCATGAGCAGCTTAAGGTTACAATAAAAAAAAGAGAGACGCGATTAAAAACAATCACTATCAAAACAAGTGAGTTCCTGAGTATAATATGGTTGGACGAAATCGCATAGATGACTTGATACGTAGAATTATTGGAAAGTCCGAAGAAGAGCATAGTGTGACCAGTGCAGCTGAAAATTTGGGACTCGACAAAAGTGTCGCTTCGCGAGCTTGGAAAATCCTCTACACTAGTATACTTTTTAGAAACACTGTTGTCGGCCATCATAAGAAAAGAACTGCATGCGTGACATATTTTGTCCAGCAGGATAAAAAAGACCGAGGCCAGTTACAAGTGCTATTGCTCAGTCAGTAACTGTTTACTACAACAGTGACAAGTGTCATGGTTTATTATGTTCAAACATATTCACAAAGGGAGGTTATTCGTACGCCGTCCGTAACACTGCATCCCTTTGAAAGTTGTTCATCATTTAATGTAGTGTAAAAAGCACAAAAACTTGATATTTAACCACTGGAATTGTATTCTCTTTACGATGAGAGTTGTTTCTATGCCATTAACAATTCCCAACACCCAGATGATTTAAATAGAGATGGGGTCACGGTTTCCTGCCAGTGACATCATGGAGCCGTTGTTCTGGAGATATAGTCTGGGGAGGTATTATGCTTAAGTTGATCTTTCGAAAGAGATTTTATAACTGGACACCACTGTTATATGGCAATGATCGTTCCCCTGGTGCACCTGCTCCTTTGTACCATTGGAGCAGACTTCATTTTCATAAATACAATGCACGGCCATACCGGACTCCAGCTGTTCAGAAGCTACTTTAAAGAGAAAACAGCACTCGAATGGATTGGCCAGCATACTCCCATAATTTAAAACATTGGAGAGACGAACTGTGACACAATTACGTCTCTCTTTTTTTTTAATTTTATGTCCCTCACATGAATTTTCGTGGGGTTATGAAAAAAAAATATGACACCTGATATTTTTTGCATTTTGTTACAGAATTTAAAATTTGAAATTTCATTTTACTGAATTGGTTTCTCGCCTTACAGATTTAACTAGTGAATTCTAATATTATCTTTTTTAATTTTCATTTTTTTAGAGTTAAGCTATTCAATACAGAATCCTTTGCAGTCAACCATCCACAAGACCATCCGCATTATAAAGTAACCAATAAAGTTCTTGTCTTTTTAAAAGGCTAAAAGAAAATAATTTATCTGAAATGTTGGGCATTGTTAATCTTCCAAGCCCCCTCCATCGACATTCAACAACTTCTGCTTATTTGTCCCCAGCTGTGTTTTATCTTTCTGGTAAAACTATGGACTCAAAGATGTGTAAATGCTTGTCGTAAATCTGCTTCCTGCTGAATCTTCCTACCTGAATGTTTGAGATCAATTCTTTTCAGTAAGTTCATTTACAGTATTATCTTCAAATGTTTGAGGCATTCGGCTACATGATGCAGCTACAGATAACCCTACTTTGAAGTATTAAAACAAAAGATATCCAAAGAGTTTCTTTCACATTTCACTTTGTTTTCAGCAGAGTACAAGTTACGATTGGTAAAAGTGATCAATTACCTGATTTTATGACGACCAGTATTCTTACTCTCTATTGACACATTTTTAAACAATGTATTACGCTAGCTGCATGCCAGTTTTCACTGCATTCAGTAATAAAGCACAACTTATAAGAATTTTATTGCTCACCTCATATTTTAACGGGACTTCATTTTAATCATATTTCACACATTAATTAAGAAAATTTATATTTTATACGTGTTTCCAAAATTTAGAGAAAAATAAAAGCAATTATTTGAAATTATATAACAATCATATACGATGCTAAATTGAAATAAAAACAATTTAAATTAATAAAATCTAACTTAAAATGTTAAATACATAAAATTAATGTAATTTGACAATAATGTCAAAATAATTATAATGCAAACAGAAAAAAGAGGAAAATTTTACTTAAGAAATTAGAATACTTTTTAAAATCATTATTAAGGAATTAAATGTACGTTAATATTTTTACATTATATTATGAGCAAAAGTTCGATAGTTAATTTGTGGAGAATATTTATTAAAATAATTCATTTATGCATCAAATTATTCGACTAAATTTTCTTCATGAATTAATCCTTCATCTAAAAAATGAATTTATGCAACCTCCCCTCACCTTTTTTGTCAAAAACATTCCATTATTTGTCACACTAGATTTTTCCTGCTAAACACATTCATTCTGTTTTTTATCGCATTTAATATTTCATTTTAAGAAATAGTGACACTTTTTTTCATTTTTATTGTCATCTTAAAGTTATCTGTTTCTTTCGTCCTTTTCTCTTTTGAACATGTAAAAATATCTTCCTCATGTCTTTAAAACCTTTGTAGCAATAAATCGTTATAAGAATCTGTATAACCACTGAGCCCTTTCCATGAATTATATAAAAATAGATATATAGTGCTGACTCACCTTTTAAACGTTTATTATTATTATCTTTTTCACTTTTAAAAAAATTTGCAAGCTTGGAACAAGTTCTTAGAGTATTTTAAAAAATAAGGATCCAATAACTGAGGACTATCTTAAGAAATCTGGAAGATAAGTGGAAATAGCGATTTCTTCATTGAAAAACATGATGTATATAATTTACCAAATTATCTTCAGTTTGAAACGTAATGACTCTGTACAAAAATACAAAAATGACCTGAGTAGGTTTTTAGCAATGTTGTTTTCTTGTAATATTCGGCTAAGACAGAATAATTTAACTTAACTGTACTTAGAAAATAACAACTCTCAAGTGCAGCAAATATCAAGTTTGTCAGATGGTATGATCTTCTCAACCAGTGTACCGCCAAAATTTAGAAATGTATATAATATATTTTTATTACGAGTAAAGTTTGTCTAAATTAAGGAAAAATATACTGTAAAAAACTTGTTTTTACAGTTAACTAACATATTTTTTACAGTTGAAAACTGTTTTTATCTTCGAAAACCGCACTTTTCATTAAGTAAAATAATTAAGTAAATAAATTTCAAGGTTTAAAAATAAATATTATCACAATTTTCTACATCCTATTTGTAAGAATTCGGGTTTCTAGTATTAACGAACATAAAATATAAAGACTGATAAATGTAAGAGACGGCATGAGAGTAGCATCGTCATTTTTACGATCAAATATAAATAAAATTATCAAAAATCATCAAGCTCAAATTTCTCATAAAAAATATTGTTATTATTACCTTGTAATCCCTTAATATACGCACTGTTGTTTTTGGTACATATCATATAATTTTGCGTTCACAATAATGTTCATAAAATATCTTACACAGTCGTATAATAGGCTAGTAAAAAACTTTTAAATTTATCTTTGTGTGTTGTCAAATTTTAAAATCGTTAAAAGTGTGCCGCGACAAAAAAAAGGTTGAGAATCACTGATCTAGAGATATAATGTAAGCGTTTTTTGACAAGATCACCAGAATATATTTCAGGATTTTTTCCTGATATTCTTGAAAAATCGGTAAAAATTTTAAATACTCCAGCCTCCGGCGAAATCAGATTAGATTGGAATTCAGAGTTCTGCTAAGTAGTGTTTTGTTGTGAAACTGTGTTCATTGTATTAATATGAAGTTTCATTTAAGTAATAATTGCTTTAGAGCGTTTTTCTATTTCTGTGATAAGAATATTTTGGAGTTTCTTGGTGTGTTTCAGAATTATTGGTAAATAAATTATATATTTGGTTATTCTTTGTGATTATAAACTTAAAACTTATCCTGGAATATTCCTATGGAACAACTCAATAACCTGATGCCTGCAACTCACAAGTAATGTTAAATAAGATTTTCTTGAGAGTGCATGAAAGCATGTGCCTAGACAATTCTTTAGTTACAAATGAATTTTTTTTCTCTTTTTGATGTAAAACTTCATTTTATATCTAAACCATTTACTGAAGTTTCGAGGTCATTTTTTTGAGAATGTTTGATCATTTTTGATAAAGTTTTGATATCCATGAGTATGAAAAATCATGGATTTCGTAGATTTAACTAACACCAGTTAAGGAATCTTCTCGGATCCAACTTATTTGGTGAGTTATCCGTTATTTGTTATAAAGGCCAAGGTACTTAACAGAGAAAATGTCGCTCTTAAACACTGAAAATTGCAAATTCGATAGCTGGTCCAACATCTCAATAGTTCAACATATTAATATAATAGTTTCACGTATTCTCTGTGTGCTTGTAATTCCAGAGGTATTATTTTGCTTCAATGTACAATAGATACCAGGGACAAAACTAAGAACTCCCAGAGTCATTAGCGATAGGCTTTCAAAATTTGAAAAATTCTCACAAACAAATTATTGGTGCTTATGGTCATATTCATAAAATATTGGGATTTTTTGAGAAGAATGAGCTCTTGTCATCGTTGTCCTGGCACAATTTTTAATCATTCACATAATTATCTGATAACTCAGACAACAAATTTGTAATTTGTGTTTTTTAAATCTAAGGTCTTAAAAATTTGCCATTTTTTTCTGATCCGAAGACATTCGAAAACTACACTTATTCTTTTATTTTAGTCTAAACTTTCTAAGAAGTTTCTTCTTTCCCTTTATTTTTTGGTCCGAAATTCTTATAGAATTTTATTTTCTTTCATTTTGATTCAAATCACCCAAGGAACTATTGCCTTTTTTCCTTTGTTTTTGGTCAAAAATCCTACCAAAATATCGTTATTTTTTTTTTATTCTGTAAAGAAAAGATCCAACAGAAAAATTACCCTTAAAGCTCATAAGACAAGATTTTATTAAATATGCATTAACTGTATATTTAAAATCATGGAACTATTTTAAAATCATGGAACTATTTGAAACTATTTTAAAACCGACATTTCACCCCAATATAAGTACGCACAACATATTCTATAATGTGGGGCTGCAGTGAAGAAAAATGCTGACGCTTGACTTCTCCCACAAATCCCTCGAATGAATGAATATTATTCAATGATGGGAAAACATCGAGATGATATATATATATATATAATATATATATATATATATGTATATATATATATATATATATATATATATATATATATATATATATTTAGTGAGTTTGATAGTGAAAATGTTAACTTCAAATTATTTAATCACCATGTTTATCCTTACATAAAAAATTAAATTTATTAATGCCTATGAATCTTATTTCTGAACTATAAAATTTAAAATAATTCAAATACATTTAAAAATAACTGTTACATAGCACAATAAATTTTGCTTTTAATATAACAAAAGATTTAACAACATTAAATAGTGTTATTAATCAACATTTGAACAATCAATATTTGAAAAAGTTTAGCAATTTAAACTTTAAAAAATAAATTAAATGAAACTCATTAGGCATTGAAACACATTGATTGCATAGTAAATAAGTAAACTGCTTATTATATAATCAAATGTCAAAGAAAATAAATTTATTTGAACTACTTAAAGAAAAAAAGAGCTTTTATTTTTAATTAGGACTGTATCAGATGTTGAATCCCGTTTTAATCAAACACGAGAGCCCCCGGAATATCACAGCCAGGACTGAAGCTGACCGAGAAGTTGCATAACACTGTCAACAACCTTGTGATTTTGTGTCTCTGCCAAATGGTATGTTAACCCCAGAATTGATTTTCTCTTCTCCAAATGACAGGGCACGGAGAGAGAGAGAGAGATGAAATTCAATATGAAACTTAACGTGCGTCATTCATAAATTCAAACAAAAATATTAATGACATCATAGGCACACATGAAATTTCACTTAGAAGGATTAATTTTAATTTAGAAAAAATGCTAGATTCCGGTTAGCTGTAATTTGGTTTGAATTTACATTATCATATTTTATCATAGCATTATAGTACAGAAGCTTCAAAATATTTGCTTAGAAAACAAGTTGCAAAATTTCATAACAAAAGACAAAAAAATTAAATCTAAAACTAAGGCTTCAAGTGAAATTGATTCGCTTTATCTACAATGAAGTGCCCTTAACATTTTTGCCATATGAGAAAACGTTTAACTGCAATAGGTGACGGTATCATTAATCATTTAAATAATTGAAACATGATTTTTGTTCGCATCTGATTTGCAAAGTGTTTATTGAAAGTATAAAAATGATCACATATTTTATCATAGTTGTGTTTTACATATATATAAATCAAATTCTGAGTAATATAGTTTATGATTCGGATTTCGAATCATCTTTATGATTAGGAAAAGTATAAGAGCATCACATAAGGTAAACAAATACTGAAATTTTAGACAATGGATCAAAGATCAGAAAAAAATGTTTTGACTTCAGAAATGTAAGATAATAGCAGAACGACATTAATGACATTTTCAATAGTATTGTAAATTTATCAGGTTTTACCACAAACTGTAATTATTTAATAGTGACTAAATATAAATTTTGATGCCCGGTGCCGTAATTGTAGCGCTATTAGCTTTCAAAGCACAAGTCCAAAACTCCATCCTCGGGGTGGACAAGATCGATCTCCTTTCATCCCTTAAGTGGATTGATTAAAATGAGTACCAAGCATGCTTGGGAACTAAATATTGGGGGTTTCGCGTTAGGGTGGCCACCTAACTTTGACATATGCTTCGTACTTCAAGGATCTTGGTCATGGAAACACATATGGGCACTATAGGCCTTGGGTTCGACTAGCAATGCTACAGTGGATATGGGTTCGACTTGCAATGCTACAGTTCGTAGGTTCGATTCTCACTATGGGTATAAATGTTTGTAGTGAATCGGAATTTCCTTTAAACTGTAGGACATGATTTGTTTAACTATATCATACAAGAAAGAGAAGCCGCCAAACCTGTTTAGTGGTCAGAGTACCTGACTGCGGATAGGGAGGTCTTGGGTTTGAATCCCAGTTCGGGCATGGATGTACTTTCTTTCTCTATTAATCCTGTCTTTGTCCTTTCCTTGTGTGTGAATGAGGTGTGAATGGTTGCCTACCCTATAAACAGGTACCTATGGCATGTGTGTACTAAGGAAGTCGGACTCCACACCAAACTATGGTTCAGTTGGAAAAGTGGAGCAGCGCACCCCATAGTGCTAGCTTGTGCTGGCACAAGACAACAACAACAAAGAGATTGTACGGCAGCAAACAAACTAAATTAAACTTTTCATTTCGAAAATCGTGGACCTATTACTAATCTATGATGAGGTCATCTTAGGAACTTAAATATTTTGTTCAATATCATATTTAATCTACTATATGGTATAGAGGTGCTTGAAGTTTGCCCTTCAGAGCAGAAGTTTGTTTGTTCGTATTTAGACGCTGAACAATGGGAAATCGATTACAAATTTTTACTTTCATCAAGCTCATTTCTCCGGATGGCAAAAGAAAATAATGAAAATGTTTAGCACCAGTTTTCAATGGTTGTTAGATAATCTTAAAGGAAAAAATAAAGACATATATCTTTCAATTATTCATTTCTTTCTTTATTTTGATTAAATTTTTCACACAATACACATTTTCACTTCATTCAAAACTTCAAATGAAATTTGATGCCTTGATTCTAGAGTAAAATATGTAAAGATTTCTTAGTATCCGAAGCAATAAAAGCAAATAATGTCTGTCACTCACACAGCCTAAATTAAATTATCTTTGGCATAATCTTAAATTTCAAAACCATTGGCAGTTATTGGGTTCAAGATTTTAAAAATTGTGTTTAAAAAGTAATAAATAAATCTTCTTGTAAAGCAGAGATTTTATTTGTTTTGTTCCTAAACAATCATTTTGGCACAAGAGCATTAATTAAACCGAGATTTACAGATGATAGTGAATTCTGAACAACTACAAATATCGATGCTGGTGTGGGATTCGAACTTACGAACTGTTGAAACTGAAGACTTGAGAGCTAACAATTCGGCTGCCCTCTTGGAGTATTAAATAAGAGAGTATAATCTAATATATTGATATAAAAAAATAAATAAAAAAAAACTTTCTATTGCAGTCATACAAAGAAATTGATAGGAATTTTGGACATAGTTATCCGCTCGAAGAAACTTCTTCATTGACAGTTTTAAGAGTAATTCAAAAAGGGCATCATTGCAGAAAGGCGATAAAATGAATTCCATTCCAATAAGACTTTCCGTGGAAACGAAGGAATCTTAATGAAGAATTGAAACTTCTTCATAATAAAAAATGTATTTATTACTGTTGTATTGTTTGATGCAACTTATTGCGATATTACTAGTTAAAAAAGGAAATTATGTGAGTTAGTAATCCGACTTTTTGTCTTTATACGTGAAGAATACAAAAATGGAGTCTGAAATGAAAAAAAATGGTGCTACTTGGAAAAAAAATCTGGCTTTGACCTTAATTTTTTATCCTTATTAGAACAAACACTAATAAAGATTAAGACCGGATGATCTCGAATAAGACATCCGGTTTTGATCCTGATTTGAGAGCAACAAAAAATGTCTTTCCTATTTTTTTCAGATAATACAACAGGAAATTTTTAGAGCAAAGATATTCGATGTAAAGCTTTTATTTTCTTAGTGTTTTCTTTAAATGATTTTGCTCTAAATCTCCTCCTTCATTTGTAAAAAAGGAAGCTGGTATCTTTTATGGTTCTTGTGTATGAGTAAAGATCAGAGCTTGACTAAGGCAGGGGCAGTTGCCTCAGGCCCCCACATCGGAAAAGATCCTAAATCGAATCAAAATTGAAGTTATATTACTTTACTATTTGTAATATTTCTCTGTTTCATTGCAATTATAATTTTCTATGTTTTTTTATTTATTGTTTTTGCTAAGCACAGAGGGGGGGGGGCCTGAAGAAGATTTTGCCATGGACCCAATCAGGCCAGAACTGTTTTTATTAATTATTGTGTATTGAAAATGGGAGGAAAAAAAAAGACATATTTTTAAAGAAAAATAACTTTTAATCAATTAAATGAAAAACAGCCCTTTTTCATGTTAAGGTACTCACTAGGGCAGTGGTAGTCTAGTGGTTAAGGCATCGGCCTTCCGTCCGGCAGAGTAGGTCTCGACTCCCAATACCGCAAAAGACCCACTGAATAAATGAGATATACTTGCTCGATAAATTTGTGGAATTGAAAGTCCTGTGGCTGGTCGTTGAGTAGTTACCATAAGTGTAATGGTCCGGAGAAAATTTCTACTTCCAGGTCAATGTGGAAATTGAGGGAGTGGATCCTCTGGTGGTGCCATCTATCGGAAGGGTACTTAGAAGAAAATTTTACTTTCAACTTTCGTGCTGCTTTTGTTAAACAAAAGAAGCACCCTTCTGACTTAAATCGCATTGCTCTAGCCGTCAGCAGAGTGAAGTTGGCTTGTCTAATAGTCATAAGTAACAACAAGTACTGTACATTAGACATGTGTACAGTGTTGTAAATGAAAGTCATTGCTTGCTGAGCATCTCAGTCAGGGTTGCTGTTTCATTGCTTCCATCCGTTTTCTGGTAGTCAAGTCGTGCATCCCCTTGAGAGTGAAAATTTTTATGTGATCACAATCAAGCTGATGTTCTATCCATTCCAAAGTATTTTCAAAGAAGAAAAATGCTTTACTAAATGATGATCCCGTGTCTGCTTCGTCTTAGATACTAAGATCATCTTCTTAATAGACATTTTTAATAAGTTGACAATCGTTTGCAATTTGAAATCTAGGGTCTCACAGGTAATCCATTCTCCTATATCTTCAGCACTAACTTCTGAACATCCAGGAATTTTCAAAAGAATGTTTTGTGTTAGTTAAGTGACATGTCATACTCCCTTAACTTTTTTTAAATTTCCATTTTTTAGCTTTTTTTTAATTCCCTTCTTTTCTTCTGTCTAACTAGTTTTTATGAAATTCTGAAAGCGATTCTGATAATTGGAGTTCTACTACTGTATATTTATTACTGTTATAATTTATTACTGTTAAAAATTTCTATTTCTAAACATATTGGGAATGAAAGAATTTTTTTTTTGTTTAGGTACTACTTAACTAGTGTTTTAATAGTTAATTATTTATGTACAATTTCCTTATATATATATATATAAGTACAATTTTTCTTGCTGTTTTATTAATTTCTTTAAAAGGAATTATAAAAAAGTGTGACATGTGTGCACGTGTTAAGTAGCTGATGATCTAGACCAGTGATTCTTAGCCTTTTTTTGTCTCAACACACTTAACAGTTTCAAATTTTTGCAGCACACAAAGAAAAAGAAGTTTAAAAGTTATTCACTTACCAGTAACACATTATGTAAAATAGCTTATGATAATGACTTTAAATGTAAAATAAAATAATACAATATGCGCGCGCTACAAAAACAGAAGTAAGCTTATTATTTAATTAGTAATAAAAAAGCATGATAATTTTTACTATATACATTTCTAAAACTTGGCACTGTACAAAAGTACCTGGGCTCAGTGGTTAAGAATAATCGATCTAGACTAGTTGTCGGCAACCAATGTGGCTTTTTGCTCTTCGGCGACAACTCTTCTCCAAAAATGTTTAGTTCAGGCAGGGAATATCATTTATTACCTTGCTTTGTAAGAGACAATTAAAAAATTTTGAAACGCAAGATTATAAAGAATGGGCAAATTTATAGAAAGCAAATATACCACTAAGTCTTGACAAATGATGCAAGACTTTTTTGAAATCATTCCTTTAAAAAAATTGGATGTGATTTTGACGGTGACATTATTTCTCCACCAGACATTTCAAAATAGTTTTCGATAAGGAGTGGTAAGAATAGATGACATCAGTGTGACGTCAAACCTAGCAACAGTTTCCAAACAGCATTTATAATTGAAGAAGAATGTTTACTATGCAGAGCTAACGAATGATCTGTGGATCCAAAAATTTGGTTTATAGGGGTCGTTATTTTTCATCTAAACCAGCTTAATTGTCACAAGTTAATCGTAATCAGTTACAGGAAGTACACTTTTTTCCGATGTCAGAAAAATGCTTCATATGACAACACATTTCCGCTTTTTGCTGAAGATTTTGAAATAGATTGCCCAATCTATTTTTTATGCCTGTAAAAATATTGTCGAGATAGTAAGTTTAATATTGGCATTTGCTATTTCAGTAATATGAAGGTACTACACTAATAAACATGAGGGTAGCTTTTCTCAGTAGGTTTCAGAAATAGCTAAGAGCCGCTAGTTTTTGTAGTAAAACCTAAGAATGTCATAGTAACATGACTTAATTTTTCAACCTTTGATATTGATATAGGCAGGTTTGAAATGCAGTTGCTTGATTTAAAAAGTAAAGAAATATGGAGCACAAAATTCGAGTATCTTTGTGTCGATTTAGAGCTATTGGGGAGAAATAAATATGAACTAAGTTTACAACACACACACACACACACACAAAAGAGGTCTGCTTTAAAAGATCTGGAGAGGGAAGATATGTCGAATTTTAACACTTGGAATAGTATTTCTGACTCATATGATCTCAATTGAAGAAACTCTAGCTTTTACTATTCTTTCTTTATTTGAATCTACATATTCATGTGAACAATATCATAAGTAAATTAAGAAATCGGCTTATCAATGAGAACTCGGAATCGTGTCTCAATTTAAAAACTACATCATACAAACATGACTTACCCGTACTTTCCAAGGAAATGCGAGGCTAATGTTCACATTAATATAGTATTTATCATTATTTTTAAGAACACTTTTATATTATTTTACTAGTGATATTATTTAAATATATATTATCTTAAGAGTATGTTACGATATTTTATTTAATTTACTTATAGTAAAACTAAAACTTATTTAGCAAAGGCACAAGCTTGACTTTTAATCCTAATTAATTCCGTAATAAGGTCTCCTACTAAAGCAAAGCTTATGTTAAAAAAAATGGCTCTTTGAATAAAGTTCAATTGTAAATTATCTAGATTTGATTCTTTTGAATGACAAGAGTTGCCGATCACTGTGTGATCAAGACTATATAAACAACGTAAGACTGTATAAAATCACTACGAGCATCTAAGTTCGCAGAAAAATAGTCCATATAGAGATTTAGGCTGAATTGCCAGCTATTATTATTTTAAATATATTGCTTTAAAGTACAAAGAAACTTTCCTTCATAGTTCAAACTTATCCTATTAATTATTCACAATTAAATTTTTCCTTGAATTTTTAGGATATATTAACAACGAATCTCGTATTTTACGTTTACTCAATCAAACTACTTAGTTTAGCTTGTAAAAGTAATAAACAAAGTAAGGCTTTTTTAATTTTCATGTCGATTTGTCTTATTGGGAACTTACTGACTCGTTTGCAAATGTCATAAATTAGAAAATACATGCGTATATAGAGGTGCTGGTGAGCTTGACTGTACCTTTTAGATTAATTGGTTTGGACTACTCGCCTACCACCAAGTACCTCGTAATTTTGAACCACGGGCAGATGAAGAGATCACACCTGAGCTGGCACTCTCCTCTCCACATCCACGCTACAACACCAGCGGAAGGACTAAGGATGTCACAGACTAAGTGGACACGTCTCCAAACCACTGAGCTCCAGCAACCCAGTGAGGGAGAGTACCTGGTCACCCTCCGAATGTCTGTCCACGGCAAATGATGCTTCAGTTTTCTGATCTTAACGGGAAGCTACAGAGCCACTGGAGCCCAGTTTCGAAGTACAGAAAACTCTCGAGAACTCACTGCAGAGAATGTTCGTTCTGGAAGAAAAAATCACAATACCTATATCCTGTTTGTTATCAGAGAATGATATCGAAATCGAGACTTACCAATCTAAATAGCGAGAGTACACCAATATTTACTAGATACGAAAAATGGATGTATGATTAGAAAGGAATAATAGAGACGACACTCGGGCATAATAAACAATCACTAATGGCATTGTGTCGCAGATATTTTAACAGATGAAGGCTGTGTTAGATAGCATTTTAATAACTATATACTAGTTTTCATAATTACTTTCTGTAGACACTGGAGCGTGTTCACATGTAGAATAAGAAATGAAACTTGAAAAGATCTCAAGAATCCACCTCAATAAATGTGAAGACAAAATTATACAATACCAATCTCTTGTTGATTTTCCAACCAGGAATGATATGTATGTTATATTGCATTGTGTAAAGTCTGGCCTTATTACTGAGGCAAGAAGACTTTCTTATCTTTGCTAATTGAAAAAATTGTATTACAAGACCAATAATTTTAATTTCTTGCAGTAAATAATTAAAAGAGCCAGATATTATTAACTGCAATTGCGATCATGTCATTTTTCTTCAATTAGCAGTCTCTCATTTCCTGCAGATCAGTCACTAAAAAATTTAAATTTCTTATGGAATGAAATAGATTTGAAAAATGGTTATATTTTTTTCATTGATACTGTTACTCCTTTTTCAAGCCATTTTGTAAATACAAATGCTAAGAAGGTATTTAGAATCAAATAGTGTCCATTGGACGAGTTTCAATTTGCACTTGCTATTCTGAAAAAATGCCTATTCTGTTTTTTTATTTATTTATTTTTATTTATTTATTTTTTTTCGCCTACACTTAATATGCTCTTTCCATATTATAAGAAATGATGCTAAATTAAAATAAGAATAACAGTTCAAAATGCTTCGGCAAACTCTAAAATTTATTGCTGTTTCTAATTCTAATTGATCGAAAGAAACATCTAGTTGAAGTCCATGGATCCACGCAGACATGGTAAAGGGTATGAAATGCAGTTTCAGAGGTTGAAGAATTTCATGCATCAAAGGTTGAAGTCTGATTTTGCCTTGAGCATGCAAAGCGTTTAGCTGAGAATGTGGGCGAGTCTTCGTAACTTAGAAATAGGGTCAGAACTGAAGAGCCCAGACTTAGCTTATCAAAGGTGACATTTCACTTGGAAAACATTGTGACCACGACATATTTTATATCACCTAGTCGCCATTAGCGAAAACGACGGATCTTCGTCGGCATTCAAACTCACAACCTTCTGGTAATGAGAAAGATATCCTAACCAACTAGGCTCCCTCGACTATATCCTAATATTTAAAACCCGCTTTGATACCTCTACTTTTTCCCAAGTATTAGATTCTATCGTTTTAATTTTGAAAATCATTTTAGTCTTTGAATATAAGTTATGTTTCTCATAGAGACTTATTTTTGCGATTTATTTGATATATATACTCTCGTCCAATAACGTTAAGAAAATATAATAAAGACACAAAAAGGGTTACGTGATCTTTATTCGCTGAACATAAATCATAGACACAACAAAATTACGCTTACTTTCAAACGTTTCTTTTTACTTTAAATAATAAAACTGATACGTATCATATCTGATTTTAGACACAAAATAAATTTACCGATTGTTATTAAGTGGCAGTTAATGTGAAATATTATGCATTTTCTGTTGCTCATGATTTTTTAAAACTAAGTTGAAACTTTTATTATTTATATCACAGCGGAAAATTTTCACAATAATGTTTTCAAGAAAAAAAATTATGGCTTCTAATGATGTTTATGATCGAATGTGCTCCAAATCATGATTTTAACTTACATAATTGTGCATAGTTATTTTTCCCTTATTCTACAAAAGGAAGCGATATTGATACGTAATTTTTTTTATATAACCTAGCCGTAGACGATACATTTATATAACATGTAATAAAAACATCCTTACATTTATTAAGTCTTCTATTCTTTGGAAGTCTGTTCCAACATTCAATTGTTTTATTGATTTCAATTTTCCGTAAACAAAGTAATCATGGGTTACTAAATCTAGTTTAGTCGCAATTATTTTACTATTTTTTCATTTTTTAAACATTACATAGACATTTATCATATATATATATATATATATATATATATATATATATATATATATATAATTTATTTTTATGCTATATGTTTTCCGCAAAGGAGGGCTTATTTAACTCCACAATTTATTTAAAATACATTCTAAGTCTTAAAAAACTCACTGCTTGTCTCAGGCTGATATTCATAGCTCGTTGCTAAAGGTTCTGTGTAAGTTCTTGAAGTTATATATATATACTATATATATATATATACTATATATACATATATATATATATATATATATATATATATATATATATATATATATATATATATATACTAGGCATTCTTATAGTAATCCTATGGTAACTTGGCTCTTCCTTGTTCTATCAATTTGGAACTTCAAAATTGTTGACAAATACTTTATAATCCATTGTTAAAAATGTCCTCATATCCTAGAAGATTAACAAATAACGCTATATATATATCAGCTGACCGATGGCTGAGTGGTTACTGATTCCTGATCACTGGGTTCCGGGTTCGAATCCCGGTTCGGGCATGGATGTTCTTTAAACCCATATTAGCACCCATTAATCGTCTACAATGGATGTTGTCGCACAATAATCATCGAAGGTAGATATTGGGCTTTGCTCTTAAATTAGTATATTTTTGTTTAGTGTCACATTTTTTCGTTTCAGGTTTAAAAAAATGTTAAATATTAATTATGATGAAAAAAAAATAATCTACAGTAACAATCAAGAAATATAAACATTATATGATTATTAATAAATATATAATGGTGTAACTCTGATTTTGAATGGTACAAATTCAAATCGATTGTTTGACAAAGAAAGTTGCGTGTGATAGGCCTATTTCGTGGGGTGGGTGCTTGGGAATTTTTCTCCATTGTGAAAGATGTGTAAAATTCATTATGTGTGCATCTCCCAATAAAGCTAAGTGATGTGGGGTTTAAAGTGAATTATAAGAACTTTTAATAAAATCACTGCAATAAAATTCGCATCGAAATAGGAAGAGGAGTTATTCTTAAATAAATTTATTTATATAATAAGCCATTGTTTTTAGCTTGATAAATTTTTAAGAACTTAAAAATAATTCATATACATCAAAATAATTTAGAAACTTTTCTAAACATCATATATTTCTCATAATTAATAAATAAATCATGTCTTCAATGAAAACATTTCATTATATAAATAATAAACATATTTACATTTTGTATTTTGTTTCAGTGTTATGGTTATCTGGTGAAGAAAAACGTTGTTTACCTAGAAGGTTGCTTGTTCGACACTTAACCAATTAAATGGTAGTCGTATTCGAGAATTTTCATGCATGCTAACATTTGAAATGCATAATATTCCTTAAGGCCTCACGTGATATGTAAAAAAAAAAAATCCTGTTAACTCAGATGTCGACCACGTCACTTGACCAAGCCTTAACAGGACAAATAATTAGCTGTATTTAACGCTTTCATTCAGGAAAAATGAGGATCTAGAAGGGTAATAAAATAAAACAAACAGGAAAACTGTTGGAAAAACAATTCTATTGGAATTTGAAATAATATAATTTATTAGTAGAATTAAAATGCATTGCATATAAATTACATATTACTGAAAAATTATAATTCATAGAAATTTAATTGTAAATTATTTATTAACTATATAATGATAACTATTTCGCGAAATAGAATGAAATAATTCAAGTGCGATAAAGGCTATAGTAGCCTAATGAAAAAAAAAAAAAAAGAAAGGATTGTTATCGTGAGCGGAAGGTTATGAGTTTGATATATACCTGACTTCTACGAAGTCGGTTTACTAAGTGAATTCACAACCTTTTAATGTTTAGTAAATTTCACTTCGTGTATGTAATATGTAGAGATAAGTTCTGAATCACAATCAACATCTTTAAATGATCGCAATTGAAAATGAAAAAAAATATTTCCTCTAGTTGTAGCTTCTTTGATTTTAAAAATTGAGCAGGCGAAAAACGAGCCAGGAAAATTCCTTTCAAAATCTCCAATTAATAACCAAATTGATTTATTATTTCCTTCTTTCAAATGAGAAAAAAAAAAATGTTCTTCTTTCATAATTATTCAGGACTTTCGAACAGCTGAGTTTCAAAGACTGAGCTCCAAAAAAACAACTTAATTTATTACTCCAATGAGATTAACTGTATTTTGATGGTTTTCTTACGGTTTCCGCATACATAATTTATTAAAAATCAGCATCAATTATTAAAAAACAGGATATTTTTTTTATATGTATATTTTAAAAGTATCGATTGAACTTTTGCAGAGATGTAAGTGAAAAGTAAGAAGAAAAGCAAAAATAATTCAAAATGTACCAATAATGAAGTTTTTGATTATTATTTTCATTGATTCCATGTTAAATTAAATATGTACATTTGAACTGAATATTTTTTCAATGAACACTTTTTTAGTTACACAATCATTTTTTTAAAATTTATATATTCTTAAATTTAACATCTTTATAACGTCAAATATTCTTTCATCGATCTTTTTAAAAAATTTTTTATTGATGATGGTATATATCCATGCGTTGAAAAAGGGATGCAGAATCATAAGTCTATCATTCTAGTAGATGTAAACAGAATATAGAAACGTGACCAGCACCGCAGAATAATTGTTGCACCAGCATGCTTCCCTTTACTTAGCTCTGTGTTGGGTTCAACCACTTAGATAGAAACAGCCGGGTGGAGTCTTCGTGATTTTGAATCAGGGACCAAGCAGGCCTACCGCAACCAGAGGTATCACTTCACTTGGAAAACATTGCTACCACGCCCAGTTTCAACATGCCCAGACGCCTTTTGCTAACACGATGGATTTTCGATTAAGCCGAGATTCGAACTTACTATCTTCCGATAATGAGAATTATGTCCTAACTAACCAGGCCGCCGCGGCTCCACTGTAATATAGTACCAAACTATTATTCTTCAGGATTCGGAATCGACTCTACCCACTGCTGAGCAATGGAAGATGATGCTTCTGTTCTCAGCATGCATGCCCACCAAGATGAATTCTCAGATATTTTCCTGGCTTCATCCTTTGCAACACGTGAATAATGTAGCATCTATGAAGAATTCTCCCGGAAGACAATCTGCGCTGTAGTTATTAAAGCGCTTTAACACAGTTTCAAGAAGTTATGTTATCTAATTTGCAATGTCCAATCAGTATTGCTCAGTTTCTCAATGTCCTGTTAGAAGGATCACACTCTTCTACGAGTTGAAGTCACCTAACTCGATTTAGCCGCTGTCAAAAAATGAGAGATGAGTGTTGCGTTTCTGCTTTTCACGTTGCCATATCAGGTTGATGCTTGGAAGTTTTCCTTGCTACATGTACACGGCCCATTGTCTATAAAAAATTCTCCCGATAAGGTGTTCAAAGAAGGTTGTTCAAGTAATGGGTGTTCAAATGCAAACAGTTATCACGTGAACAACCTTCTTAGTAGTAGTAAGCTTCTTAATGGTAGTAATCTGTTTGGCTGTCTACTCTACAGTATCAAAACACTGCTGTTTGGCAAAGGTTGGGATTGAATTTGTGATGATCACACAGCCCTACAATTAGGCTATAGAAAATAGTCTTTGTCTGAGCCTTTTAATACCATGTAGTGAATTATTAAGCAGCTGAATATATTTTTGTAACACATTTGTACTATATATATTGCCATTTGGGAGGAGATGGCATTGATAGTGTGCTTCATGTGTCGCAACGGAAGAAATCGAGCAAATATCCCCTCTGACAGATTCTCTTGCAGAAAGCAAAAATGTAACATTTATCGTCTTCATAATGACTAGGATTGATCCTAGAGCTTTTCTCTCTAGAAACAAACATCATAAAGACTCGAAGTTAAGTTAATATTTATCACTAATGTTACAAATTAGAAAGATATGCATTTGTCGATATTTTTGATATTTTCATATAATACAATAAGCAATTTTAAATAATACATCGTAATATTGTACTATATAATTAATATATGTTAATGAATCTAGTTACATTTTTTAATATTATGTTATACATCAAAATATATACTTAAAAATATTATGAGAAAGCTATTGATATGAGGATAAAGTTGTAGTAATTACGAATATATTAGCACAGATATGTCTCAACAATTAATACCTGTGATATAAGTTTATTTTTATATATACAATGACAATGAAAAAATTATGCAGATTTGAGGAATTTAATAAATACTTATGTACATATGAATTATCAAAAAATGAATATTTGTGAAAATGAAACTAACGTTATTTGTAACTCTCTTTTTATTTACTAAATTATGAATGCCTTTAAAAATGTCTGTATTTTTTTTTATGTTTGTATTTTATATTAATGTAGGAAATCTTAACGATCCAAGCGAATAAAAATTCAGTATCTGAAGAATTTCTGAATTTAATGGCCCTTAATAATGCAAGTATTGTGGTTAAATGATAACTAAGAACTGTAAAATGAATGATGGAAGACATAAGACAAATGGTATAGCAAACTTTGTGGATATAAATTTCATGGAATTCCTTTACTATTTCTGTCGATGTAAAAAGGTGAAAGCAATATGCTATAAATAAATCAATACGAACATTTATAATGCAAGAAGTTTTTGTGACTAAAAACATACTGTCTTGAAACTTTTATTAAAGATAATGATAATATGTTTCGTGATGTATTCCAACCAATCAACGAAACTATTGTGCAGCTTTAATAAGCTGTTTATGCCAATACAAAATTTGATAGATTGGATAGAATATTGAAGAACTAATCATACAACTAGGTACGGCAACAGGTTTCTAAATCAAATATTTAAAAAAATATTATTTTGTTTTTTTAAAAAGCCACCTCAGTTTTATTCGAAGAACCGTTATTCTCATCATATCATATCCAGTTGTCACCCGGAAACAAGCGTCACCAACAGGTCGTGGTAAGGAGCCAGGGGTTTTATTGTTCCCATCAAGTAGAGTTTTCCATTGCCCGTCCATAGCCGCATCAGCATAAAGGGAAACTCTGTCATACTTTATTGTACTAAGGATTACACTTATGATGTTTCGCAAAGGGGGATTTGGCTGGACCTTTACAACGTATATGATGAATATAACTTTTGCATTTTTGCCAAAGTGACCCGGTTGACCAGCGCATTAGCTCTTGTCATCTGAAAGTATTGCATTCGAATTCCTACCCAAACTAATAATTTTCCTGTTCGCTAATGGTGACTGAAGCATATAAAATACATCTCGGTTGCAATATCCTCCGTGTAAAATGATATCTCTAAAGGTAGTAGACCATGATTGGGACTCTCCTTCTTGGTCTCTACGTCTAAATTACAAAGGCTGCCTTCGGAATCCATGATGTCATACCCACAGCTACCCCACTAGATAAAATGTTATCACTTCCGCAGCTGATTGGGCTGAAAAGGCAAGAAAAGGATTCTAACAGATGACCAATATAATAATGATGATATTTACATTTGAAGTGTAATCAGTGTTCCTCCTATGGTATGTTGAGATTAAAACAAAAAAAGAAGCTGTCTCAGATGTCAACCTCGTTTCTTGACTGTAGCTCGAAAATACTAAGCAGTTGATTATGCTTACTTCGGTCGGCAGGAATAACTAGAGGGAAAGTTATCACAAAGACATATAATTTGATCTAGGTTTTAATATCAGTGTGAATTTCGACTATGCAATTAATTATCTTTAATTGAAAATTAGAACAACGTTTAATTAAAAACAGTATCAAAATAAAATAGAAAGAATTAAATTTGTGAATAAATCGACCCCCAAAATCTTACTAAACTAGAACCCATTACATCAATACCCACCGCTGAAAATTAAATTGCTTCCTGGATGTCGAAAAAAAAAAATAGCAATGAAATACAATATTTCAAACTTTCAAAATATCAATAAGAAAAACGAAACAGTTTTTATTCAGAAAATCTAACATCACAGAGATTATATTTCATAATTCATTTTTCCGGAAGTTTCTGAGAGTTTTTGAATCTTGAGGGAAAAATAATGATGCGTTATATGTAGAATGAGCTCGTTATATTGTAAGAATGAGAAGATAAATGTATTTATCTTCTCATATTATTACAATCTAACGCATTCGCATATATATTACAATGTTTCTCTCCGTATATATTTTATATTTCATTGGACTGGGTTGAATGAAATGTGCAATATATATTACACAGGAAAGTTCTAAAACTATATATTTAATAATTTTTATTTAAAATGAAAAAATTTATTAAAATACTATCTATATTTTTAAACTTTTTTTCACTTTGTTTATTCTCATAATTCTTAATTTCCCTTTGTATTTTTCTTCTTTTCTTGTTATAAATTGAAAAGAGATATTTTTCAATAAAAATATTGCTTGATTGCTTGACTTACTTCCTCACGGGGTATCATTTCACTTGGAGGATATTGCAACCACGTCATATTCAATGCGCCCCAGCCACTTTTAATGAATACGATTTTCAGTTAAGTTGGGATTTCTACTCATTACCTATCGATGATGAAAACGATGGAATAACCAATCAGCCCTTGCATCCTCACCCGTGTTTGGTGTTTGAGAGACCTTCCTGCTTTCAAAAGCACGTTTATGGTAATTTAACGTCACTGGCATTATATTTTCCCCAAGTTATACTAAAACATCAAAATATTATTTTCAAATTTACAAGTCTAATTAGAATATTATTACGTTAATCAAAAGTGAGATAAGATCAGATTAATAAATTCTTTGTCTTGTCATAAATTCCAAAATTTTGAATCTCTAATAGAAATAGTTGAAATTTTTATAATGTCGTTGGGATTATATAGTTTTTCTTAATAAAAATTGCAGTAATTAATATATAACTTTTTAAAGTTTTCCTAATCCTCTAATTTATATATTTATTTGCCGTAACGCTACTGTTTTTTTCAATGTATTTTAAATTATTTAAATAACTGAGATTTAGCTTATACTTTGGTTTATTAAAGAAAATATTTCTTTGTACTGGAAGATCTCATATTGATTCCAAACAACGCTAATTTGTCGTGTTCAACAGTGGATTTTTTTTCACCCATGAGGTCATAAATGCATAATTTTATCTAAGTAATTTTGAAACAATTTTACTGTAAGTTTCACTAGTAAGAAGTTTTTTGTGCTGATAAATCATAGTGACACAGTAGCGTCGCAAAACTTGTTCTCTTGTTGTAGAAGTGTCCAAATTCGTTCTAACCAACGTTATGCATTGGATTTGGTTTGTTTGTTTCGCAAATCATCTTATTACATATAAGGCCAAATTAAATCACGACCTACACTTTAATGTGGATTCCGAATCATGACAAGCATGCATGCCTAAGGAGAGATTCGAACCCACGAGCTGTACAGGTAGAGCCGACGTTCAGATCGTTACGAATTCGATTGAAAATTCGGCTGTTTAACATCGAGAGATATAGTTCTAAATCTACTTGCTGCATATGCCTTTATAAGAATGTTTGCTTATGAATTTTACAGTTTTCGTGACAAAAATATACCGTTAATTTCTATATTTAAACTCTAAAAATAATATAAAAAAGAGAATATAGCATATTATGTTATATATCTAGAAAAATATAAAATATCTGTCAAAGACATGAATCATACTTGAGAAAAAGGAATTAGTACTACAAATCTCACGTGAAAATAAGCTATATCAATCAGACCGCTGTAGTTTATTTGGTTGAGGGTCTCATTGGTTATTGAAGATCCACCGTGTCCTGTAATAGACGTTGGGACACATTTAATACGTTGCAGGCGCAATATCCTCCATGTAAAATTATACTTCTGTATGTTCAAAACCAAATATGAGTATTTTCTGATTGGTTTCTGCTTTTAAATTACAAAGAGAGACCCACTTGGCACACTCCTGAGCATCCCACTATGTAAGGGGCCATCACTTCAGCCCCTTGTAGTGTTAACAATTGGAAATCTTAGTAGACCCAGCATTATATAACAACATAATATCAATCACTAGCAAACTGTACCCGTATAGATCTTTCCATTTCGTTTCAAATATTTACGTTTAAAAAGTTTTAAGTTTAAACATATAACTTTAGAATTTAAACTTAAGTTATTGCATCCTTATTAAGCTTATATTTCAACAGAACTAAATATGTGCCTAGATCATATATTTAGTTCCGTCGCATTAATGATACCACCTGTTAAAAGCAAAATAGTATATACCATTCGTAATCGTACAGGTAAGATGAAGTCGTACGTACAATCGTACAACGTACAAATAGATTCCTGAAGGTATTCACTGGCCCATCGAACAGAAACAGAACTAATTATTAAATATTTTTGTGCGCAAATTATAACGGTATATTTAAAAATCCAAACAAAAACATTTGTCTGAAATTTTACTTTAATCGTGAAAAATGAATTTTTCACGATTAAAGTAAAACTATTTAACTTATAAAATATAATGAAATAATTTATTTAACAGTCTCTTAAAACAACATTTTGCATGGCAAAATGAAATCAACTCTCTTCAGTTATGAAGTTATTAAATTTTGGAGTGAAAATTTTTTTCATCCGCATTTCCCGAGCGGTGACATATTCGCAACAAAGAAAGCACGTTTGGTGAAGAGAGCAAAAATTTTACTTTTCCTAAAATAATAAAAAAAAAAAGAAGTAAATAGCATAATTTTTTTAAAACAAAAATATAATGTGAATGCCGAAATATGGGAACACTTGTTATCATAAATATTTTTTCTCTATCCTCAATAGTAATATATATATGAGTCTTATAATGGCCATTTTATATATCATTTGCACACTCTTTTATATGTATTATGTAATTTCAATTATATATGTATGATGTAATAATATATGTGATGTAGTAATATATAACGTTCAATAATTTGGCCTCGGAAAATTGTAATAAATTAAAAATGACACTTCAAACTTTTATTTAATTTTTGTTTTATCCCGAATTAACTTTTCAGCTAGCCAACGGGGCACAATTTACATACCTACATATGGGATGCAACCGATTTTCTGATTTCTATGTGAAATAAAATTTTCCATTATATGTAATGGAATACAGACAAACATTAATCATATACCTTTTCTTTTTTTTTCTTTTTTTTTAATGTAAAGAAAAAGAAAGAAAATGCTAAACCAGTCTTTAATATAATGTACATAGTACATAAATATAATTTGCCATAAGTATTGCCAACAACATACTTTGATCAATACGATAGTGCATTATGCATGAATGATACCTTGGTACTTTATGATTTATTCATGCTCGTGTTTCGCTTTCATTGCAACAAAAAAATGAGTTTTATTACTCATTGATGGTTTTTCCATGTTGTCGTTGTATCATTATAAAAGATCGTTTTTCTTGGAAAAAATCACGGATTGAAGTCTTCTATGTTATCAAAAACTTTTAACAATTTTATCGATTAGTTTTTCTATTTATACTTATTATGAGATAGCTATATTTAACTGATGTTATCCCAACAACAAAAATTAACCACAAATAAATAATAAGTAAAATTTTTGGCTTGTTAGTGAAATTTATTACTGAGACTATTAATTAAATAAAGATTTCTAGGTAAACTACTCACTTTATATAGAAATTTGATATTAGATTTTAAATTTCTAGATAAATGTGAATAATTTGTTTAGATAATTTATGTTGAACAAATAAAAAGTTTATTTTTCTTCCATTTAAATCATTAAATTTTTTTTTAATAATAGGAAAAAAAAACATTTTAGAAAAATTACCGATATTTAAGTCTGTTTATTCCTTATAAAATGCCTGATCATTTTTTTGGTAACACTTAACTGAAAATTTCTTAAGTAATTAATTTCTTAAAATATATTTTGTTATTATCTTCATCATACAATCAATCATTTTATTAGAATTTAAGATTTTATTTTCTAGTCTCAGTTTTCTAATAAGTTAAAAAATAAAAATTTATTCAAAATATTATTTTCCAATTAATTTTGGTGGAGTTAAAGTATAATTACATGGAAAAATTTGGAAATATTCCAGATTTTTTAAATTATTCAAAAGTACTTTGCAACGTATTTCATTGAAATATGATTGGAATTTTACTATTTTTCGTAATTCATGAAAGTAAATTATTCACAAAATGATAGATCAAAATATATGATTAAAAATCTGTGATTATACATTGCAATGTGATTGTGTGATACAATGATTGTGATTATACATTGCGAATGCATTTTATGCAGATTTACTTGAATTATGCAGTTTCCACAAAAAATAGTTAACTTATTTTCACAGAAACTCTCTTACTTTTTACATGGATTGAATTAAGGAACTGATCAAAAAAATGTTGAAGGATATCTTAATGAGTTTGTGTTGAAATTTGAAATAAATTTTGTTTTATATCTTATAGACATTCATACAGGTTTTTATTCTTTATTTCAAAATTTCTAGTTTACTACCTTAATTAAGTAATTTTATATAATAAAATTTTAATGACATCCGCCGAAATTTTAAATGGGGAAAATTAACAATTCTTTCAAATCAACTTGTCACAGAGGACTGAACATAGTACACACTCCTTAAAAAATAGTTCAATCACACCTAGAAAGTTCTTTGATCATATTGATATTTCGCATGAAATTTCTATACTCAAATAACGTAAAGGATTGAATTTCAAATTCAATGAACATTGATTCCTATCATGAAGTGCATTTCTACTTGTATGATGAAAACACCGGAGACAGTTGCGTAAAAATTTACCTTTTCCAGTTGTCTTATAGATCGATATACAGAGAGTCAAAGAGACGTTAGACACATATTGAATAATGATATCAAAAACCTATCGTGTTTCTAAAGGCAGCTGGACGATTTCAAACATATCATTGCACACAGTTGGGATACATTAAACTAGATTGATAAATAGAGTAATTAGCAATCATCGGCCCATGTACATCCTTATGTGAATAGGTCTGGTAACATAGATTGCAAGGAAGAACTTATCTGCCTATTTTATTCTGGTTCACAAATGAGAATCAATATGAGATGATTATGTTTAGATCTTTGCTGCCCCTAGGGTATCATTGCCAACTATTCAATGTGCATCAGTTTCTTCAAAACTACTCATTAAAACATTTACCATCTGAAGGTATTTAATGATTAAATTGTTACTTTAAGACCTTTATATTTTTATCCCTAAAACATTTGCAAAGTCGTCTCCTGTAGTATCGTAGCCGAACATTATGATTGCCACTAAACTGGCACTGCAATGAATATCTAGCCTTTCTTGGATTAGATTGCTATCGCTTTGTGCATGGAGGACCTAATGAATGGTTTCAACGAACTTTAGTTTATAAATATTAATTCAGGTATAATTGTGTGGGGTGTTGCCTGTAAGGATAATAGGTCTTCTTTGGTTATATTGGGTGCAATTTTAACAGCTAAAAGAAGTGTAAAATCCATTGGGCAGTCGTCGGTATTTACATTCATGCCGTATCATTCGCATTCGTATCTAGCTTTCAACAACATGTCAATCTTCAAAATGATAACATATTTTTGGACTATTCAGTGTGGTAAATATTTTTCGTGTGTAAATAAGGTGAATAGACATATCACCAATGAGAAATGTCTGAAACTAAGCCATCAACTACTGTAAGCCATCAGATCCGGTTACTCCAAAATTGCGCAGATTTGGATCAATGATTGATAAATGTTCGACAGAATGTATCATGGGAGAACATTAGTAATCTTTATCACTGATCACGTGGATGTGTGAAAGCATATATCGTTGAAAGGGATAATATCATCAACTACAGATTTCAATATTTAATGTGAAATTATTTGCTGTTAAGGGTTTCTCTCTCTCTCTCTCTCTCTCTATGGGCTAAAAGTGATAATTATTCTATTATTTGCATAATGAAATGTACTTATATTTAATTTATAAAAAGTAGCTTTATATAAGATTTTTTCAAATTGGGAGGACATTAGACATCTTTATATCCTCCTTATGACATTATGAATCATTATATTCAAAAGAGTAGTATCACCGTTCATTAAAATCCTAATTAAACTATTTCTTTTTGATTTATCGACCATCTGAACATATTCAACCATGATTAAACCAATTGTGCCAAATAAATTTCTCTCTTTCTACCAAATTTTCTAAAATTACATGTATTTGCTATGCGTAGTATAAATGCATAGCAAATATATGTAATTTTAGAATTTTTCGATACAGCAAAAAGTATCGTAAATATATTTTACGATACGATATATATATATATATATATATATATATATATATATATATATATATATATATATATATATATATATATATATATATATATATATATATATATATATATATATATATATATATAAGTAAAGAATTATTATTTAATTAAGTATCATTTTTGCATTCAAATAATTTAGAATAAATTAATAATTTAATAAACTCTTTCATTTATTCTAAATTACCTAAATTCAGAACAGCGAAACTCAATATAGCATTTAAACAGTTAATATACACTCATGTCCTTAAATTAAGGATAACTCAGAATCACAAAAACTGAACTCTAAAATAAAAATTTCGCATGTGTAGGATTATCACACATATCTTGAAGAATAATATGCAAATTACAAGAAACCACCAGATGGCGCCGATAGTACGTCACAATGACAAGAGTATAACAGAGGGGTATATAAGGAATGCCTGAAAAGGAGTAAAATTGTTAACAAGCCTTTTAAAAGACTTTCAGAGCAATAATCGAATAGTTATGGCACAAAAGTAGAATTTGGATGTTGTTTTACGTGGTAAAATTATCGGCCACTTGGAATGTGGACGTACTCAGCTGGAAGTATCCGGGGAAATTTTAATCGCCCAGATTGTCCTCTCCAGGCTTTGGCAACGGTTCCAAGATGATGGTAATGTGAGTAGAAGCTACATTGCAAATCGGCCCTGAGTTACAACGCCGAATAAGGGCCAGTATTTGACAGCTACTGCCAAAAGAAACAGACGGAATACAGCATTAAACCTATCTTGTCAGCTCTCTTCAGCTACCGGCATGACAGTTTCAAGGCAGATCGTGTACAGAAACTTACGGCACATTGGTCTATATGCTCATAGGCCAGTCAGATGTGCTCCACTTACCTCAACTCAATGTCGCCTGCGGTCAGCCTGGAGTAGAGAGCATGGACACCACAACAGTGGTCTTGCGTGTTGTTTTCCGACGAGTCCAGGATTAGCTTTCAATCTGATTCTCGTCAAACTTTCATATGAGGAGGGCCCGGTACCCGTTACCACTAAGAGAACACCCATTGAACGATACCGTGGTGCAGGGTTTCTCGTTTGGGGAGGAATTATTCTGGGTTCCAGAACTAACCTGCTTGTTCAGAATATAACCATCACAGGCCACATCTATCGGGTGCAGAATTTCTGTTTATAGATGACAACTCCCATCCTCACCGTGCAAACATTGTAGATGAATGTCTTCAATTGGAGGATATCACCCGTCTGCTTCTGTCTCTTTCTTTGCCTAAACTTGCATTATCCTTAATTTATGAACACGAGTGTACTATGGTTATGTGTGAGGATTGTGTGCTTTATTATATTATTCTTTTCATATTATGAAATTTTTGAAACACACAAACAAAGATAATCATCTTCCATTACAGAATGTAATTTTAAAATTTGTACTTTTCTTCAGAATTTAACTGTATTTAGAATATTCGAATCTATAACATTTTTAAATTGTAGGCAAAATTTAATTTTCTCATTTTTATTTTCACTTAATTATTTTACCATATAATTTTCTCCTAAGCAGAATGTATGAAATATGTTAGCATAATTTACAGCAGAATTCCGTTACACAATACAGGGGAACTCCAATTATCTGAATCAATTGAGCATACCCTATTCGGATACTGGATTTTTTTCGAAAAAAAAGGGTTCAATTACTTAATAATTGTATGTTGGAAACGGGAGAAAAACGATATATTTTTAAAAAATGAATTAAAAAAGAGTTTAATGAAAAGAAACCTTTTCACAGGTTAAGATGCGAGCACAAATGCTGTACATTAATACAGTATGTATGTACAGTGCTTGCTGAACATCTCGTTCAGAGTAAGCTCTTTCGCTGATTCATCATCCAAGTCACGCATCAGCTAGAGCTAGACAATGAGAATTTGCATGTGATCAAGGTCGGGCTGACCCCTCATCCGCTTCAAAGCAGTTTCAAACTGGGAAATGTTTAACTAGTTGATGGTCCCCTAACTGCTTTAACTTGGACATTAAGATTATCTTCTTCCTCAACACTTACAATAAGTTGATCATTACTTGGTATTTGAAATCCAGTGTCTTACCTAATATCCCTTCTACTTTATCTTCAGCGATAATTTCTAAGCACCCAGGAATTTTCAAAAGAATGTTTTTGAATCCCTCAAGTGATACGCCATTATAATTTTCTTCCTTCTTTTAACTTTTATTTTCTTGAATCTTTCCATTTTTACATTTTCTGTCTCTTCTTCAGTCTAATTCTTTTTTTTTTTTTTTTAAATTCTGAAAGCGATTCAGATAATTATCAATTCGGATAACTGTAGCTGTAGTGAATTGCATTAACAGAGTGTGAAAACTTTCATTGATTGAAACTAGTAATCAAAATGTAGAAAAGCATCAGCTATCTTCAAATTTCCAAGATAGTAAATAAATTTCTAATATGTAGCAAATAATCTTATATTCAATACAGCATTGTATTCATTCATACAAATTTGAAGATTTATGTAATTCCATCTGAAAATTACAAATTTTCATTGATAGAAACAAATGTTCTATAAACGAACTGGCGGGAACTTCCTCTGGAAGATATGATTTGGTATGTAGCTGAAAATGTAATTATGGAACTAAATTCGGATATATTGACATGCAAATTTCATCTAGAAACATTGTTTAATGTTTCTAGTATAATGTGTTGAAAAATTCTGAATCTTTTACAATATTTCATCTGGAATGATTATATTCCGTATAATGGAATTCCATCGAATAGAATAGAAATTGTCAACAATGTAAACAAATGTTCTAAAAATGGAGCGTTTCCTAAAAAAAATGGAATTTTTTTAGGAAACGCTTAAAGTATTTGATACAGAGCATAGCAAATTAATATTCATTTTAAATTATGAAGATTTGAACCGTCGAATCCAGGTATGCATAAATGGAACAAAAAATTTTAAATGTGTCTAACATTTAACAAAAATTTTATTTTTCTTAAAAAGAAAAAAAAAATTCTAAATTTAGACTAAGTTTTCACTAATAGAAATACCCTAAAAATATAACCTAGAATTTTTTTTTTTTTTTTTTTTTTGCTTCTACAAGAGTTAATATGATGCATGGTTAAATATTTTAAAGTATATACAATGAATAAATCTTAACCAAACCACTAGTGGTTATATTATTTGTTTACAACCCAATATTAAATAAAACTTTTATATAATTTCAAATGTATTAACTAAGCTTTTTATTCTAAACCACAGGAAGCCAGAATATAAATCATACATTTTCTTCAACAGAAGCAAATATTCTAAACTTTAGAGCTAAGAACTATCTTCTGCTCATTTGGAGACTTGATCTGGAATATAGCAAACAATATTACATAGATAACAAATATAATACAAATTTTCAATAGTAAAAATAAACATTCTAAGAATAGATTTTCCAATATTCTTGCTCCAATTCCTAACGGATTTGACATGAAATACAGCAAATAAATTTACTGTCTATATGAAGATTGTTCGTTATGATGAATGTAAATCTTCCTCAATGGAAACGGATGTTCAAAAAACGGAATTTAAGAAACTTTTTTCAGTTTTATAGAATTTGATTAATCGACAAATTTTGCTCCCTTTAAAACTGCATAATTGTAGGTACAAGTCTAAAATTGGCCAGGAGAAAATGACAACAAACATAACGACATTTTTTTTTTTTTTTTTTTTGCAAATTATAGAAAATAGTTTAAAATAAAATGCCGTTGATAAAATGTTATTCTTTTTAGGTTTCCACATTTAAAAAGCTTCCTTTCCTTGTTAAAATAATGAATTTATAAAGTACTCATGTTCAAATATTTTTATATATAAATTGTACCACAAATAATCGCAATGTTCTAAAGTATTAATATCAAATTTTTTTAAAAATGTTTATATTTTATTTTAATTGCTAAATAAATCTTACTAGGAAACAATATATTAAAACATTTTTATGTCAATTTGGCGGGATATACTCCAACTTCTACTTAATTGATTGACGAGATTTCAAACCTATGCCGACCTTTGAAGAACTTTTAATTCTTTTTATTGTATATTAATCTATGCACATCTATGCGAAATAAATGCATCTTCTTTTCTTTGATACTAAAATTAACCAGCATAAGCATTTCCTAAAAGAATTATTAAATAGTTTTATTAGCTTTGTGTATTTGCATGTTCGTTATTTGCTCACAAAAGCTAAGGGAACTAGGATTCTAACTAAAATAATTCCGAGGAAAGAATCAAATCTACAATGAAGTACACACAGTATACACAAAACTAACGGCCTTAAGGATTTCAAGAGAGCTAACCACATTAAGTTACGATTTCAGTGATTTTTAAATGACAACACACATTTGAATTACAATTCAAAAATTATAGTTTATTTTTATCAAGCAATAAGATTAAAAAGAATGACATAATATTTTACCTAGAAACTCACATTTTAAAATTAGTTAGAAATATGTGAATTCATTATTAAAAAGAAAATTCAGAATTAGAATTTCTGCGAAAATTTTCTACGTCTCTTATTCAAATCCCGTTGTTGAATTAAGTATTATATTTTTAAATATCTTAATGTTCACTGCTTTATAAAAAAAAACCCATTGAAATATTATATTTAACATCTCTAGTTTTCACACTAATATATCTTAGATTAGAAACAAAGAAAAAAACATTTCTAAGACAGATATTCGGTTTCATTTAGGCCTTCTGAAAAACTAATTATGAACACTAAAAAACTTAATTAGCTTGATGAATGACCCTCACATCAAATGGCTTAAGACCACTCAAGATGACTCTTAAATTTTCTATGATCTTTTTGTTAAGATGCAACAGTTTTCCTGTGACTCAGATCTAAATTTAACTTGAATCTCTACTTAATTTATAAGAGATAGATATGAGTAATTTTTTATATAAGTCTATAATGTGTTATATTTATTTAATGTGCTCTCATTTTTTGTGTTAACTTCTTTCAAGAAAAAAAAGTGGTTCTTAATGGCTAGCACTTCAGCAAAATATTTTTGTTTTATTGAAGTGGGTAAATGGGATTACTGGGAATTAGAACTCTCGTTTTGTATCAAGGACTTGTAACCAGGAAAAGAAATGCAATTATTTTTTAAACAACCAAAAAAGTAGTTTTATATTTGAGTAAAAAATTATTTTAACATTAGCACTACAAAATTTGTTTTTAATATAATTTATTTTTAAGTTCTTTAAAATATAAATTTCTTAAAAGGAGATTAATTATATCCTTAAATTTTTATTATTCCGATTGTAATATTCATAAGACATGTTTATATTACTAGAATGAAGTAGATAAAATAACCAAGTCTGTGATTCACTGATTGATAAAGAAAAACTTTCTTGTTATGCCTGTAAGGCAGCGGATTCGATACTAAGTTCAAGTAAAGGTCATCCTGTTTAAATTCTTAAAATATGTTAAAAACTTGTAAGATTTAATGTATCTATACTGGTGGGATGTAAAAATTTGAGAAAAGAAATTTTGCAAATATATCTGCCCTAGGTTAGTGGATAATCCTCAAACTATATATATATATAACTTTCCGGTAGACCTAATATATATATATATATATATATATATATATATATATATATATATATTAGATCTACCGGAAAGTTCTGTCCCTTTTTGGAATAAAACAAATTACCAATTTTTCATAACAGTAATAAACTTTATTAATTAATATAATTGCCATCTTTAATAATGACAATGTAAGGCTAATTTGTATACTCCATTTTTGAAAAATTGAAACAGTGCTTGATTGATATGTTTTTCATATTTGTATTTTTTGCCATTCCAAGAATTCTTGTAAGGACAAAAACAAATAATAGTTGGAGGGTGATAAGCCCGTGAAATATGGTGTATGGGGCAGAATTTCCCAGAGTAGTTTTGTTATTTTTTGAAAAAAATTTTTCTTGGCTTCTTTCTTGGGCTGCTTTTTCTTGGAATAATGTCGGCCTCTTTCCTTGGACCGCTCCCATTAAATTATTCATTAACTGACAATACTTTTCAAAATTGAGCTTTTCGTTCAATTTTTAATGATCATACTTCATTGGTCCCCAAATGTCCTATCATTACGCAACATTCTCTTATTCAAAGTCAAATTGTTTTAGAGACAATGCTCCCTTTCCCTCACGATGCTTTCATAGGTAATCCATTTTTCATCCCCAGTTATCATCCGATTCAAGACGGGTTAGATTTTGATCCGAACAAGCTGAGATAAGGCATGTGATGACTCTTTCATCAAAATTCTTCTGACTTAGTTCACGTGGCACCTATTCTAAAGACTTCCACACCAATTCTATGTTCCGAATATGTCAAAAATAGTTTATTGAGCTGAATTCCAATGTTGTAGAAAATGATCTTGCTCTAGCACTGTTTTAACATATCGTCACAAATCAACGGACAGAACTTTCCGGTAGACCGGTGTATATGTATATGCATTGAACTGAAAACCTGAGCATTAACCATTTTGTTAACCAGTATGTGACATGCGAATAGATTGTAAGATCGCAATAACACATAAATTGTTTGTTTGAAGAAAATTCACAATAAAGAAAATTATCAATGAGAGAAAAAGTAAAAATTTTGAAAATACGGTTCGTTTTTTTTATTTTTTTTTTATTTTTATTTTTTTTTAATTTTATTTTATTTTTTTTTCTTAATATTTATATTATGATTATTTTAAATAAATTTTTTTCTCAATACATATTTTAATTTATAATATATATTATTAAAACATAATTTTCATAATATAAATTGAGTAAAATTTAAAAAAAATACTTTTACCATGCTATTGCGTGGAATTTTACTTCATTTTTTAACCATAACCATACAAAACGTGTTCTGTGGTTTTGATTGAATAGTTATAGGAATTGTTTATTTAATTTTTAACTCCGCTTTTATCGAGAAATTCGCAAGTTACGCAGACCGCAACTTACGTAAAATATTTTATAGGATTATTTTGTTATTTATTTTAAATGTCACACGGCAGAAATGCTTATTCTTATTGCACTGAAAATCACGAGTTTTAATGATTTCTACAGTTTTTTTAATGTTTTTTAGTTATAATTCCTAGAATTTTCCCCTTTTACATTCAAATGTATAAGCAAACTAACGTTGTTTTAAATCCAATGTTTTTAAATATGGCATTAATAAATATTTTCTTTTATTAAGGTTAAATATGAGCGCAAATAAAAATTCATAGAATCAGTTTAGAAACTATGAAAGAAACATCATGTTTTAACTTATAATATAAAAACACGAGAATAAAATTTCAGTTTTCTGACTGCTAATTTAAATATTTTCCTTAATTTGTAACAATTTAATTAATTTTAGTTAATGTAACATAAAAATCGAATTCTAAAGCTTGAAATCTTTTCGTGTGTGTATGTGAGAAATAATTCTTGGTGTTTTTAACTGATAATTTAATTTTTATTACATTTTTAATGAACTTAAAGATTGAAAATTAGAGTTTGAGACATAATTACGTAGATAATACCATTAGAAACTTACAAAAATGAATTAATATGAGAGAAAGAGAGAGAAAAATCATTTTATTTTTATTCAATCTCCTTTAAGAATCTGTATACTTACTCTTCTTAAAATATTTAAAAAGGAAAACAGTTACTTGCTACCCATATTTATGACTTAAATATTTATTTATTTTTTAATTATTTTTTTTCTTCTTTTAAACTGCGATTTTCAAGGTTTTTTACGTAAGATAGATGAGTTTTTTTGTTTACGTAAAACAAGTCAAAAGAACCGAACTTTTGTTACGTAACATAATATTTTTGGTTTAGTTTTTTTTTTACAGCGTTTTCACCACCATTGCTATTTAAAAACAACTTTTTTTTTTCTTTTACTTTTTACATTTTACATTAATATTCGAAAATATTGGAGTGCTTTTGTAGAATTTTCACTGCCAAAATCGCATTACCATCCAATAAATAATCTTTATTAGTTTTATTCGTAAATACCTTTGTTTACTTTCATTCAGAACGGTCGATATCGGACAGAGCAACATAAATCCAGGAATCTTTAATTTCTATTCTTGGCGAAAAAATGGCGAAAGCTTTTTAATAACGTATTCATAAATACCGGAATTTTTCATCTCATAAAATGGATTTATTGGAAATACGTTATGAAACTCCCCACCTCTTTAAGGTAAAAGCTTACCATGTCCTTCCGCTCATTGGAATGAAATGCATCATACTCAACTTAGTTATTCTTCAATAGTAAAGAAGTGTTTTAAAACTGTTATTTCAATCCATATTATCAGAAATCAAGGTGGTAGATAGGGATATTTTCCTGACATTCTCTTATTATTATTTAATGTATATTAATACCGACCCCTATCTATGAATGTGTTCTCCTGGAAATGAAAGCGTTATAAGTGGAAAAAAATTAATGTCGATTTTTTTTCGCCGACTCCAAAGTAAATGGCATCAATATTTTAAAACAAGCACATCTTTGCTCAGTGGTAGGACAGTATTGTTCTGAATAAAACCGCCATTCGAAAAAACACTTCAACTTGGAACAAATATTCGTGGGCTTCTGTTCTCGGTTCCTACTTCTATCGAGGTGAGTGATTTGGACTTTTCCAGATTCATCCCATAGTAGTCATGGAATATTATTCTTATATATATATATATATATATATATATATATATATATAGGTATATATAATATTATATATATATATATATAATTTACCTTTTCCAGTTGTCTTATAGATCGATATACAGAGAGTCAAAGAGACGTTAGACACATATTGAATAATGATATCAAAAACCTATCGTGTTTCTAAAGGCAGATGGACGATTTCAAACATATCTTTGCACACAGTTGGGATACATTAAACTAGATTGATAAATAGAGTAATTAGCAATCATCGGCCCATGTACATCCTTATGTGAATAGGTCTGGTAACATAGATTGCAAGGAAGAACTTATCTGCCTATTTTATTCTGGTTCACAAATGAGAATCAATATGAGATGATTATGTTTAGATCTTTGCTGCCCCTAGGGTATCATTGCCAACTATTCAATGTGCATCAGTTTCTTCAAAACTACTCATTAAAACATTTACCACCTGAAGGTATTTAATGATTAAATTGTTACTTTAAGACCTTTATATTTTTATCCCTAAAACATTTGCAAAGTCGTCTCCTGTAGTATCGTAGCCGAACATTATGATTGCCACTAAACTGGCACTGCAATGAATATCTAGCCTTTCTTGGATTAGATTGCTATCGCTTTGTGCATGGAGGACCTAATGAATGGTTTCAACGAACTTTAGTTTATAAATATTAATTCAGGTATAATTGTGTGGGGTGTTGCCTGTAAGGATAATAGGTCTTCTTTGGTTATATTGGGTGCAATTTTAACAGCTAAAAGAAGTGTAAAATCCATTGGGCAGTCGTCGGTATTTACATTCATGCCGTATCATTCGCATTCGTATCTAGCTTTCAACAACATGTCAATCTTCAAAATGATAACATATTTTTGGACTATTCAGTGTGGTAAATATTTTTCGTGTGTAAATAAGGTGAATAGACATATCACCAATGAGAAATGTCTGAAACTAAGCCATCAACTACTGTAAGCCATCAGATCCGGTTACTCCAAAATTGCGCAGATTTGGATCAATGATTGATAAATGTTCGACAGAATGTATCATGGGAGAACATTAGTAATCTTTATCACTGATCACGTGGATGTGTGAAAGCATATATCGTTGAAAGGGATAATATCATCAACTACAGATTTCAATATTTAATGTGAAATTATTTGCTGTTAAGGGTTTCTCTCTCTCTCTCTCTCTCTATGGGCTAAAAGTGATAATTATTCTATTATTTGCATAATGAAATGTACTTATATTTAATTTATAAAAAGTAGCTTTATATAAGATTTTTTCAAATTGGGAGGACATTAGACATCTTTATATCCTCCTTATGACATTAATAACTTAAGCTTTTTAATAACGTATTCATAAATACCGGAATTTTTCATCTCATAAAATGGATTTATTGGAAATACGTTATGAAACTCCCCACCTCTTTAAGGTAAAAGCTTACCATGTCCTTCCGCTCATTGGAATGAAATGCATCATACTCAACTTAGTTATTCTTCAATAGTAAAGAAGTGTTTTAAAACTGTTATTTCAATCCATATTATCAGAAATCAAGGTGGTAGATAGGATATTTTCCTGACATTCTCTTATTATTATTTAATGTATATTAATACTGACCCCTATCTATGAATGTGTTCTCCTGGAAATGAAAGCGTTATAAGTGGAAAAAATTAATGTCGATTTTTTTCGCCGACTCCAAAGTAAATGGCATCAATATTTTAAAACAAGCACATCTTTTGCTCAGTGGTAGGACAGTATTGTTCTGAATAAAACCGCCATTCGAAAAAACACTTCAACTTGGAACAAATATTCGTGGGCTTCTGTTCTCGGTTCCTACTTCTATCGAGGTGAGTGATTTGGACTTTTCCAGATTCATCCCATAGTAGTCATGGAATATTATTCTTATATATGTATATATATATATATATATATATATATATATATATATACATATATATATATTTATATATATATATATATATATATATAATATTATATATATATATATATAATTTACCTTTTCCAGTTGTCTTATAGATCGATATACAGAGAGTCAAAGAGACGTTAAACACATATTGAATAATGATATCAAAAACCTATCGTGTTTCTAAAGGCAGATGGACGATTTCAAACATATCATTGCACACAGTTGGGATACATTAAACTAGATTGATAAATAGAGTAATTAGCAATCATCGGCCCATGTACATCCTTATGTGAATAGGTCTGGTAACATAGATTGCAAGGAAGAACTTATCTGCCTATTTTATTCTGGTTCACAAATGAGAATCAATATGAGATGATTATGTTTAGATCTTTGCTGCCCCTAGTGTATCATTGCCAACTATTCAATGTGCATCAGTTTCTTCAAAACTACTCATTAAAACATTTACCACCTGAAGGTATTTAATGATTAAATTGTTACTTTAAGACCTTTATATTTTTATCCCTAAAACATTTGCAAAGTCGTCTCCTGTAGTATCGTAGCCGAACATTATGATTGCCACTAAACTGGCACTGCAATGAATATCTAGCCTTTCTTGGATTAGATTGCTATCGCTTTGTGCATGGAGGACCTAATGAATGGTTTCAACGAACTTTAGTTTATAAATATTAATTCAGGTATAATTGTGTGGGGTGTTGCCTGTAAGGATAATAGGTCTTCTTTGGTTATATTGGGTGCAATTTTAACAGCTAAAAGAAGTGTAAAATCCATTGGGCAGTCGTCGGTATTTACATTCATGCCGTATCATTCGCATTCGTATCTAGCTTTCAACAACATGTCAATCTTCAAAATGATAACATATTTTTGGACTATTCAGTGTGGTAAATATTTTCGTGTGTAAATAAGGTGAATAGACATATCACCAATGAGAAATGTCTGAAACTAAGCCATCAACTACTGTGAGCCATCAGATCCGGTTACTCCAAAATTGCGCAGATTTGGATCAATGATTGATAAATGTTCGACAGAATGTATCATGGGAGAACATTAGTAATCTTTATCACTGATCACGTGGATGTGTGAAAGCATATATCGTTGAAAGTGATAATATCATCAACTACAGATTTCAATATTTAATGTGAAATTATTTGCTGTTAAGGGTTTCTCTCTCTCTCTCTCTCTCTCTATGGGCTAAAAGTGATAATTATTCTATTATTTGCATAATGAAATGTACTTATATTTAATTTATAAAAAGTAGCTTTATATAAGATTTTTTCAAATTGGGAGGACATTAGACATCTTTATATCCTCCTTATGACATTAATAACTTAAGCTTTTTAATAACGTATTCATAAATACCGGAATTTTTCATCTCATAAAATGGATTTATTGGAAATACGTTATGAAACTCCCCACCTCTTTAAGGTAAAAGCTTACCATGTCCTTCCGCTCATTGGAATGAAATGCATCATACTCAACTTAGTTATTCTTCAATAGTAAAGAAGTGTTTTAAAACTGTTATTTCAATCCATATTATCAGAAATCAAGGTGGTAGATAGGGATATTTTCCTGACATTCTCTTATTATTATTTAATGTATATTAATACCGACCCCTATCTATGAATGTGTTCTCCTGGAAATGAAAGCGTTATAAGTGGAAAAAAATTAATGTCGATTTTTTTTCGCCGACTCCAAAGTAAATGGCATCAATATTTTAAAACAAGCACATCTTTGCTCAGTGGTAGGACAGTATTGTTCTGAATAAAACCGCCATTCGAAAAAACACTTCAACTTGGAACAAATATTCGTGGGCTTCTGTTCTCGGTTCCTACTTCTATCGAGGTGAGTGATTTGGACTTTTCCAGATTCATCCCATAGTAGTCATGGAATATTATTCTTTTATATATATATATATATATACACTTAACCTTGGAGTAAAAAAAAATCTTGCCTTCGGTTCAACAGTTCGTGGGTTCGAACCCCACCTTGGGCATGAATGTTTGTAGTGGTTCGGAATCCACTTTAAGCCGTAGGTCCCGGTCTAATTAGCCCTCGTGTGCAAAAAATGACCGTTGAGTGACAAACAAACAATAGTAAAAAAAATCAGAAGATTCTACTGATTTCGAGGGAAAAAATCAGGAGACATTACTTTTTTGCTTGAAACAGAATGATTAAAATTGAAATACCGCAAAAAAAAAAAAACAACACAATTTTGCTCTTTAAATTTTACATTCTAAGAATGATTTATGTAAAAAATATTTTGTGTTTATCTTAATTTTTTTAATAAAATATTTATCAACCTTATAAATAAACTATGAAATATAAAAACAATATACTGCATGTAAAACAATAAACATCAACGTTTATGTCCCAATATCTATTTTATAGATTAATTTTTACTATACTAGTGCAATTTATAAGTATGAAACTTATAGAATTACTTAAAAACATAAAATAATAAAACATATATATAACATAAAAACATAAAAATTAATTTAATTCAGTGACAAATACTTTGACGGAAATATTTTCCAAATTAAACTACTAATAACTAGTAATATTCCTCCTAATTGAACTGCTTATATAAACAGGCATAATATGATTATATGATTGCCCACTCGTAAGAGTCTAGGGAACCAAGTAGTTACAGCGCCATTCTCCCCCGGCGGACTCGAAACTCAGAGGAAAATATTTACAAATAGAATATCTAAATACATATATATATTAATCAATGAATTAACCAATGTATTGTAGTGCCTTATGTTGACTTTTTAAGCTTCTAAAACAAGTCGATAGACTTTTCTGGAACTTTATTGGAAAATCTGGAGAAGCGATAAAAAATCTGGAATTTCCCGATAATATTAATAGAGTTGGCAGCTATGTATAAAGATATATGTACAAGCTTAGTTTTTTTTTTTAATATGTTAGTTTTTGTTATTATTTCAGTGACCACAAATAACTGAACTCCTACAATATCAACGAAATTTACAGTCGTGATAAAAACATAAAATTATCACTTGAGTAGATTTTTTTCAATACCATATCAGTGGAAACATATTAAGCCCTACAAAAATCCAACATGTAGGTTCTCTATGAGAGAAATCATATTCGCGAAGTCATGCTACCAGAAACAGCATGAATGAGACAGTTTCAAACCTGTTACCTTTTGGACACGAGAATGAGTTTGGTCTCGACTAAACTACTGTGGCATAATTCTTCAGGTTTTTAAGATACTCGGTTTTGTGCTGAAGGCGATGAAATATATTCAAGGTATAAAAGTTTAGTTTTTCACTCATATATATATATATATGTGTGTGTGTGTGATTAAATAATAATTCCTTGCAGAGAGAGGCAGCTATGACCTGGTTGATTAGGGCGTCATTTTCATTGGCGGAAGGTAAGTCAGTTCGAATTCCAGCTCAACCGAAAATCCGTCGTTTTTGCTGAAGGTGGATTGGGCAGGTAAAATACGTCGTGATTGCAATGTCTTCCAAGTGAAATGATACCTCTGAGGGTGATAGATCAAGTAATCTTCTGCTTGGTGTCAACTTCAAAATCACGAAGACTCTAACCGGCTGTTTTTTATCTAGCTGGTAGAGCCCAGCTTAGGGCACAAGGAAGCATGCTGGTACAACAACAACTTGTAGAGCATTCCTTAAAGTAGAAATAAATCTTAATGACAATTCCTTTAAATCAATTATCGAAATTTATTTTATATATAGCATTTTTATTGATTTTCTTCAATGTATTAAGCTTTATTTCAAATAAGTAGCATCGTTTTAATACATAAAACAATTTGTTGGTGTTCTATTTGTTTGCCTATAATATATAGTTTTCATACAACATATAAGAGTTTAGTTTTAAAATATTTATTTAAACATCAACCATTGAACATTGCGTCGTTACACAAGTATATATACAAGTCACATCGAAAAGGAGATACAACTATCGCTTATTCACAAACTTAAACTTCTTGCCCGTCCATTCCAGCTGCCATTCAGCCAACACTAAAATTGGCGGGGAATGCTGTATTGCCACAAGTTATATATTATTCACTTTTCTCTTTTTCAGCGTTCTATTTTGTGATACATTTATATTTGGTGACAGCAGATCTTTGAGGGTCAGAAAAGTTTCTAACACTCAATCTTGATGATGACTGGGGCACAATAATGAATATACGAGGGTTGCTATTTATATTTCTGGCCTTGGCAACAGTAAGTGTTGCTAGGCGACCGAAGACGATTTTAATCGAAAGTTTGATATTTTTAAACATAAATTCAGCAGACGATTTACCATTATAGCTTTATTTGTGTTGTTGACAGTAAATTGAAAAGTTCTTCTCTGTCAAAAAATGGAATTGAATCGTGAACATTTTCGTGCCATTATTTTTCATAACTTTAGACGTGGATTGTCAAGACAAGAGTGCTTCGATGAACTTAATTCTTTATACAGCGATAAAGCGCCATCCTACAGCACTGTAAGAAATTGGTATAACGAATTTAATCGTGGTCGATGTTCGATCCAGGACGAATCCCGTGCAGGTCGTCCAAAATCCGTTGTTGTGCCAGAAAAGATCAATGCTGTGCGTGAACTGATAAAGCAAGATCGTCATGTGACATACCGTGAGATAGAGGCGTCTTTGGACATTAGTATGACTAGCATCAATAAAATATTGCATGAACATTTGAGCGTAAAAAAAATTTGTTCGCGTTGGATCCCGCATAATCTGACAAACGCTCAAAAAAGGCTCGTGTCGATTGGTGCAAGGAAATGTTGGAAAATACATTCAAGGTACATCAAAGGCTGTGTATAACATCTACACAGGTGACGAATCATGGATCTATGCATATGAGCCGGAAACAAAACAGCAATCAACTGTATGGGTCTTCCAAGACGAGGCAAAACCAACAAAAGTTGTTCGAGGAAGAAGCACATCGAAACAAATGATTGCCTGTTTCTTCGGCATTAACGGTCATGTGGCAACAGTGGCGTTAGAGCAACGCAGGACGGTCAATTCTGAATGGTACACGACCATTTGTTTGCCATAAGTCATCGGAGAAATTCGAAAAATACAGAAGAACAGGCGAATCATTCTTCATCATGACAATGCGAGCTCTCACACATCGACTCAAACAAAGGCATTTCTGACGGAGCGAAAGATCGAACTGATGGGTCATCCGCCGTACAGGCCTGATTTGGCACCCAATGACTTCTTCTTATTCCCACACATCAAAAATAAATTACGTGGACAACGATTTTCGACCCCCGAAGAAGCGGTTGATGCATTCAAAACGCATGTTTTGGAGTTACCTCAATCGAACTGGAAAAAGTGCTTTGAAAATTGGTTCAAACGCATGCAAAAGTGTATTGATCATCATGGAGAATATTTTGAAAAACAATAAAACCAATTTCGATCCTACATATTTGTTTTTTCATTATTAGGCCAGAAATATAAATAGCAACCCTCGTATAGGCAGAAATAGCTAATTAGGTACTGAACAGGAAAATTTACAGAATATATATTTAGAGAATACATATTTGCTATTAAATTCAAAACTTTAATAATTTTTTTAATGTATTGGGGCAGATATTTAGTTTTGATTTAACTCACATAATTTAATTTCTTAAATAGAAAATATAGTTATTATATTACAATTAGACCAGAAAAAGACAGATATGTGTGATAATGGTAATCCCTTAACAAAAACTTGTAACTAATTTAAATATATGATTGTGGCATGGTTCTGACTATCTGTTGTTTGGCAATCAACGTTAACTACCATTTAATTCTGAATCATAATCATTACAAGGCCGATACCTATGATGACCTCCTTATACCCTTGTATTACTACAGTGATATTACTTTGATTCATATGACACATTTAACACAACAGTCATTGGCTGAGCCAGATATCAAACTGGACATAAGATCTATTCTTACATATAACTGTGTCTTTAACCTGTTACATAACTACAGAGGCAGGCAAAACTTTAGCAGTAACGAAAATTTTTTATTGAATTGTCATAAAATTGCAAAAATGGGATTTTTACAATCAGTAAATAGAACACGTAATTCGGTAAAATTTCCATGCGTGAAAGGCGGCATAAGTGTATGAAAATGGCGTGCTACCACAGATGAAGACTTCAATAAAAGGGAGAACATAAATGTTATTACAGACATTCACTGAAAGTGAATTCGTTCGTGAAATATGACTAGAAAAAAGCATCTGAACTATTTCATATATGGATGAGTGATCCGAAACTTGGAAGAAGATCTTAACGGGACCTGTGTAGCTGAAGTTCGAAATCAACAGAACTGTTGTTTCGTGATCTTGGAAAATCTTCCAAACCAAAGATATTGCAGTTAGAAGGTTGGTATCTGTAGTCTAAGATATACAACTTTACTGGATAACCGATTTTTCATCCTGCAAGAGAAAAGAGCTCAAAACTAGTTACTCAGTGCCATTTCTCAGCAACAATGTATTTCAATGGGGTGACAAGTGTTGTGTCCTGACGCTTTCACAAACATAACCTATCCCCCCGCCGTCCTGAATGCTGCATCCATTTGAAAGTTTACCTTCAGCGCCACTACTTAGCGTGGTACATAGATTATATAAACCAATATCACATGAAAGGAGTCCTCTTTACGGATGAGAGTTGTTTCAGCACAAATGATTCTCAGCATCAGTTTATTTGATGAGAGCTTGAGGTATGGTTTCATCCCAATTACGTTACGGGATCCCAATTACGTTGCTCCAAGATTTGTCATCTTGGAAGGCATTATGCTGAAAGAGCGGATTGAGTTATATATTTTTGGTAGAAATCATGAAACTGAAGATCGCTATTGTAAGCAGGTAATCCTTTACCATGTGTATCTGTTTCGAGGTACCATTGAAGCAGATTTGTTTTATAAACGGCACACATCGGACTCTTGCTGTTTAGCAGCTGCTGGAACATTAACTCAAACGAATTGACCATTGCACTTTCTTGATTTAGACCCCATAGGACATGCGTTGGATGCTTTGGGAAAAAACCTTTCGGGTAACATCCAACATCTGAAAGAGATGTTTAAGAAATGCTCATACTTCAAGAGCAATCTGTTCTGAGTATGGAGAGCTGGTGCTAAACAACCATTTCAGTAAGGGGAGAAAAAAATCTCATTCTATGGAAAATCTGCTTTTTGTTCTTCCTATTGGTTAATCGATCATGTGTAACGTTACTATGAGTTCAATAAAGCCTTTTTTTTTGTTTTATTTAACATTTTATGCATTGCATTCATTTTTGGGCAACTATGCTTTCATCGTTTCAGTACAAAATGCTGCCTCTTATTTCTAAATCTCTTGTTTGTCAGATGATTTCTCGTTAAGTTACGGCAAACGAAACTTATGCTACTTAAGTTTACAGATCAGTGTAGATACATCCACAATTAAGAATTTCAAGATAATTTAATTAAACTTAAAATTTCTAAATGTTTTAATACTTTGACCAATTCCCTGCAATAAGTTTCCTAAATCTTATCGTGGCACCAACTGGGATTTTGTTGTCAAGATTTTTAGGGAGACTCATCAATTTCTGGATTGTGTTGGAATGGGAAAATTGGGAAAGTTTATTTATCACACCACAAGTGCATCCACATGAAGCAAATGTCTAATTCTGTTGAAAAATATTAGCGAAGAGATTTTTATAATGTCTTCAATGAGGCTCATTTTCGGGCAAATAATACTCTAACACATAATTGTATCAGGATCGGAATCACAATGTGAAAAAATAAAGATTTGATGTTATGTACTTTTGCCTTACCTACTTATGAAAGGAATGATATATTGTTGGGTTTTTCATCACTTCACGTATTATTGCATTTCTTATGCATATTTTCTTGATATTGGTTTTATTCACGTGACACCTGAAAAAAAAGAACCTCAAACGAGAACTTGGAAACAGAAGCAGAAGAAACCTGAAAAATTGAGTATTATCTTGACATCTATCTTGACAGATATGCATGAAGAAAATAGGAATCTCGTATCAATTTTTCCCATTAATTAGCAATCAATTAAATCAAACCTTAAGCTTTCTATTGTAAAAGCAGCCTCGTACCATTATTCATCGTAAGTTTAAAAAAATGAGATTATTGAAATAATGATAATATCTTAATTACCAAACCATTGCCATTTTTCTGTTCGTAAGTCGTTTGAGAATAATTTCGAAGAATTCGCAAGATATGGGAAACAGATATTTTTTCATTGTTGAAACAGATCCATTCGGGTACAATTACCATCATCGAAACTTAAAGAGTTGAAATCAACGACATTGTCGTTTTACAGCTACTTTTTTAATATAAAAACCAATTTGACTGGAGATGTTTACTGAAAATGAAAGGGAATCTTCTCTAACTTTTAATTTCGGAACCATAAGTACTTAGACAGGACTCTTTCTTTATCGGTTATAACAGAAAATCTAATTATTCAATTTTATTTAAATGAAATAAACAAAAAGCAATGCTTAACACTAAGTTTACGAGATATTTCATTTGCATGCATTTTAAAATTTTTTAGGAAATTTAGCAAAACTATACTGATTTTCATACATTAAACGATATAAATATGTTAGGTTGTGTAATAAGTTCGTAGCATTTTTACCAAAGACTTTTATTTAAGCAAAAAACAATAATTATATTAATCAGTTAATCAAATATATATGCGACGTTGCTGTTTCCAACCTCTTCTTACCTCTCGATCAATTCGTTGATGCCGTTCCGCCAAAATCGCCTGGTCTGGTGTAAAGAAATTGTTGAGCCAGTTCTTAAGGACCTATTTGTTAGCGAAGGTAACACCCTTCATATGGTTTGACAAGGAGCGGAAAAGATGGTAATCGGTCGGTGTAAGGTCCGGAGAATACGGCGAATGGCGAAGGACCTCCCATTCGAACTCTTGGAGTGCGGTTTTGACGGCTTATGCAACATGGGGCCTGGCGTTGTCGTGAAGGAGTGTAATTTGACCATGTCAATCAGGTCTTTTCAGTCGAATATTATTGATTCACGTGGTGTAGCTGGGCAATGTAGAGCTCCTTATTGACTGTAACATTCTTTTCGAGCATTTCCCAGTGCACCAAGAGGTCTTTAAGAACTGGCTCAACAACTTCTTTGACACCAGACCAGGCAATTTTGGCGGAACGGCATCAACAAATTGGTCAAGAGGTGGGAAGAAATTGTAAACAGCAACGGCAAATATACAATTCATTAACTGATTAATATAATTGTTATTTTTTGTTTAAATAAAAGTCTTTGGTAAAATCTCACCGAACTTATTCCCCAACCTAATATATTAAAGTCAATTTTCATCAAAAGTTTTAAGCATTGAAATTCTCTGCGTGGTATATACCAGTTTCCACTGATATGCATCAATTTGATGCGGTCGTAATATAAATAAATATTTTAGTAAATACGGTTTACACCCATGCTAAAACTACATTAATAAATATGAATACAAGATATTTATTTCCATGATCTCAAATGAAATAAACCAGATAAGCAACATTAGAAAAAAAAATAAAACTGTGTGTTTGAATTGCTGCCAAAGACTCAACAATATGAATAGCAGTTACAAATTGTATTTGTGGAAAAGATGCTCCAAATGAAAAATATTATATAAGTAATGTACTAAATATTATTGAATAATAAAAAAAACTTTAACAAGTAAATAAATGAAAATATAAGATATATATTTATAGATCTCATATTTTCATTTATTTACTTGTTATCTTTATTTCTATTACCTTTTCTTTAAAGACATGTACTCTTTCATACGTCAAACTGACACGTGTTCGTAGAGGTAGATATACAAGAAATGTCCTAGTGTTAATATGTTTACTACACCCTTAAGTTAAAACTGTGGTTTTTCTTGGAAAAAATCTAATGAAAATTTGTTCCCATCTTAATTTTTTTAAAAAAAAAAAAATTCTGAACACAGAGCCAAACAAGTCCATTCATAGACATAATCTGATAATTCAAGGTTAAGAAAACAAACAGGTCTTACTTCTCATTAAGAAACATCTAGAATATATCGTGTAATTTATTTTTAGGAAAAACCTTATATATTTGTTTTTCTATGAATAAAATGACTTTAGCCTCTCTTGGAAAACTCTTTTTAATTGTAGAATTATTCATAAATCCGTGCTGACGAACAAAAGAATAAATCGAGTAGATTCATTATTATACACTTTAAGGTGTAACTAAAACTCATTAGCGAGTGAGTGAAGTTATATAACAACTTTTTGCACATCACGAGACTCCTTCTGAACACGAGTTTACGAGAAAAATAATCGTAAATTAACACACGCGCACATGTTGTGATAGACCATGTTGGCAACTAATAGATCTTTAATGTGATTATAATAATTTTCATTTATTTATATAATTTCATCTAATGTTTCGTCCTTACGTTTGACTTAAAAAATAATTTCATTCGAAATTTTGAAAGTTTCAAAATGATTTATTTAATTGTTTAATTTATATAAATGCAAAATTTGAAAAGCGAAAGTGATCGGAATCATTTTATTTTCAGAATCATGGTATCCTGCCTTCGAGAATTGTCGAGTTGGAATGAGAAAGGTAACGGTTTCGATACCAGACTCAGCTGAAGACCATTCTGCTAATATGGCTTTTGAACGTTAAGTGTTTCGAAAAGCCCAATCTTCATCAATGATAAGATTTAGTGTGAAAAGAAGACTATTCGGTCAGATGTCAACTTGATCATTTGATTATATAATTTAAAATGTAGAAGTATATTTGGATATTTTTACGCTTTAGCTGGCAAATATTGCTGTTGAAAATATGTTGTAGTGAATTCTCCTAAAAGAGTTTTTCAATAGAAGAAGGGGGGGGGGTGTTTTTAGTAATAATTTTAATTTTCCTCTACTCCCTTACCATTTTATTTATTTGTTTATTTATTAAAAACAGATGGAAAACACAACAAACATTTCATTTACTTTTAAATATAATTACATTTTTTTATGGTTTCGCTAGCAAATATTGCTATCGGAAATTTATTCTGGTTAACCCTCCAAAGTTTTTCCAGTCAAGGGGGAAATTTTCTAAATAATATCATTTGCCAGCCTAACCGTAAAAATGTAAATAATTTAATATTTTTATGATATGGCTGGCAAATATTGCCATCGAAAATATGTTCTAGTTAACCCTCCAAAGTTTTTCAAGTCAAGGAGGAAATTTTTAAATAATAATTTTAGTTTTCCTCTTCCCTCTTACCATTTTATTTATTTATTTTTTAGTGAATAGATGGAAAATACTGCAAATATTTAATTTACTTTTAAATATTATTACATATTTTCCAAGTAATAGACAACTAGTATATATTATATTTTTCTTAAAAAATTAATTTTTCAGTTAATGAGATATGCATTAACTTACAATTAACTTAACAATTTCTGCATTCCAATTTTTTAAATAGTTATCACTCGAATTGATTTGTCACTCGAATAAATTTTAAAAATAATAGAAAATTATTTATATTTCAACAAAATTATTATAACGTAAAATTAAATGTTTCGTTTAACTAGAATTCCTCACACACATTTTTCAAATGTATATTTTATATTACAAATATATATATTACATCAAAAAACTTTTTTTGAAATTGCCATTGATAGGGAATATATATCAGAAATAACTCCTTTTTCTCATGAAATGATATTATCAAATCAATCCTAGCTTAAGAATATATAAAACAAAATTTGACGAATCTTTAAGAGATAACTAGTTAAATCTAATGTGCATTAAATATAATATGCATATTAAATAGTATATAATGTAACTTAATATTTTTCTTAAGCATATTCATAATTATTTTTCATTCATTCAGCTACAAAACATTCTCCTTTTACAAAGCAAAATTTCAGCTAAAAGAGTTTTAATATTTTTTCAGTATTTTTGTTATAAAGCTCCCTAAAACTCGAATTGTGTGTATATTTATAAACGTCTTAGAAACGACAAGTATATCATGTGCATAAACGTTCATATAATTAAGCATCACTCAAGCACAAAATCAAGCATGAGAAATTTATAAGACACTTAAATATACCTTCATGGAATCAAGTATCGAACCTATCTCCTTCCGGACTTGAGACCAACACTTTAGAATCAGTCGACTTTGAATATTCTTCTGGAATTTTACATCACATTATTGCCTATAAACATACCATTTTATACCCTTATGCATTATTAATTAATAATTTGAGGTTGTCTTTCATATTCATCAGTAAAATATATTAATAGTATCTTGACATTTTTATATATAATAATTCATTATACAAATAAATAATAAGCGTAATCAATCTCTTTCATTACTTATTTTAAGAGTAAATTAGAACTTATATGCAGTTGATTGTATTTCAAACTAATTTTATTCTCTCGTAAATGGGTTTAAACCTTTCTCAAATGACATTTCTTAAGGCTCTGATGTTTTAAGTCATTATCTAAATAACTTAGTGATTTCCGAAAATCCTGTAATGTTTTCCGCTGCTTTCAAAACGGAAGCGCTTTATTGAGGAAAGAGAAACGACTTTTATTTATTTTATCTTAACTTTTTACTCTCTCTTAACCAAAATGCAATCAATACATCATTTTATTTAATTTTCTGATGTTCTTTTGTACCAAAATATTTCCACAGAATATTTTCGATATCATTATTATATATAATTATTCAATATAATTATTTCTTTTTCAACTATATAGAAACAGAATAAAAACAAGTCTTTAAAACAATACTATCTAATAAAGGAATTAAAATTATGCATTCAAAATTATCGATGACATATGGGAATAGGTGAAGTAAGAAATGGCATATAATAAGTAGCAAGTACTATATGCGTATAAGTAAAAGTAGTCTCACATATAGTGAGTAGAAGTTGGATCCCTAAACCAATAAAAACATTTAAAACTAGAAAAGTTAAAGTAAATTAAATATTCATAGGATATAAGATTTTTTCCAATATAGTGTTGTAAAACTATGGAGAAAATGAGTTTATATTTCAAGCGTCGATCTGTTCATTGAACATTATTTAAAATTATTAATTATTTGATTACATTTAACTTTTTTGTTCTGCATCAATAGGTTTCCCAAAAAAAAAAATTCAACAGCTAGAATTTATGTGATTTTTTGTCGATTAGGTTTGAAGGAAAGCCTGAATAATTTGTTAATTAAAAGTTTTTTTAAGGTGTTGGCATCCCTAGAGAAGTATAAAAACATTTCTACCAGTTTAATTATCTTACGTTTTAAGTATAACAATCCTCTAGTATTGGATTTAATTATAGGCCCTCCGAAGATAATCTAAAATTGCATCTACAACATTTTAAGAAAATCTAAGAGGGGAAAGTTTAGAATTAAAATGACACGGTTGTAAATGGAATGGAAATTTAAACTTTTGATCATTGATTGTAGAAAGAAATATTGGCCTATGAAAAGCTAGAGTCCTAGTTGTGAATGTTAAAAAGGTTGAGCTATTCGTCGAGGGGAAATTGTAACTGAAGATTTACATCAAAGGTGGAATCTCAGACTGCCAGGTAGAACATAGACTATAAGCAAACAAACCAAGAAGGCTTGGTAACCCTATCAGCCGGTATTTGATCTTGTTCTCTCTCTGACTTCAGGTTGAGACATCACCACCAAGCTGAAATATTTGATGATTTGATTTCGGTAGCAAAATGAGATCTCCCGAATTCAGCATAGTAAAAGATGTTTGATTTTAACCAGTGCTCAAGATTTTATTGAATCCACAATTTACTTTTTGCTTATCTCATCAAAAGAATTTACTCATAAAAGTTATGCAAACAGACACAAACCCCGAAAACGCATCAATGAAATCGCCAAGTACTGCGGATAAAAATGAGACCTATAAATAGAACAGATAATCTGGTACAATATGTCCTAGAAATTCAACCTAAGTTATTTTAATCACTTACTATAAATTAGGCCAGACGAACTGTCATTCGCGCATGCGTACTAAAACTTGTTAAATAATTATACAGGACACAAATGAAAAATATGTCGTAAGTAACCGAACAATGGAAAAATTTTAAATAAATAACGATTATAAGAACAAATTCAATTATTTGGGTAAATTCAAACTGTGGTCTATCCATTTAGTGTAGCCACTTCAAAAGCTCCTACATAGAAAACTCAATAAATTCAAATAGCACTCATGTGAGAATTAAATATCAATAAGAAGGGTTAATATGTTCATTTTATCTTTAAGCATATTATCAAATCTTGTCAATATTGTCGAGAACCACAAGACAAAGCCCTTCTTTAATATTCTTTAGAATTGATCAAGGTTTCGATTTCCTATGTCTATTATATTTCTTATTTTTTAATTTATGTGTATATAAGGCGAAATTGCCGCCTTATATACACATGAATTAGAAAATAAAAAAAGAAGTTCTTTTCAATTTCAAAAATCATAGGATAATTCTTTTGCAAACGATATTTTAAAGAATTCTAAAATTTTGGCCGTCCCAGCTGCGGGTTTCAAGACCCCAACTGAAGTCCCAACTCCCAGGTAAAGAAACTCGGTACTAGAATTTATTTCGTCATGAAAAATAGGTTTTGAACACAGCTGAGTAAGTAATAAACACCACTATTTTCCCCTTAAAATTAATCGACATGAGAATGTCTAAGGTATTTTGAACATGTTATAGAATAAAGCTAGATAGGCCACCACTGCTACCAGCGGATGCGTCATCTCTCAAATTTGTACCACTTCTTTGTTCGAAACATCTTCGCCACAGTGGTGGTTTGCGCACGGCTCCAGATGAAAGAGATTTGCCAAATGGACTAGCCTGGCCTTCTCAGTCCGATCACTATGACTCTCATAAAGTAATTTGTCTATTGGACCTGCGTCCCATAACGAATGCCAGTTACAAGAACAAAACTCCGACAATTATTTTCCTAACAGAAATATCAGCGTCGGAATTGTGTAAATTGATTCAATTATATCTAATTCAAGTGATCAAGAATACAACGCATTTCACATCATTTGAATAATTTTGGTGATGAACTTCTATCCTGAAATTTACATCATTTTAGTGCAGCATTTTCATTGTCGCATTACATTTTCATTGTATTATTTTAATCATATCACAAATTAATGGTGCAATTTCTCATTGATAAAATTATTTCTTTAGTATATAAGTATCATTGCAGTATTTTTAACTCTATTTCTTGCCAATGAAGACGTTAGATAGTGACAACTGCCTTATACTTTGAAACCATGGTCAAGTGATAAGATTGATACCAGAGTTTCACTTCTTTTTCAAGCTTTCGCCCAAAGTGTATTCAGTACACATAGCCCTCTTAAAATGAAGGTTTTCCTATGGATTACGTTTCAAACCTGATGTTTTCCAAACAGAAACCCAAGTCTTTCTTTCTCCATCAATAAGTATCAAAAACACCTTTTGCTTAGATTGTATCGGCTTAGATCATAAATAATAACCAAATATAGAATAATTTTATGAATCTTTATATTTTAAAATTATTAATATTTCTAGCACACATGTTTTACATAAAAAAAACACACCTCTTTACTTAATAAAATGGAATTATTTGATTTGTTAATTCCAATCACTTAAGAGCTTCGAAGAAGATTTTTTAAAATAATTTTTTACTATCGTTTTCTGTGTTCATTTTCTCAGGGGAGAACTAGTAAAATGCCAAATCTCAATCTTAATATTAAAAAAGCGATTCTGATACCATGGATTTATATTAGAATCCTTTAAGTAAATATTTCAACAAATAATTTTTTTTTTTCTGAATAAATTGCTACGTTATAATATTAAAATATAGCTTTCATAACTATATGAAAATAGAATTAATGAAAGCCTTCATAATGCCTTTTCCAGCAGGAAAGCAATAAGTTTTCAAGGTTTCATATTAGAGTGGAGCAGCTGGAATCTATTATGAATGACTCATATTAACATTTTAACCTAATATTCCATGAATTGATCCAGCTTTTTTTTATTACATAGTGTATTATCCTTAAATTACGTAAGTTTAATGCTATTTCAGTTTTATCACAACAGTTCAGTTCCGGCTTGTTATATAATCATTGACATAAAATTATTCTCTTATAAGTAGACAGGAATTTTCGACAATTATTTAAGATTTGTTTGAATTCGTGTTGTTAACAGTTGTAAAATTTAATTAGAATCGACTGTTACCGCAACACTTCATCGTATTTGCTTTTTTTTTACTACTTTTAATTTCTGATGAAAAATACATTTATATTTAGAGAGAGAGATTTTAAGGTTTTTATTAACAATAAATTTTATTCAAGAGCAGCCGAGTTGGTAGCCGAATGTTAAATCTTATTGCCTTCTGCTCAACAATTCATAGGTTCGAATCCCCCCTTGACTTTAGATGTTTGAAGTGGTTGGGAATCCACTTTTTAAATCGTAGGTCCCGATCTAGTTATCAAAAAATGGTCATTGAACGACAATCAAACAAATCATTCAACAGCAAATCTTTGGTTCATATAAATAGTAAATATGGAATCACACAATATAAAACCAATGGGTATTAATTCTAATATGGATTTCATCACTGAATCGTGGTTCAAAATTACGATGCCTTTAATGAAGGATTGATGGAGCATCTAAATAATGCAAACTAGAATTACTCCCACTTTAATAATATTTATAAATAGTAATGTGGCAAAGCAACTGTGCTATTTTAAGAAAAAATAAAGTTTTCAATTCATTGTAAAACATGCAAAACCATTTATATTTAATTCATTATGAGTTTGTGACAAAACTACCTTCTTTTTGAAGTGGAAAATCCTTGGTTTGACTTTAAAATTATGACCTTGATGACCTTAAGATTGTTAAGTAACAATCAAAATATAAAGTCTGTTTTCCACATGCATAGTTATTGGAGCGTTTGAAAAATTTTCCGAGTTTACCCCCTTGGCATCCGTAAATGTGGCCTATGTATAAAAAGTCTTTTTTTTTAGGTCTATGGAATGAGAAACCTTACAATGGTCAGTGAGTTGAAAAGAGAGGTATTCAGAATATATATAACTACCAAACTTATGTCTTTCCACCTCAAATGGTTGGAGAAAGGCCACCTATTAGAGAATGATATGGTACCTTACCTATCAGTGATTTTTCAATTTTTCTGTAAATTATTCGATTCGCAACTGTGTAAACAGATCAACGAAATTCAATCTGTATATTTTGAATAAGATGTGCTCTCTCTAATTGTGTGTAAATCATCGTATTTCTTTCACTGAGTAGGTAGTGTAGATATCGCAATGATTACGTAAGTAATTCGATAATCATTTAAATGATTGGTGTAGACGGAGGTTACCGAAGTGTAATTGAATGTTGAGAGTAGTTAGAATATTTTTTGTCGATCCATTGTTGAAGAATTATGTTGTGATTTTTTGGATTGTTCATCTTCTTGATATAAGAATAATCTTGAGAGTGGTTACGGTTTCAGAGAGATAAGGAGACATATTCGAAAACAAAGACACTGAAATTCAGTAATATCAATGTATTGTGAGTGTGCAGCTGATGCAAAATTTGAAATGTTGGGTAATTGGGACGTTGGAGGTATATTTAATTTGATTATTCATTGCCATAAAACTAAATAAGATAATACACAAGAAATATTCAAAAACGTTTTATTTTCAGCCTTTTTACTATCTACTACGCTGCCTCAAAATGATGATTTCCTATTTCAATCTATTACTATAATAACTGACATATTTCAAACTGATTAATTTTATTTTATTTCCAAAATTTTATAAAATAAAAAAAATACACATAATTTTAAAACAAAAATTTATTACCACTATCCACAATTGAAATACATGCCAAAGGCTTTAAATTTAAGGCTGTTGCTTTTGGCTTAACACTGCTCAAAAGTATTTTTAATATATTCCGTGTCTGTTGAATTTTTGAAAAAATTTTTCATAAATAGTGAGTTGAGTTCACATATTGCAAGGCATGAAACCCAGAAAATTCTTAGTAAACTGCTTCGACAGATGTGTATTTTTGAAACAGAAAATCAACATCTTCCATTGTTCAAGGAGGCTGGGAATCGAACACATGAACTTATGCGGTGTAAAGAGCTGCCTCACCATTAGGTCACAGTAGGGTTACAGCTTTACACTTCGACGCCGCGTAGTAAACAGCTTAAAGGCACTGAGCTGTTGCAAGGCATTTTCACATGAATATCCTTCTTTCAGGCTTTTCTTCTTGATAGTGAGCGATATTCACAATTTCAAGGAGGGAAAACTCCCAAGCTCTCACTCTGACAGATGGGCGTGTAGAAGTTCAATTACCATCTCAAGTAGTTCAACAATGGTTTTGGATTAAATTCAAGACCTTCAGCACCGAAGAAAGCCATTCTATCACCAGGCCGTGGTGAACTCTTGGACATGTGGCTTCTTTGACCCCACGTAGGGAACAGTCTGACTACTTAAAACAATTGTAAGATATTTCATCCACCACATAAATTGCCTTCGGGAAGATTCTACAGTGCACACACAGTGGGACGTATTCACATATTGCAAGTGAGAAAATTTTGAAAACTTCCTCGTACCTATCCGTAAGGCTCACCTCGGCCTAGTGGTAAGCTAGGGCTTTTCAGAGCACAAGGTTCTGAATTCGATCCCAACCACTGTTGAACAACAAGAGATGGATATTATATTGTTGTCTTCGACACATACGACTGTTGTTGTTGCAATGCATTTTTTTCTGTTTCCAGCCCAGAGTTAGGCTCTACTAATTACTTGGAAGCAGCCAGCTGGGGTTTATGATTTAGTAGAAGAGCCGCAATATTTGACCTGCCACTCCCATAGATATCATTTCACTTGGAGGATATTGCAACTACAACCAACTTTACATGCCCTAATAGTCTGTGGTGAATACGACAAATCTTCGGTTAAGCTGGGAATCAAACTCACCGCCTTTTAATAATGCACAAACGTCTCTCAGAGTTGGTCGTGATTGAACCGGAAACTTTCAGTCTGTAGAACACTGTCTTACCATTTGGCCACGATAAACACAGATATGCTTTCTTTTAACATTGCGAAATGGACATTCTAAAGGCCTTTATCTATTGTAAGGCATTTTAATAAGCACAATTTGATTGCCTCCTGGGAGAGTATGTCATCATAGCAAAACCTTCAGAGTGCTCTCAGGGAAGCATGAATTTTTAAAAGAAACAAAAATAATTCTCCATTATTTCGTGCTTCTCTTCTTAACACAGAGTTATGAACTGCCTAAGTATTCACATATTGCAAGGCTGCCTAAGGCTGTTGAAGGGTGTTTTATCAAGAACCACGTAATTACTTTCCAAGAGTATAGATTATGGGCGTGTTCACGATTCGCGAGGGGAGAAACCTGAAAAACTCCTTTGAACCTACTCCGATAGATGTGCATATAGAAAGAAAAAACGTAACATCCATTGTTCATAAATGGGTGAAATCGAAGATGGAAGCATTCTCTCTGAAGACAACTTTTCGAACCTGTGCCTTGGAAGCATGAAACGTTGCCACTAACCCACCGTACTTCATGAATTAACTCTAATTTCGATAAATTAAATTAATTAATTAATTGAATTAATTAATTTAATTTATTAACTTAAAATAATTATTTAATTTAATTTAAATTAATTAAATAAATTAATTAATTTTTGTAAATAACTAATTTACTGCTAAACCACATAATTTCTCTTAAGCAATGTTTCAATTTTATTCAATTTATTAGATTTGATTTTTAGTTTGTATTAGAATGCTTACTGTTTAATGTTTCAGTTAATATTATGATATTCATAAACTTTTATTTTGCAAAATTACTTATGTTACGTTATTTGTAAAATATTCGTATTACATGACTACATATCAATTGAAAAGAATGAAAATTTCTTTTAATGATTAATGTTTTTATCTGTGGGTGTTATTTTTATAACATTACTAAACAGTTTGACAGATAAGAACTCATTGGGAACTAGATGAAAACTCTTAATCTTCTGTGCAATAGGTCTCAGATTCATTTTCTGTCAATGTCTAAAAATAGTAGTTAGGCACAATATTCGTGTTTCACCGTGCTTGTATACCTGAATGAGTACTTGAGAATTTTCTGAGTTTCTTTCTTTGCAACACGGGAACATGACTTATTATTAATCCTGAATATTTTTCTAGATGCCTTCCTGAATATCTTTCTAGAATATTCTAATTCTTTATATTGTCATTCAGCAATCAGACTGTCCATTGAGTAATGAAAAAATTTCCTTCAAAAAGCTGTATACATATTTTCAAGAAGAAACACAAGAACTAAATAATTCGAAATGACTAAAATATTCTTTTTTTTTAAGTTTTCAATAGCTTAATAAATTTTTAAAATAATTGCTTCATGTAAATTCATGTAATCACAGCCATACATTCTCATTAAAATTAATACACAGCTTTATTTTATTTATTTTTTTCAAATGAAATGCTTATCCTCAATATTTTTCAAAATATTTACTTTTTGTTTCTCTTTCATTGTAAAATTTTATTAAGACTGGATAAACTTTAACATTTTCGAAGCAGTATTTTGTCAAACTTAGCAAACATATTTTGTTTAACTCAATGTTAAAATATTTATACCTTATTTACTATTTAGTCAATCAATATACGAGGGTTATTCTGAAATTTTTGAGATACGCGCAGGCACGAATTTACAAAATAAAAATAACGGTTTAATTGTAAAATAAAAAGGATTCTAACACAGACGATTTTTATTGACTTTCTTCAACCTGTTTAGCATAGAATAAATTTTAAACAGAAAAGGAAATAGAGTTGACGCGGGAACATTTTCGAGCTATGATTTTCTACGATTTTAAAGCAGAATTAAATCAAGAAGATTGCGTTCATTGGTTGCAATTAGCATTTGGTGATGAATCTCCAGCTCGTGCTACTGTATTCAGATGGTTTAGAGAATTTAAAAGAGGTCGCAATTTTCTTCAGGATGAAGAACACACAGGAAGGTCGCCGACGGCAGTAATACCGGATAATGAGTCTGCCATACGAAAAATGTTAATGGATGATAATCGCTGTACCTATCAAATGATACAGAAGGAACTTATCATTGGGTCCGCAGCCATACACAAAATCATTCATGAAGAATTACGTATGAAAAAAATAGTTTGCCGTTGGGTTCCCCATAATCTAACTAAGCACCAAAAAGAGGAGAGTGTCAGAATCAGTAAAGAAACTTCTTAAATTGCTAAATGATGGTGGTCACTGCATTATTTTTAAAATTGTAACAGGTGATGAAACGTACATACCGTCTTTTGACGTTCCAACACGTCAAGAAAGCAAAGTATGGCTCTTTGAAGATGATCCCACGCCGATAATGGTGAAAAAACAAAGTGCACTGAAAAAAGTGATGTATGCCGTTTTCTTCAGAAGTACGGGATTAGTCAAAAGTTGGTAGGACTGAAGACAGTAACAGCAAACTGGTATGAAACTAAATGTCTTCCAAAAATTCTACAAGAACTGAATGTCATGTGATTAATGCTTCACAATCACAATGCATCTTCATACACAGTAGGATTAACAGTTAAGTTTCTTAAACAAAAACAAATTAAAGTGATCGAACATCCGCCGTATTCACCTGATCTAGCTATGTGCGACTTTTGGTTATTATTTAATCTAAAAAAGAACTTACGTGGACGTTATTTTCATTCAGAAAAGGAGATTTATGTTGCTATAAATGCATTTTTTTCATCTCTTCCAAGAAATAAATGTCTTGAGACATTATTTCTGTAGAAAATTCGTCTACAAAAGTGCATTGATGCTGGAGGATACTACTTTGAACACACCTAAAATTTTGTAAGTATAACTTTAAAAACCTAGTTATATTTCAAAAATTTCAGAGTGGTCTTCGTAATAAGGAACAATGTACATGAATATTAAAAAATTCAATGTAGGTCTGGAACAAGACTATCATCAAGAATCAGAAAGAACATAATGCCGCAAATGCAATCGAGTCACGACTCAAATAGCAAAATAGCTTGCCCGAATATTGGCAATCTTGACCAAGATAATCCCAATAATGGGCGCTATGTTTTCCCCAGTATACAAAATGCCAAGATAAGCCAAGTGATGGATCGATAATGGTTTCCAAGTTATTCCAAATATTCTGCATGCCAAGATAAGCAAATATTTTATCAATAATGGCTGCCAAATTTTTAATAATATACCATAATAAGCCATTATTATTGATATTATAGTGACAATCCAATTACTCTCTCTCTCCCAATCTTAAGCATGCCTAGATATGACTAATATCGATACATGACCATATAAAGTTAGAGTACGAGATATGAAAAGCAATAAATAAATGTATAATAATAATTTATTAGATGAAAACGTCTTTGCATGATAGAAGAAAATTTTAAAACAGGGTTTGAAATTGCAGGCTTAAAATGTAACACACCACTTAATGACAACGCAGAGCTCGACGAACGTTGGCAATGATATCCTTAGTATATTACTGATAGCCCCATTTGTATATTATATACAAGGCCCCATGATATACCAAGCAGATCATATCAGAAAGTTGGTATTGATATTATGTTTTACAGAAACAATTTGGTAATATCTGATTATTACTCAAATTGGATTTAAGTGAAAAAATAAACACTAAAACCGCGGAAAGCACGGTTAAATGCTTAGAAATAATATTTGCTAGATATGATGTACCGGAAATAATTGTATGTGATAACTATTTATTTAACAGTTTTGAGTTTAAGAAATTCCTAAAACAATGGGATATAGAGTGCCAGTTTATTAGTCCATATCATTGATAATCCAATAGAATGATTGAAAAAGCTGTTGGAATTATAAAAACAATTTTTAAGAAAGTTTATGAAGATAATCAGCGTCCTTTTGTAGGATTGTTAGCATATCAAAGTATTCATATTTCTGGGTTAAGTTTGTTTCCAGCACAGTTGATATTTAGCAGGAGATTAAGGACATATTACCCATTAGTAATAAATTGCTAAATGTGGAGATATTTGGAGAGGCACCAAAATTACTAAAGCAACATCAAGAAAAACAAAAATCTTATTTTAGTAGAAAGACTAAAATATTAACCCTTTTAAAAGTAGGTGATAATGTGTGTATGTAAAATTTTATGAATAAATTTTGGGAACCAGGAATTATAACTTCTGTTAGTAAAAATCCAGGTCCTTATAATGTGAAAGCCTCAAATAATCATGTCTTCACGAGAAATAGAAATTGCTTAAAATTATCAAAAGTTCAAAGAGGAAGGGATTCTGAATCAAATTATGTTGACTTAGATTTTCCATTAAGTAATTGTGAGAATTCAGCTTGTAATTCAAAAAAATCATACTCTTGTTAAGAATTCATCCAATGTATAAATTTTCAAGATAATAATAAATGCATTATCAGACCAGATTTGGACGTGTTGTCAAATTTCTTCCGTACCTAATGATTATTATAGATTTAAAAGCTAAAAGGGTGCTGTAATGTAATCGATATATAAATATTTTATTCAACAACTTATAATTATTTAAACTGTATCTGGCAACATTTGGTACTTGTTGTTAGAGAGTGTTTTGTTAAATAAAGTGACTAGATAACTTATGGAATGCGTAGCTAATTGAACATTGTAGTTTAAGTAAAAATGTTATGTTTAATCTCCTGAGATTGTTTTTAAATAAACTACTAAAACTGCATTTACTCTCTGATTATGTTTTTTTTAATAAACAACAAACACTACATTTAATCTCCTGATTATGATTTTTTATTACATATTCCAAATGTGTTTTTCATCACACTGGACCATTTTTTTTTCTTCATATTCCTTAATACCAACTTGCCCATCTAATTTGTAGATGCGATTATATGTTCTTTCATGATTTTTACTTAGAATCATGGTCTTAGCCATTTTGTGGATTTTTGAACAATAATTTTGACTGTCTCAAATTATAATAAAGGTAAGAATAGTATTATGACGCTTCGTTAAATTTGTGCTGGGAATTTATAACATATTATTTTTTCAGTAATCAAATATTTATTATCTCTTCTAGGATTGCATAGAAAACAAGATTAATTTAAGCGAAATTTTTATAAATGAAAACACACACTTCCAGCGTTCTCAAAAGCACTGTCATTTCTCCTTTTAAGAATCAAGAGAAGCCTTTCCTCTATTTTAATAAGTTTAATTCATTTCATATATTTATTTATATTACATTTTACTGCTGATAACTTTTAATGCGTAGTTAGAATCATTACAGTCTTATTTTCCTCATATAAATAAGATATTGCTTATTTATCCAGATAAGATATTCTATCATCCAAATAAGAAATTGCATATTCTTTATATCTTTTTAATACACAAGTCATAAGTTGACTGAAATCACATGGCGGATTTTTCTATCCAAATGGAAGACTTAAATGTATGTATGTTCTAAAATTAGTCGAGGAAGCAGATCTCTGCGCATTTTCGTTTAAATGTAGCCGATGGTTAAGTCCGTAAATGTGATATATTTAGCAGCAGACACCTTTTTCTATCAACTTTTCGATATTAGACAACGGGGAAAACTTTGTTATGATCACTTTGCCGACATTGAATGGTCCACAAGCCTCAATGTTTCAACTTAGAAAATATTTGAGAAATAAAAGATTTTCAGTGACGCTTTTTTCTTGTCTCAAAGCTTTTCAATCCATTCAAACTTCTCGACGTCATGATAACCTATGGGCAAATAATAATTCTTAAAAAGAGCGTTTTTTAATTTTACTTTCGCTTAAGTGTTTGTCGGTATCTTCAGGACAAAACGTTTTTAATTGATTACGAAATTTTCTGGGACAACCAGCAATATTATTCCTGTTTAATTTATATTTTTTTCCAATATAAAAGCATACTATTTACAAAGCAATACTTACTATTTTCTGTTGAAGTAGGCTTTTGTGTTTCCGCAATTAGTGGTTTTAATTCTTCTTTGTTTTGCCGCTCTTTGATGAAATCTTTTCTAAAATTTCTTATAAGAATCTTCAGAAAATAAATTTACACGAAATTTTTAAAAACGAAGACCTATACCTTTTTTATTTATTAATATTTTTTTAAATCGACTGTCCCACTATCAGACATGAGATTTGCAGCTCCATCTTGTGGTCATTGGAATTATTTCAATAGGTGGTTCTTAATGGTACACTTGGTTATTTTGCATCAATTTCTGGAAAAAAAATTGCTTTTTGTTGAGTTAAAATAGTTTAAAATAATGTGAAAAGATAAATTAGGAATATTAATTAATCTTTCGATTTACTCTCAAATTTTCTTAAAAAATTTTATTTTGTAAAATTTTGTGAATACGATTTTTTTTATTGAATTGATTTACGAGTATATCATATTTTACTGTTGGTAATTTTTAATATTACAATTACAACAAAAATAATATAAGAAAAAATATCTAGTTGTGGTGAAATTTTAGTGTGCATCAGTTTTAATCCATTTCATATATAAACTGCTTTGAAACTGATGCTATATTTATTTGAACTGTCGGAAATTTCAAAATCGTACAAACTTGTGTTGATTCCCTAGAAATTTCAATTAGTATAGAAAATATGAAAAATTATTTACGAAAATTTATGGAATTATAAGCATTATTGTTTCTTTTCTTGTAAATTAATTTACTAAACTATTCTTCAAAATTAGTAGTTATTGGTGAAATATTTCCTCGCTACTATATTCATAAAAAAGTGATAAAAACTCTTAAAATCAATATATAATATACTCTATTAACATATGTTAATATATTAAATGTCTGAAGCAATAATTAATCAATTGATTAATTTTTGCTTCAGACTTTTAATATTTTTGGAGGAAAGAACATAACTGCCTTCCATTTCCTTGATATTGGAAACTGTTGATCAATGGAAAATATTAACCTCTCAAAAGTTCATGGCATGAAAGTTGTTTGGAGAGGGTCATTAATTCTGTTCTTAAGGTTGTACGAAATACATGATTCAAACCGTCTATCCTAGATCATAGAGAAAAAGATCATTTCGATCATAGAGAATATATTCCTTCCACCGAGGCTATAATTGGTGTATAAATCCGTTAAGGAATGTCGGATCGATATTACCGATCCTGGTTCTGATGGTCATTTGATCGAAGGAAAATCAATGAATCTCGATCTCTGTCGCTCTCTGTTTTATACGTTTGCACAGTTAAAAAAACATTTTCTCTAAACCTTAATGACATTTTGACGTTCCTTAACATTTTCCTCAGAAATTTTCATTGCTTAATAAATGAAAATGAAAGAACGAAGAATTAATTATAATTATTAAAATAATATTTTACGTTATGAATTTCTTTGCATGGCAACTGAAAAATCACGTGTGGCAACAGTACCAACTTAAAAACCGGTGATCGTATAATGAGAATGATTTAAATTTAAATGTTTTATTTATTAAATTAAAATAGTACAAAAATTCTGCCATATGAAGTTAGAAGTTAAAACAGAAGATAATTTAACAAATGGTTTTATGTTTGGACTAATTTTATTAGGTCCAGCTGTAGGAAAAGTGAGTGTTCCACTTTAAAGTGTTTTCTTTTGAATTCTCAGTGTTGACAAAGAGTATTGTTCAGGAAATTAAATTTTGACGCTGAATTTAGATTACTATTATTTCTTATGGAAATAAATCTGGAAGATTACATATTTTAGTAGACTCAGTGTAAAAATATATTTCTTTTAAGACTTCAGAATTTAATTAATACCATTGATACCAATTATGAATTACATCTTAAAGGTAGTAGTCATGTTTATGTAATTTAGATTTTATAAGACTTTTCACTCTGGTTACTAATATTTACATTAGTTTTGTTTTTAAATATATTACCCTTTATAATGTCCTTGATGGAGAAATAAGATTTAAACATGATTGCATATGTTCTTTAAGTTCTTATAGAGTTTTGATATTAAGTGAGGTACCATAAGTTTTTATTTGGTATATAATTTGATCTTAATTTGAAAAATAAAGCTTACTCTATTTTAAAAATGTGTTAAATGTTAATTATGTACTAAATTATTTTTTAAAACATTTTATAAAATAAGCTTACGTTCTTAATATGTGAGAATGGGATCAAAATTAATGGATAAGAATGTACTGTATTTCGGGCCTATAAGACACTCCCTTTTTCATGCTCATTTTTAAAAGATTAAACTTTATTATTGATTATTATAATAAATCTACTGTGTCTTCATAAAACAAATTGTCCTGTGAACTATTTAAGGCATTAATAATGCCATACTTCTTAAATAATTTAACCACTGTCTCTTTTTAATATAGTCTTAAAGGTTATTTTTACTGTGAGTTCCTTTCTTTAGATTTGATTCTGCTAAGTCCTTTTCACAATTCGGGAGGACTCGAAATGTCTTTTTTTAGCCCTGTTTCTATATACTTTAAAATATGCAATCACGCGTAGCTCTTGTGATATGTCATTGATGTTTTGAACTATACCTTACCAACAATTTTAAGAAAATTGAACAATAGAAATTTCACACTTGGTAAGTCTTTCATAAAAATTTGAAAGTTAAAATGAAAGCACCAGATTGCTGATGACAGCTCATTCACTGGTTTCTTAATAATAATTATAACTAATTTATTGACACTCTGTTGGGAAATAATAAAGACCCCATAACTCCAAATAGAAAAAATTTCTATTAATGAGTGTGATCAAAAACTACGAGGACATAAAAGGTATCCCATTTTTTCAGACCGTTTTCTAAAAAAAATATACCCTGGCAAATACAGTATTTACTTCATTTTAATCTTTTCATTCATTGCACATATAAATTAAATATAACCAGTTATTACTTGTACACAATAAATTTTCTGACAGTATTGGTTCAGTTAAAATACCATTCTGAATATTTTAGAATTTATAAATAATCTGATTACTAACTTTTAAGTTTGTAAGATTCAGTAAACCTGAACCTTAAATTGCATCATTCTTATTTGTTAGTGATTGACATCCATAACACCTTGGCAAAAAATTATAAAAATGTATAAATGTCTATTAAAAGACGAAAAAATTTAAAAATGTCGCACATTATTGCATAATTCTAGAAGTACTCTATGCTGAAATGTTATAAAGGAGTCATGTAGGTTAATACAGTTATCAAATCACTATTTCAAAATGTAAATGCTGCTTGCCTTATAAATGTACAATTTCAACACTCTTTTTCTATTCCAATTTTTTAGGAATTTATGGTGAAGATGTAATTTTTTAAATAATAATTATAAATTTTCTATTTATTTTATCTATATATAAATAATGTTTATATAATTATTTTATCTAACATAATATCGTGTATTTTTTCTAGATGAAATACACCCTATTAGACAAAGAAGATATAACACGTCTCCAGAACCATGCTTTTGAAGTAATTTTTGTTCATTTAGAATGTCATTATATATTTATAAAAGATTACAACTTTGTTAAATTATTTGATTTATCATTATGTATTTTTGTCTTATTTAAATTTTATATTTTTGTTAAATAACTTTTGTAAGTAATATTTCTTGCAAATTTTATAGTTAAAAATAGTTTTGAAGCTTTGAATAGCAAACAATATTTATATTATTAAAAGACTTTAGCTCTATTATATTTTAGTTGAATATCAGAAAACTATAAACCAGTGAATCTATAATTTGTAATGCAAATTGATAATGGTTCTTGGTAAGCTTATCATCTGTTTATTAGAATTATTATAAATAATTTGTAGTTGAATATTTATTTTGTAAGCTGCTTGTATGATAATAAGTATTTCAGCTAGAGTCTAATCACCAATTAAATACAATTTAATTTAAGTCACATACTAATTTTTGTTAAATGTTAATGAGCTTATATATATATATATATGAAATTAAGCTCATTAACATGATAAAATATGCTAAAGAGAGGATGAATATGCTTTGGCTTTCATTTTAAAAATAGCCAATATATCTGTTTTTTGCCAAGATTCTTTGCTTTGACCATTACCCAGTTTATACAACTTTCAGACACAAAAGAGCAGCAATTAAATTTTCCTCAACAGCCCAAGGAAAGTTGAACACTTGAAGGGGGGGAATCAATGGTACAACTGCTGTACCATAGCAGTCTTCTGAGACGCACGCTTTCATGGTTGTACCACCGAGACGAATAGGTTAAAAATGTGGAAATATTTAGAAACGTGTCATTTTGCCTTTTATATAGAAATTCTAAAATATAAAATTTCAATGCAAATTGTATTTATTTACCAACAGGCAATTTTTCTCAGGCCTAAAAATTTCTTATTTCACTAATATTATGAAATTTCTTAAAGTAAAATATAATTTTTTTAATGACTTTTGTACCTACATGCTTTATAAAATATTTTATTTATTTAAAAGTTTTCTGTTTTATTTCTCATTTAGCCTTATGTTGATATAGATAGAAATGGTCAAGGAGCTCAAGTGTTTGCTTTTACATATGATGTCAATAAAGGAAAGAAATTTGGAAACTTTGTGCATAATTTACTATGGTAACTTTTATATATTTTAGTACACATTAAAAAAACAGTAATTAAAAAAATTACATTTAAAATGTTATTTTTTATTTTCCTTATGGGCATTTTAGATAGTTAAAAATAAGCTTTATTTCACAATTTTTTTCCATTTATTTAATTTCATAATTAATATTAAATTATTTATTGTTAAAAAAAATTATCCAAAATTGTGTCCATTATCTAACATAAATTATGTAGTGAAATAAATTATTCTCCTTTTTTTCTTTAATAATAGTAACTATATGAGCTTTGAGTGTTCTTTAGCTATAGGAAATTTTAAACTATAATTAAACATTATTCTTGTTTTGTTATACATACATTTCTTTTGTTTTCTCAAGAATTCCTTGCAAACTTCAGTTAAAAAAATATCACGACTTTTCCTTTAAAATTGTGATCTTTGTCTCTCAGAACACTGTTCTCTAAATGTCACATTGGTAGAAAATGTATCCCACTATTTTGTGTAATTCTGAATAGGATGAGATTCATTTAATTCTTTAGTAAATTTATTATGATTGAAAAATACAAGTATATACTGTTTGATTATTTAGTTTTAATACCTATTAAGTATATTTTTATGCTGTGAACTCATGTTTAAATAAATTTATGTAGTGTAAATCCTTGTTTTTGAATAGATCTGTTATTGTTCCTTTTTCTTAATTTCTTATCTTTCCAGGATTGATATAAATTAAATTTGACAATTCTTAAATAAGTTCTCAAATTGAATAAATTATTTTAAGGGACATTTGATGCAGTGGACCTCTATTTAAAATTTCATTATCATAACATAACAATACATATAAACTAGGTATGTAATCATGATTTCATTTTGAAAGCAAATAATTAAAATTTTTTAAGTTGTGGAAAATGTTTAGTTATTCTCTTAGTCTTTTTTTAAGCTAATTATAAATTAATTGTATTCTTTTATAGCTTGATTAGAGCTTCAATAAAATAATCATTATATTTGCAGTCTGTGATCAAATTATGTAAAGAAAGAATTTTTCACTATAGTAAAGGTCTAGTCATTAAACTTTAATGTGCTTATGTTAAATATGTGTTTCTAAAGGTTTACATGCTTATCATTGTGAATACAACCTCAAGTTTGCAGTGATTTGGAATCTATTTTAAACAACTCTGATCCATCTTGTATGTAAAATCTACAGATGGCAAATAAAATTGTATAATCTTATATTGATTATTAAGACACTAGTTTAAATATTGATTCCAAAAAGTTAAAAATCCAATAATTTATGTTTCCAAATTTTCCTTATCTTTACTCTTGTCAAATTAATCCACATGTACCAAATATAGTTAGAAAGTCTCAAAATATGTAGTAATTATGCACACACACATATTAACCCCTTGACTGACGAATTAAATGGAATTTGATGCGACAAAAAAAAACTATTTAATTTCGCTTAATTGAACAGTTACGTGAAGACTGAGAAAGAGTTATTTTGTTCTGCTAAACTGAACTCTTACTTTCAGTGTGCTTTTTAAATGAGAATCGTCGAGCAGTGAAGCAACTATGTAATCTAATTGTAACTTGCACGGCCCGCCGAAGAAGCGCTTGACGAGTCTGACTCGTCAAAGTCTGTGATGGCCCAGGAAATCAATGACGAGTCAGACTCGTCAAAGTCAGTCAAGGGGTTAATGTCTTTAATTTTACCCCAAAATAAAAATTCTCTTGAAAAAAATGTTTTTAGAAGTGACAAATGAACCAAATACTGAATTTATTTTAATTTGCTAAACATTACTTTTATAATAGCTCTACTTTCTTTCATTGCTTTAACTTTATTGCTATTGAGTAATAAATGAAAATAAGTTTTTTATGATTGTATTGTCTATCAGGAAAATGGAAGAATTTTATATTACAAATAATTATTATATATGACATTGTATTTAATTGTGTGTGTATAAATTTCATCTGTTTTTCCCAAACTTGTACAATATTTTGCATAGCTTTATTCATTTTTCATTTGATGGAATCCTGAAATGCTTTATATTAAAACTTTACTGTAGCGTGATGTTCTTAATGAAATCAAAAATAAAATCATGCAGTTCAATTTTTGCAGGATATTTATCTTTACTTGTTTTAAATTACAATTATTGCTTGAATTCTTTCTGTTACCATTATAATGTTTAGAACTTCTTACTTCTTTATTTTGTAAAATTTCTGACTAAGGTTTTAATGTAAATTCATGCATTTTTTTAGGGAAATGCATTATGGAGGAATCGCACCTGGCTTTAAAGTAATGCATAAGAATGGTATAACTATGGATAATAGATTATTAAATCTAACACTCTATCCTATTAAAAATAGTCATTATTATAGTCCAAAAAGTAGTGTACCTTCCTTATACAAAGCTGCTATTGAAGAAATTCCACATGAGGTAAAAAATGTTTCCTAATTCAAATATGTATATATATCATTAACATATTTTATTGTTAAATGGAAACATAAAGTTATGTTTGTTAAAAATTTTTATTTTACCTTAAAGGTACATTATTGAAAATGAAAAAAAAATTTGAACGATGTTTTTGAGTTTTTGTTAAAGTTTCATTATTTTATCGCATCTTTTCATTTCATCAAATTTTTCGCTAAAAATAAATAGTTCTGTTTTTTTTTTGTTTTTTTTTCTTATATTTTTTCCCAATACTTCCACAGTTTTCTTATCTTATTTTAAGAACCAGAAAATGCATGGAAAAAATTTTCTTCTGTGCAATAGAATTACAAAAATATGCAGCCAACAATATAATATGTATGGAATGTCTAAAATTGCAAGTGTGTCTCTGTTAATAATATGTTGGTCTAATTCTTCCTTTTTCTTTAATATGCTCGAATTGGCTCAGAATTCATATTAATATAAATATTTTTGGACTAGCCCTCATGTGTAAAGAATGAATTTATTATAGCAAAAAATCCAAACTTGAATTTGTAAGTGAATATAAATCAATATATGAACCAAATCTCTTGAATTACTTGATAACCTGTATCTATGTATATTCATAAAATTGTATTAAACTGGTCATTTTTCTAAAATGAATTTTAAATTTATATGTCTATACAAGTGTGTATGCATAAATAATTTACCATATATTCCTGCATATAATTTGCAGTGGTGTATTATCCACGAGTGGTGTACAGTGGTGTATTATCCATCTTTTTTCAGAGTAAAAAAAAAAAGAGCATCCCTTCATGAGCCCAATTTTTTTAATTTTATTTTATTTATTTATTTTTCTTGATGAACAGTTGAAAATATGTACTGCTGATGATGGGGATATTGCATAAAATTTATAAAAAGGTCTGTTTGAATCCACCTAAAGTGTGATAAACTGAGATGCACACAAACTGATGAAAGCACAAAAGTGACAATTCCTAGAAACATGTCGATTTTTATTTTTTATTAACTTTTAAAATTAGGTTTTGCATATTTTTCAAAAGTAAAATTTGTTTCTTTAATAATTAAATGAAAGTAATGGATTATTTTCTAATTGTGCCTTGGATTCATTTTTTGTACAGTGCATGAATTGTTTTTTATCTTTCTTTCACATGATTGTCATTCTTTTTTTTTTTTTTTTTTTTTTTTTGCTTTCCTTATAGTTTTTAGTTTAAAACCTGTTGTGTAGTTTAAAATTTTTTTGCTTCCACATTATTATACACAAGTTTTAACATTTTCAGAACAAACAACTCAGGAGAAGACAAAAAGCAAAATAACAGCAACTGTTTTTTTCTGCTGTAATATTTTATGAGCAATTGAATTCTTTCTTGGATGTAATTGGAAAAAACTGATCTATAGATAAAATAAGTCGGTCAAGTTTTGGTGCCATTTGTTATTTATTTTATGGAAAATAAATATTTTTTTCAATACTTTATTGTAGGCTTTTCGGGTGAAGAATTATTTTTTTTATATCAGATTACCCATGGTGGCATATAATATGCACAATAAAATTCAAAACTTTTTTAATACATAATCCATGATTTATACACATGAAAATATGATAATTCTTTTAAGGCAAGCATGTCATATCTACATTTGCCATGTATGTGTGATGTATATCCTTAAGCTGTAATGTATAATGTTAATATTCAATTAGATTGTACTGTCTATTTTATTTCAAATGAATATAACTTTAGGTAAGAATCTTCAGTTTATTCACATTTTGCCTAATTTTAGTATTTTGCATATTATATGGAGAATAATGTATTTATATGATTAATAACAGATAGATGTGTTGTAGCTATAAAATGAAGAAACATAGATTATTTTTCTAAAGAGCTGGAAAGTAACATTTCTATTGATTATAATACTTTAAAGCAGTGATAATTCTATTTATATTGGAAGCATAGAAAATTTTGGGGGTGATAAATTTTAGTTTTTTCTTGAACTATGTTATTGCTTTAATACCCCCAAATTTGTGGTAATTTTGCTTTTACAACTTATTCAATGCATGCCAACATTGAAAAAAAAAAGTAAATCTTACTTTTGATGTTTTATAAGATTTCTACAGCAACTTTAATCTTTTGTTTCATTATACCTAAAGACCTACTCTTCATTTTAGGTTTTGATTGTTCTATTTGTAAGATTCTTTCTTTTAGTATTCATTTGAAAATTTGTTAATGTATCTTTGTAGTTATTAACGTCAGAATAATTTGAAATATAATTTTTGAAGATAACCATACAAATATTTTAAAAAATTAAAAAGAAAGAGAAAGAAAAGTTTTATTGTATGCATACTTTTAATATATATAAGCTACTGTAATTACGTAAGTTAAGCCAAAGATTAAGAAAATTTAATTTTAAAATTTTTAAGGAAAAAAATAAGCATTGCACAAAAGTTTGTTTTAGCTATGTGAAACATTGTTTTTTACTGAAATTCTTATACTTTCATTCCACCCTAAGAGAGTATCTCAAATCAAAAATTCCCATGATGAAATGGTTAAAATCTTAAATTTTGCTCAACATATAAAATCCTATTTTTCAAATTTCTTGAAATTCTCTTATTTGTTAGTAATAATAAAAATATTTTCACACCTAATTACATCTGATTAAGTTTGAAATATATGTAATTTTTATTAATAACAAAAACTTAAGATTTCAAAAATATGAATCTTTGTAGGAATAAGACAATTTTAATTGTCTTGTTCCTACTAAGCGTTTTAAAATTATTTTGAAGATTTAATCAATATCTTGCTATTGTAATCCATTATTTTTTCCAGGTGTATAGACTTTTCAAGAGAAGGTGCATTTATAGTTTAAATTTTCCAATTTTTACAAATTGAGGGGGGAAAAATTGCCATTTTAATTTTAGTGAAATGACATTTTAACTCTTAGTCAGGAAATTTAACCTTATTTTGATATCAGAGTTTAAGATATTTATTATGATAACCAGTACAATACATTTTATTCAATTTTAAAACAAATGAACTCTTAACATTACATTATTGAATAAAAATATACTATTGATTGTATTGGCAGGAGTATTATTAGATTCAGAAGAAAAGACTAAATAATTTGGTTGATTGTCATATAAAAATATTTTGCAGATTATTATAGCAAGTTTTTGTTCAGAAAGTTCACATTTTATGAAAAACTAAAATAATATTGGCTTTCCTTAATTTTTAGCATGAAAAAATATTTGCATTAATAAGATATACATATTTTTTCACATGAAGGAATTGGCACCACTTGGGATTTATTGTTATTTGTTAATAATTTATTCACATTTGTGAATAAACATTTTTAGAATAAAATAGTCTGCAATTTTAATGTTTGGAATGAAAAGGTCAGCAAATTAATTGTAAGATACTGAACTTTATCTTAGCCATACATTCATTCTATCTACGAAAAATATATCATGAAGCTTTTATTGAATCATCTGTTTTTAAATTGATTGATTTCAGCAAGGTATTTACTTTGCAGGTTGAGCCATTGTATATGGAATTATTTAGTCCTCAAGAAGAAATATTCTTGTCAAGTAAGCATCTTTTTTACGATATTTTTATGACTGTACTCGAAAGTATTAAGTATAATATACCTAATTAATCCTGTCACGTGTAAAAAAATTGAGAAAAAAATATTTTGAGTTAACATGAATGTTTATATTAATCAATAAGTTAACATAAATTCATATAATTATATGTAAAGCAACTTAAAAACATAAATAAAAAAGTTTATAGACAAATTTGTCTTTACTGTCATAAATGTACTATACAAGTTATGTGTAAATTCGTTAAATTATTTTAGTGTTTTAAAAGAGCTTCTAGCTAAAAATTCTAACTCAGTTTAGAATAGTTTTATTAAAGATGTAAAAATTCTTTTGATGATCAGTTATTAATTGAATACAAAATATCAGTTCTCAAAGAGGGAAGAATGATGCAAAACATTTTCATTTATTAATTTTTAAAGTTTATTTTTTAAATTTCAAAAGCTTCATACCTTTTTCAGATCGTTTTTAAAAATCACAATCATTTAAAGGGAATTAAACTGATTCTGGCAATTTTGGGATACATAGATTTTTTTTCTGTATTTTTTCTTCAAGATATTACCCATTATAAGCTTAAATAACATTTAAACAACTTTATTTCAGAAAATGAACGTTTCTATGAATGCCACTATAAATCATGTACAACAATGGAAAGATGGCCTCAGGAATTCAGTGTATGTAGTATATGTAGAGTAACAAGATATTGCAGTTCTTCCTGTCAAAGCAAAGACTGGCAATGGCATAAATTCACGTGTATTGAAAGGCCTCGTCCCATAGTGATTGATAATATTTTACAAAAGATTGATCGATAATATTTTCTTTATTTAAGATCACTTTGTTCTGTTTTAAAATAAATTTTAACAGATTTTTTTAGGGTTTATAATTTTTAGGTTAAGATATTTTACATCTAACTTAATGATTGTATTTTAATATATAAAGTATTTTATAAACGTTTCTTAACTGTTTGATAACTGTTAAGAAGTTTAACAGTATTAAGATATTTTTGGAAAGTGCATTAATCGTCCAGATTTTTTAATGTGTTCCTATTTCTCACCAAAGTTGTAACATTTCTGTGCTTTTATAACATAATGTTTTGTGAATATTTATTGCGTTTGATAGCTATATGTATAATATGTGTTCATTTTACTTTTCATTGTAAAACTCATTTTATACAAGGTTTTCTTAACCTATTTACAAGATTTTTACAAGTTTATCATGAAATTATATATTTGTATAAATTAAATAAAAATTAATATATATTATTTAAAAATGTTTTTAGTCTTATTCTTTAGTTTTTGCTGAACTTGCTTACAAATATTAAGTTCACCAGTTTTAAAGTTTTCACATTCAATAGTGAGAAATTTATGAAACATAATTCCAACCAGCTAATATTTGAAAGACAGCAAATAATTTTATTACCAGCTTCAGTGGCTTTATGAGAAGCAAATTAGGTTATAAAAATGTGTGTCAATAAATAATATTGGCTGTTATGTTTTTTTAATATAATTTTCTGCTAATTTGGTTAATTCAGAATTGTATCTTATAATTTAAAAGATTGTTTGATATAGAAAAAGGATACTGTAGTTCAAATTAAAAGAGTAATTTTTTGCATTAAATTTTTATGAAGCTTTTGTACAGCAACTGCTTTTATGTTTTGGTTAAAAATTTACTATGTTTAAATATACACAAGATACTTAAGAAATGCTATTAAGTTTACTCCATTTTTTTTTTATAACTTGGATTAAACATTTCATTACATGGTGAACTCTTGTGTAAGCAGTATATGATGTGAACAGAATTCATTCAGAAAAAATTAGCATTTTGATATCAGTTATGATTTTTTGCTTACCTTTCGGCAGGAGAAAATTAAAAAAACATACCCCTTTTAAAGTAATTACATCTACCATGCTAAATTAGAAGACTAAGTAGGCTGATAAGTATATTTTCAATTGCATGACTGTTCAATTATATCAGGAGTTCCAAATTTATAAAATCAGTTTTCTTTAGCAATCTTAATATTCAAGGTTGTCTCGTTAAAAATGGGTGATATTGTGCAAACACATAAAATGGAGCTCTAAAGGTATTCAAGGAGGACTAGCATCATCACTCACAAAATTGTGATGAATTTTTTTTAAGAAGCACTAAAAATGAATCATTCTTAATACTAGTTGCCATTTTGTAAAAAATTATATTCTTTCAATTCAATAATTCATCCCTCATTTTATGTTGATGAATTTTTTATTCTAGATAAGTAGAAAAATACTATACCAGTATCACATGAACTGGATTCTCTTCATGGGAATTTCACAAGATAAGAGATGAGGATTAATTCATGCTTTTATTTTGATTTTGAACTTGATACAACTGCAATTTTTTCTTGTTTCTTTTATTGTATCTATGGTAAATGAGTCATGGATTTTCTTAAAATTCAGATCTTAATTTCAGATTGTCTCAAATACACATATACAAAATACTTGTAGTATGTATTTTGCAATATACGTATAATGTACTGGTCAGAATATTCGGCAGATTATAATGAAATTTGGCTTAAATATTTGTTGATGCACTATAAGAGAATTCTATGATTATGAATGTACTTAGGTTAATTTACACATCATTTTGCATTTCATTCATCAGAGTACTGAAAAAAGTGTTTTCATTTTTAACTATTACTTTTGTCTTTGTCACTTAAATTTTTTTTCTATAAAAATCTGAACATGAAAAAATTATTAGGAGTTTTCAATTTTAAACTATAAAACTTTTGTGAGTTTTCAAAGAGTATGAATATAAAATCATTTCATTTATACTATTTAAAATAATTGGAGGATGTGTTTACTATTGAATAACTAATTGAAAACATTATTTTAGATTAGGAATGGAATATTTTTTCCATAGAAAGCAGTATATTTTGTAATTTGTTATTTAGTAAATGCTATGATTAAATTTAATCAAACGCACTGTTATAGCAGAAGCATTTGAAGTTTTTTTTTAAAATTATTTCTGAACTATAACTTGTTTGGGATAGGCAAAACTACTATACTTTCATGAACACAAAGTGATTATTAATTGTTAATGATATATACAGATTCTTCTATTATTGCAAGGTTACATTCAAACTATTATTGGAACAAGAGTGTCTAAAACTTTAAAAGTTGACTCTACCATAGATTTGTACTCAAACTTATAGTTTGAGTTTTGCCAACAGGAAATAATGTAGTTCTGTGGTCACTTAATGTGAATGACAGAATATGAGTAAAAAGGAAAATGCTTTTCATGGACGAATATTGCTTCAGTTGTAGCCAGATAATAGGTAATTTCTTATTTAAAAGTATTTTATTTTCAGGTTGATGCTATTTTTGCATGAAAATGTCCAATTCAGAGGAAATAGTTGCTTCAGACCTATTCATTATTAGAAATTAAAGATTAACAGTTGGAAAATATAGGGATAAGACATTTGAACATGTGGTGGTCCTGGTATGTTCTATTAATGTGGCTATGTCTTTATTTTTGTTTGTATATACTAAACACAATAGCAATACTACCAACAAATATTATTAAAATGCCTCACATCTGGAATTTTATCCCAATTTATTTACATTAATTGTTTGAGTAGTTATGTATTTATGTCGATTTAAAATGGATTCTTGTATTAAAAACAAACTTAAGTGGATGTCATGATTACAATTGTTAAAAAACTAGTTCCAGGCTATGACAGTATTTTGGTCGTGCATTAGCCGAAGTACATTATTTCATATTTTAAAATAGTCAAACTCTTAAGATTTCCTACTTAGTGTCAACACTAAAAACTAAGCATCGCTTCAATTGTTTAAAGGACATCTTGATTGGGAAGATAACTGTTTTCAAAGTGGAAAGTTTCACATTGGTTTCACACTTGGTCCTAACCATTGATATAAATGTTATATGCATTTATATCAATGTAAATGCTTAGAAGTTTTCTTCCTTTTAACATGGCATACTATCAATAATAAATTTTTCCAGAAGACAAATTTTTGAACATTAATTATGCATTATGTAATCAAAAGCAAAATATTTTGTAAAATATCACCATACTGTCAAATCAAAATGTTACTTCTTCTAAATGATTTTTAGTATCTTATGAAGTACTTTTGCTCATTCAAACACAGTACTAGACCACACAATACCTTATTTTAAAATTTAAGGACAAAGCATTAACTCTATTTTTAGTGATTAAGAATTTTGTTTTAATAATGTGTAGGTATGTTTAGTTTATTAAAAAAAAAGCATGCAACCTTGAAATATCTAAATAAAACTTTATATATGTACATAATATGCATACACCTTCTAAATATACATATTTATATATTAATTCAATTCAAAAAGCAACAAATTTCATAAAATGTTTAGAAACAGAGACAACATATGGCAACCATACACTTAGATAGTAAAATGTAACTAATCTTTTGATAGTTTAAAGTTACTTTGATAGTAATAAAAGAAAAGCTAAAAATTAAGTAAATGGATGAATATTTTTTGAAATATACTATAAAGTTTTACAATAAAAAAAGTCACAACTAATGTTACCAATATTAGCTTCCAAACAAATTATAACTCTTAGAACGAAAGTAATTTTTTTCAAATTTAAAAAAAATGTAAGATATTGCCTTAAAGGACACTAGCGAGATTCCCGAAGGTTTTCAAGCCAGTTTATATTACAAATGCTTTACAAAAGTAGTACAATAAAATATCACAATAGAAGGCCCCTATTCCAGAATAATTTCACATCCCTTTCAGAAGTGTAGAGACTAGAAACAGGATGAGAAACGCCCAAAGCTGCATTCTTATCAAATTAAACAAGAACAATGTCTATAAAAGGAGGTAAATAGTTTTAGACAGCTACCCTTGTTTAATACACATGGACAGAAATTTTGCTTCAATTCTCAATACATTTAACAATATTTTTACAAAAATGAAAATATATTGTTCGTATTAATAAAAATAAAAAATTTTCAAATGAATGTAAAGTTTTATAATTTTGATACTTTTAATGACAAAACTAGAACTTGAGAATAATCTTTTGGATTCACAGTAATAAGAAACTAAACATTTGTAGACATAATAGATACATATTCACAGGAACATTTAACAAAAGAAGCAACATTGCACATTTACTGGCCAATGCATTATTAAATTTAATTACAGTTAAACATTGATTATCCGAACCTTTCTTAACCAAAGAGCAAGCACTAAATTGTATAAAAAGTTATCACTAGAAGAGAATAGTTAAGAATAAAAGCACACTCAAATGAATATATTTAAGCTTTACTGAATATTACTTAATTTTTATATAAAAGACAATGTTATAAATTCCATACTTGAAAAAAATCTTTAGTAAATTCTGTAAAAAAATCTAATGTTAATTTCATTGACACAAAACTGAAATTTTGTGATGTTTATAAGACAACATACTGTGAAATTAACTCTAAAAATGTAAATTACTATAATTATATAAACTTATATTTTACAACTGAACATTTTCTTTCGGATAACCAGAATTTACTGTATCAAAAACTGTCAGCAGTGGAATGTTTGAGATAATTAATGATTTTTTTCTATAAATATCATTTTAATAATGGGAGAAATTCAGTTAACATAAATATTGCATTTAATAGTTTGTTCTTTGACACTTTTCACACATTTCCTGACTTTCTCCCTATTATTAAATAAAATAATTGATAGTATGCAACAGGGCATTTTAGTGGAACAATCGTAGTTATATAATAATCTCTGTTTGAGATTACCTATGTGAGGCTTTTAATGTGCATTGGTTACATGCTACATAACTCAAACAGTAATTAGTCTTCCTGAGCAGACAGGGCATGGATGGAAACTGTCCAACACAGGTTTTTCCACTAAATTTGTAGTCTCAATATCTGACAATAATTCTATAATTTTCTCGGCTGTGGTTTCATGCTTGGAAGATTCTGCATCCTGTGGATTATCAATATTTTCACCATTTGAATGCCTCTCACAGTGAAGATCAATACCATCTGGTGCTGTAAGAATTAAAAATTTATTTTGTTACCATTGTACATTAAAAATAAGAGTATTAAAGTAATATAAAAATATTTTTTTTAAAAAAAATCTATAGTTAAAAAATAAAGTGATTACTTAATATAAATATCAAAATGCAAGAGTTCATAAATTACATATCATAAGGTTGTTGTTCTCGTGTGCCAGCTAAGCAGGCAAACTGGGGTGCGCTGCTCCACTTTTCCAACTGAACTGGATTTGGTGTGGAGTCCAACTTCTTCAGTAAACACACATGCAATAGGGACCCGTTTATAGGGTAGGCAACCATTCACACAAGGAAAGGACAAAGACAGGATAGATAGAGAGAGAAAGCGCATCCATGCCTGAGCCGGGATTTGAACCCAAGACCTCCCTATCCGTAGTCAGGCATGCTGACCACTAGACAAGTTGGCTGGCACGTATCATAACGTAAATTATCTTTATGTAAATAAATTTCGAATATGCTTATAGAACGTTTTTAATAAAATACTTTAGATGAAGCTTCGATTCGTGGAAGTTCAAGATTATTTTCAAAACGGATACATTAAGTTTAACCATTGTTTACAAAATATATGAACCATGTAAGTCACAACAAAGCCAAAAAGATGTGCAATCTAAAAGCTTAAATAAAGATTGTTTTTATTTTTTTAAACATATTTTTTTTGTAATTAGCATGTTTTCTGTACTTTATTCATAAAAACTCTTAAAGATTCCAAGCTTATCAGTAAAAGCGTAAAACCTAACAATCTTGAGTAAAATTTATGCATAAAAATTGGCAAGTCTGTACAAGTGCTTTCACTACAAAAAGTTAAGTAGACAAAGACAGGGATAAACATTTTCTGAAGCCAGTTTGAATTAAAGATGCAGTTTTTTTGTAGTGATTAGTGAAAATATGCAAATGTATTACTTTGAAACAAATTATTTTCAGACAGAAAAATATATAAAAAAAGTCACTATAATACAAGGTTTTAGATTTTGGAAAAAATTGATGGAATACAAAGTGAAGAATCTAAAGAATCTCATGTTTGGCTTTAAAAATTAAGTTTTACAAAATAAAATTTGAGTTACTATAACTCAAGTGTTAATTTTAAAAATTTATTTAATATTTTGCTTGTCATTATTAAACAACTTTTCAAGAAGTAAAAAGTTCAATACTTACAATATTGCTCATTTCCTGAGATATGTGAAAAATTTAAAAGTTCTAAATTATCATTCAATCCTGAATGAGACTGAAATTGTTTTCGTTCTTCAAGGAGGCGCATTACAAGGTTTTGCAACTCTCCAAGTTTGGCCTATAAACATGAATGAAATTAAACTTTTGCAAGATAAATTATATGAATCAGTTTTATAAAACTGGTAAATAAAAGCTTATTAAAAATCTTCATTAAAACTTAAAACACTTACTCATAATGCTTTTTAATGTATTTTAAAAATTAAGAATGATTTAATCTATCTAATGATTGTGTCTTCTCTCAAAAAAGAAAAAAATAAGTTATGTTACATAACATTTCATTTGTGGTGTCATATCCAGACAAATTTATTAGAAATGCTCATTGTTATGTAAGAAATACCATTATACAAGATATCCAGCATTAAAATTATTATTCACATTGTTTTCTTATCAACAAATGGACCTTGACTGCAAAAATACTAAAACTAGAGAATTTATTAAAAAAGCATATTATTCTTGACATTCAAATATTTTACCTTTAGATCTTCTCTATCTCTTGCAAGCTGTGCAATATAATCATCTTTTTCAGAAGCTCTTTTCCTCATTAAACCTCTTTGAATTTGATATAAGGCAATGTAATCCCCTAAAATTAAAAACAAAAAAATTACTTAATAAACTACATGAATAAAATAAAACATGTAACTATAAGCATTATATTAAAACAATAATTCTTTCTTTTTTGGTGCAGCACACTTATGATGATTTTAAAATTTGGTAGCTCACAAAGAAAAATTTAAGTTTAAAAGTTTTTTTTATTTACTTTTAATATGTTGTGTGCAAAATAGATTATGATAATTTTGTACGTAAAATAAAAAAATATATCTACTACAAAATCAGTAAGTATGTTTATTACTTACTTTTACCAAAAAAGCACAATAATTACTATATACATTCTAAAATTTAATAGCACACTAAGAATTTGGTGGCTCAAAAAATTGACTTAGCACAGTGATTAAAAATCGTTGCACTAGAACCTCAAAATTCTGAAGCCTGGAGATTTGAAATTTTGAATAAACACCTTGTTAAGCGGAGGTTGAAAATTAGATTTGAAGAAAAGAAAATCAAAAACTACGAATCAAAATTTATAACAGTTTTATTATGACAGATATACTTTTAGCAAATGTTTGAATACAATCTATAATACATAGTACCTTACTATGTAGAACTAAATTGCCAGGCATTATTTATTTTAAACCCTGGCATGGATTATTTTTCTCTGGAAGATTAGCTTTTGGTACGAAGTGTCCACACTTACCAGCATTATACAACTGCTGAGGAAAATAGTTTTCTATGATAATCAAATTCTCAAACTTTGGTAAATATTCTTCTGCTGCAACATTATCTGCGAATGGCTTTACACCAGTAACTATTGAACTCAATGCCTCCTTTTCCAGCAAACTAACCATTTGTTAGCTGTAAATGCAAAATTGCTAATCATAGCTTTTTTCAGCTTTTTCTTGACTCAGTGAGTCGCCAATAGGAACACCATTTGATCTTTCCTGGGTAAACCATAAAATTAGAATTTCGTCGAGTTAATCATAAACAGAAATTTTTGAATTATAGCATTGTTCAATTGTTTTATCACTTAGTTCAATCTCAGTTCAGAATTAGAAGTGTTAAATCTTAGCTAGATTTTTCTTGCAATCACTGATCATTGCTTACTGACACCAAATTCAACAGCCAATTTTGTAGAACTTTCTCCTTTTGTTTGGATGTTTTCCTTCGAGTTTTTCTTAAACTATACAGGAACTGTAAGTTTTGTTGACATTTTATTGAACAATTAATCTGTTATAAACAGTTTCTGAAAAGTTTACAACAGACGAAATAGTAAGAGAGTAATCAATTTGTACACAACATGCATGCATGCATCTAAAATTAAGTAAAGCAGATATTCGTGTGTAATAAGAAATTACCGTGTGGCATTTTTAGTTCATTGCTATACAAAATGGAAAAGTCATGAAATAGGATGTCACATAAGGCAATATACACTACACAAATCAAAATGTAGATCACACTGATACAAAACAAAATGTAGATGATGTATTAAGCACTCATGCTTTCTCATGGGTAAAGTTGCTTTATAATTAGTCTAAAATATAGGCTTTCAGATCACCATTTAGATAATCACAGAAATTTATGCAGACCAACCCGATAAATCTAAACTTTGATATCCAAACAGGGTTCCTCACCAATTAGTTCAGATTTCAGAGGTTCCAATAGTTAAAATCATATATGTGCCAAATATTAAGGTTTTAAATAACATGCTTTCATGAAAATCATGATTTCAAACTTTAAATTACAAAAAACTGGAATTTGCATTTAAGGTGTTCCCTATTATAATAAATAACAAATATACTAGCATATGTGGATAAGAATTCAATAATTTTCAAATTTTTATACATTGGCAAAAATAAGCAATATTACACATAAAGTCAAAAATGTATCATTTTATGTATCTCAAGAAATTTATTCATAAATCACAATTGTTTACTTTATTACATTGATACAAAAACATTCACATAATTATATATATATATATATATATATATATATAAACTTACTAAATTTTTATTAATAAGGAAAATTACAATGAATGACAACTTGAAAACAAAAATTTATAATAAAATCATTAAATTGTTAATCAATTTGATTTAGCTTTCTCTAGACTAAACTCTGTGCCACGACAGTCCATGTGGGCCAAGGCCTACAGTGCCCACCTGTTTTTGTGACCAAAAGGCCTCTGAGGTGCATAGCATATGTCTTAACCCCCAGTGTTTAGTTCCCAAGCATGCTTGGTACTCAGTTCATTGGCCCACTGAAGGGATGAAAGGCTAAGTCAACCTTGCCCAGTCTGAGGATCAAACTTTGGACCTGTGCCTTGGGAGCATCAAATGCTACCAATAAGCTACCTGGCTTTTATATTTAGCTTTCTCAGCAACTGATTTTCAATCACAGATTGAAATATAACATGCAAAATAAATATCCTATTCTTGTAAATATCTCACAGACATATATAATTACCTATAGTATCAGTTTCTCCCTGTAATTGTAACACTAAATGCTCTAACTGCTGTCTTTCATCAGAGAGCTCAGCTATCCTATTCATTGTTTGCTTGAATCTCTCCTATTTTAAAAAACGTTTAAAAAATAATTAAAAGTCTCATGGGGAAAAAACAATGTTCTATTAAAATTTTATTTTTGAAATTTTTTGATAGGGAAATTTAATGTATTAAAAATTTTAAAAATATGTGTACAGTATATTCAATAATAAAGTACATATATTGTTCATGGTGGAAGAATCTTATTTAATTGTAAAACATTCCGATACAAGAAAAAATTTCATTATGTGATTATAATGTTAATCAAAATACATTTTTTTCAAAAGAGTTTAATGAGAGATCCAAAATTCAAATCAAGCTTTGATAATAATTGAAATATGCTTTGTAAGGAATGTAATGAATAATTGTAGTCACTGATATTAATGATAACAAAACACTACTATGAAGATGTTTGAAATGTGATAATAGTATTTAATCTGCATTTTTACAATCCTTCTAAAATATACACTTGACAGCTCTATAAAATTATTAAAGGAAGAAATTAGTAGAAATTATAATTATTATTAATAAAATTTAGAATTAAAAATTTTTTTGTAATTATAAAGCTTCTTGTTTTACACATGAATGCGAAAAGATGACTACTCTGATGCTAACTGCTGCACAAATATAAATCTCCTTTTTTAATCCTTAGCATATGGCTAATGCAATTTGAGAGGGGTATCAATTTTGTCCCTGCCTATGGGCCATGTGAAAATTGCATGGAAGAATTTTTCACCTTATTTCAATGTGCTTCTTTGTTTCCTTGATAAAAATTAAAAATGAATTTGCCTAGTGCCAGTAGCATTATACATGAGAAGGACGAAAGGAAATATCAAGATGGTGAAGTACACATGTTACATAAATTTTTTTAACTTATAAACAATGCAAACTGAAATAGAAAATGCAGTATTTCAAAATAGCTAATAAATATGTGAATTGTAAAATGTGGTAAAGAAAAAATTCTTGTATTTCAGGACTCAAATCTATAAAAACTAAGTTTTTTGTAGAGGGTTAAAACTTCGTTATTTTAATAGATTTAACAGTGCAAAATATACTTTTCCCCTTATTAACAATTTATTGCTTCCTTTATAAAGTTAGAATTTTTTTATGTTTAATATTACACTGTAAAGTTTCACCTTTCATTAAAAATGGTCTTATGTATAAATCAATATTTGTGATTATAATACTATGTTGTTAAAATTGAATATATTTGTGGCCATATATAATCATATTCGTCATTATAAATCACTATTCATAGTCAATACACTATTTCATTTGCCGAACTGGCAGCCAAATTGTTAGCGCTCTTGCCTTTGGTTCAACAATTTGTGACTTCGAATCCCACCTTGGTCATGGATGTTTGTAGTGTTTTGGAATCCACTTAAGTGGATTCCGAACCACTACAGTTTAAAGTGACTTTAAACCGTAGGTCCCAGTCTAACTAGCCCTCGTGTGCAAAAAATGACCATTGAGCAACAACAAACCAACCAAACTATTTCATTACAGTGAGCTTCCTTATATAATTATTGAATTAAAAAAATGTTATCTGTATAAATCTAATGAGTTTTTCAATGGAATAATTCTACCACAAAATTTTCCTTAAGAAATCACAAAACTGTCTATGAATTAGATTCAATGTGAATATTATTAAAATGAAAAATTATTTCTGCATGAATAAGATTATTTTTAGCTAATTACATTGAGTTCTTTGTAACATATTAATATATTTAATACTATTTGCATCAGTTAATTTTATATTCAATCAATGCATCATTTTTATATTAAATTTGTATTTTATACCATTTAAAAAGAATTATAAATAATTAAAAAATATTAAATGAAATTTTAGTGACGGATGTAATTAAAACCAAAAGGTTTTTCTGCAGAAAATGATTAATGTGGCATGTATTAAACATAATTCCTAAGAAAAGTTGCTATATTCTATATAATAATTCGATAAAATGATATATTTAATTATAAAAAAAATACAATATAACAATAATAATTAATTTCTAAAGTAATTTTATACAACTTGTTTGTAATAAAGTATTAACATTTATAAATAATAAAAACAAATTACATGATTATTTTTTTTACTGCATTTTTAGAGAAATGGTTTTATGTGAAACATTTTACAAAGTTTTAAATTAATCAATAAGGAAGATTTTATTGACTGATATCAAATAATTAAGAGTGGCCACAAATTTAAATATGAAATACTGTACTTGAAAAATCTTAGGGGAAAATAAGAATTATAGCTGTCAGAATTAACATAAACAGTAAAAAGCAAACTTGATATTAATTATAACATTTCAATCTTTCAAAATGCAAACATAGAACATTAGATTTTTTATTTAAATATAACACTTTAAAAAAAATAAATAAAATAACATAACTTATGCAATGCACAACTTTAGAAATAATTTCAAAATCCATAGAATAGATAAATTAAGCAAGATAACTTAAAATTAATAAGTTTATGCACTGTAAATATTACTAGACAAAATGCATTGATTAATTTAAAATATAAATAAAAACTCACTTCTAACTGAGCCATAGCATTTTTTATCATAATATATTCCTTTCTTGATACAACATTTCCATTTTCTGAATCATCTAAAAATAAAAACAATTATTTAAAAACATAACCATAGATATTTTAAAAAATAATTAAAGACAAATAAACTTTTTACCTTCATCAAATTCAACTTCTCTCTTTTTTATTTCTTCTTCAAGCTGCAATCTACTTGTTTTTTGTTCTTCCAACTGCTTCATCATTTGATTACGTTCCATTTCCAGTTGTCGAACAGAGGCAGATAACGATGCAACCTAAAATTATTTTTCATGAAGCATAAGCAAGCAAAATCATTTAAATCAATATTTTTAAATTTATATTTCGGAATTTTCAAGATAAAAAGAAATATAAGTTAATTAAGCTCTAGAATTGAACAATGTTTCAGTATTTAAAAAAAAAAAAAAACCAGATTATTATGTTTTATTTTGGTTTTTATTAAAGCCACTTCAATCTCTTTTTGCAAACCATGACTAATCTGGCTTTTATAAGTTTAAAACGGATATTCAATCACTATAAGAATTTTTTTTTTTATCAAAGATGAATTAATTTGGTTAGTTTGTTGCATTATAATCACTTTTTGCTTTTGAAGATTAATTCAACAAAGGACTACAATTTCATTCAGATTCCAAACAGATATAAAAATACATAACCAAAATGAAGTTAAACTAACAAGCTATTAGATTCAGCTGCCAGTTTAGCATGTATAATGTGGTAATCAAACATTATATGTTTAAATTAAAAATCAACTATTTCAGAAAATTATAATAAAAGTTATTTTCATTCTATTTTCATTTAAATTTAATTGTTACCTAGTACATTTGACCATTGCATTGAATGGTGCACTTGTTTAACCTAAGTAAAGAATGGAAAGTATATTTCATCATTTAAATTTAGTTTAGCTTTTACAAATTTAGATTTGATTCATAATGCTAAATTATTGTGTACCTATTATCATTCAAATGAATTCTCTCACTGAACCTACTACCATTATATTGTTCTATACATTTCCAAATTAAATTCATTACAAGGTAAGAATTTTTCAAAATGAATCTGCACCCAAGGAGTTAAAATATATTGCAATTTTTCACAAAATTCAATTACAGTATGAAAAAATACAAACAAAAATATTTATCAATATATATAGCTTCACTTTAATATTACCAAAATAACTATAAGTTGATGATCAAATACTAATAATTATTAAACTTTAAGAGGTTACAAAAATACATATATAAATAAAATTTACATAAGAATACATAAAAATGGGGAAATAAAACAGTTTTGAAATAATTCTTAAAGTTTTCAACTACATGTTTAATGAGATGTTGCAATATATAAAAGTAAAACATTTTTGAAACTGACCAAATCATTACGTTTGGCTGCATCCTTATCTTCTTTTTGATTTCCGTCATTTACAGACATTTCAGCTTGAGTAGCTAATGCCATACGCAATTCAGAATTTTGGTTTAATAAAGAGTTTATCTGTTGCTGAAACAAAAAAATTATAAAATTGAACCTTTTTCAGATTAACCATGATAAAAATATATTAGTTAAAAAAATACTAATATGTATACTAAAAATTGAAAAATTACTTGAGCTTGATGAAGTTCTTTCTGTAACATTTCAGCCAACTGTCCTTGAGCTTCATAATGCCTCATCCTATCTGCAATTTGATTCTGCTGAAAAATTCCTTTGGTATTTGATTTATGAAGGTTTTGAAGTTCTGACTCTTTCTGAGCTAGCTAAAAATAGTAATATAAAAATTATATTTAATCACTTAGAATTTGTCAGCAACTAAATAATTATTAATCAATACAGAAAATAAGTATTAACTATGAATAAAATTTTGTATTAAAATTGAAATATGAGTAAATTTAAGAAAAAAATTTTCCAAATTTGATAACTTTCAGTGGAGGATGAATGTCCGATACACATGCATTTAAAAAAATTACCATTTGCAGCATAGGAAGAAACTGATTGGAAATTGGTGAAAATAACAACATTCACTAGGGCTGAACTAATATCTCTAGGTGAAAAGATGTTATAACAAGACTGATATGATTAACTAGCAGGCTTTGATTATTTGGATTCTGCTTAAAATCCATATGTTAAATCTTTTTCAATTTAGATAATAAAGCTAAGAGAATTCTTTAGAATTTGTTATAAGTTAAGATTGTAATAATTATTTTTTTTTGCCAATGAAATTTATATTTAATTTAATATTTTATTGCAGCATCTTTCATCACATAGTATGAATATTATTAATATGGGCTTCTTTTAAGGGATAAAATTAATTTCAACATTTTATAAATGCTATCTTAAACATTTGTAAATACTATTAATGCTTTTTTACTAATTGATATGTTATGCTGTATATACATAATAATAGTGGCAGAATAACATTTCTGGACCAAATTTTTTAAATTTATCTATAAAACTTTAAGAACAAATATAATTAAGCATTTAAAGATTTTTTATTTTTAACGTACCACCAATAGACAAATAAATAGGATTGGTTTGTTTGTCACTCAACAGTAGTTTTGTGCACAAGGGGAAATTAGAAGGGACCAGTAGTTTTAAGTGGATTTTGAACCACTAAGAATCATCCAAGCCACAGGTTCATACAGATTTCTAAAAATCTAATTTCAGGAATTTTCCAGGAATCAAATCAGAAACTTCCAGGAGGTATCCATATTCATGTTAAATTAATTTTTATGCTATTTTAGAAATTGTTCTTCATCAAATATGCATATGCAACATTTTTAAATTACATTTGTAAATAATAGAAATAAATAATAGCAAAAGTTAATGAGAATACTTTTTATTTAAGTTAATATATTCAATGATTACTTCAAAAGTCTTTAAAAAAAATTCTGTTATAACTGTAAATTTATTCATTTTAATATTCAATATTCCTTTTATTACTAGATTATACATTAAATTAAATTATGGGTAATTTTAGAGTTTTTAAGCATTTTCAATAAATTCCAGTCTATTAATTTATTGAATATTTCAAAATTTGTATAACAACCTCTTTTCTGAATTTGTTTTAGATAAATATAAATATATTTATCTAAAACAAATACAACTAATAAAACTTTTTTTCTCAAATTATTTATTAAAAGCAATTTAAAACCATACAATTCACACTCCACTTTCGAGACCCCTTTCTATTTCTTTAATCATTCAATAGATTTTCACATTTCTTGTTTATTAACATAAGCTAATTATATATATATTTTACATGCATTTAAAAAGATTTAGATTACTTTATCATAATTAATAACATAAAATTTTAAAATGGCATTTCAATTGAAATAAAGTCACATAAAATTGTTGAAACAATAATACACAATATTCAGCCTGGAACTACAAAATGGGTCTTACATATAAACAACTAAGTTGGTTAATATTAGACCAGAGGAAGAAAGAAGTACTATAAATTGTGTGGAAAATTAAAGTATAAATAAAAACAAATTGTTAAAAAAGGGCTATAAGCTTTTATGAAAGAAAAATATAAATTTATATTAAATTTTGAAATATAAATTGACTAATAATTTACCTGTTCTTGCAACTCATGGAGTTCTTCTTCTTGTTGGCTTAGTCGTTCCCCAAGCTCTTTAGTTTTATGTTTTTCAGAATCAAGTTTTTCAGTAAGTTCTAATTTAACATTGCTCTAAATACAGATATTTACAAAATTATTGAAATGTTCACACGTATTATACAAAATTAAAAATTATGGTTCTTAGAAGTCATAAAATAATTTTGAACAAGTACAGTGAAATAAATAATTTAATACAGAAATTGTATTTATCTATTTATATCATATAATAAATGTATGTCATCTATTTATATCATATAATAAAAAAATCAGAAAACTTTGTGGATTGATAAATTAAAATACAAATTAAATTATGAAATAACATTGCTGAGAGATATGTTCACTATTTCCTAAATATATACACACATTTATAAACATACAATAAGTTGCATAATTGTAACAACATCACTCAGTTTAAAAATAAATTGTATAAAATGAATAAATTTTTAGTGACTGAAAGAACCTCAAAAATATGAATGAAAAATAGGACTAGTTAGATACAAGCCTAAAGTTTATTTTGAACCATTACAAACATCCAAGACTGAAGTGGGCATCAAACTAAAAAACTGTTGACTTAAGGGGCAGAGGAACCATTTGCTGCCAGTTTGACAAACCACGAATATAAGTATATATATGAATTAAGAATAGTTATCATATATAAATGGGACAAAATTTCTAACTCTTTGCTCAAAAATCTGATTAATTCAATGAGAAACTGAGTATTTGAAACTATTCAGAAAAATGGTGGAAAAAAAAAAAAAATTTAAAATTAAGTAACAAAAAGTTAGTAGTCTTGTAATTTGTGGACATTTGAACAGAAAATTTTGAAAGTGTTGATAAACATTTAAATATAAGTTAATATATTAAGCTATATTTTTTATTTCGTTTATTTGCTCCAAATTAATTTTAAAAAATGTATATTATTTATAAATATAATCACAAAACACAATGTGGTCCTATAATTTTGTAACATACAAAACAACAAATAGCAGTATGCACAATTATAAAATAAAATACAGAAATAATATTGTTGAAAAGAGAAAATTTAATATTTATATAAAAATTAATTTTTCTTTCTCCATGATGGAAAAGAATTTTGAACACATTAATTGCTGTAAAACAATTTTTTCTTTATAGAACAGTAAACAATTATCGTAAATTATATAAATTAAATTACAAACAATTAAAATAAGAAAAATTATTATCACATAACTGTTAAATTAAAAACACTTCTTTTGATAAAAATGTAGCTATTATCATTTCCTTTCAATTATATTTTAATATTTAAGATTAATACAAATCATAGTTTTAATATATAGAGATGGGAGTGATATATAAAAAATGAGAATACGAAATTTACAAATTTCGGCCACATATGCAGTTTTTTTCATATTCTTTTAGAAAATAAAAATAATTATCTAAAACAATTTTATATCTTTAATAAATTCAATAATATTAGAAAGCAATCTACACAATACTGAATAATCAATATGTAAAATGGATGTAAATGGATTGTAAAATTTAATGATTGATTGTCCAATTGAATAATTTTGATGCAAACAAAACATTTTTCTGATATAATAAAGAAAAATAAACTAATATATAAAATAAATTACCATGAAAAACAGTGCAATTTTTCATATCAAACATTTTCATTTTAAATTTAATTTTTGCCATCATTAATGTTTATTGTGCTCCTAGTAAGAATTTTATTAATTAAATTTAAAAAAAAAAAAAAAAAAAAAAAAAAACATAAGAGGTAATTTATTAATTTATGACTACAAAAGTGTGATCAATAACACTAAAAATAAAAATAATATAAAAAACTTTCAACCAAAATTAAAAAGTTATTTTTTGATATAATGCATATAAATTGTTTAAAACTGATTTAAGCAAGTTTCTTAAGATTAAAATAATTAATGTACATAGGTAGAAACAAAAATATTGCAATAATTTTAGAAAAATTTAAAATTTTAAAGCATTTTTTAAAAAATTGAGTTTTTAAGAATATTTGAATTTTTTAAGGTTATATAAGCCTTGGTAAACTACATAGTTTTCCTGAATCGAATTTTTATACCTTAACACATGCTTAAAAATTTTTGCATGCATCAAGTATTTTCATATCTAGTATAAAATCAAGTAAATTTGATGGAATTCATTATAAATAACAAAATGCACAGATACTTGGCAGGCTAAATATGCTTTATATTAAATATAAAAATAATTACCATATCCACAAAACTATTTTGTAACTCTTCCAGCTGTTTTTTCAGTTCCCGATTTTGAGCAACGGCTCGACTAGCAGCAATTTTATCGCTTTGCATTGTCTCCACTAAACGACTATGATCTATTTGATCTTCTTTCATGCGAGCTATAGATTTCTCAAGTTCCGCAATTCTTTCTTCCTGTATTCTTATCTGTTCACAAAGGCTTGAATTCGTAGCAACCTACATTAGATTAATAACTATATTCATATTTAGTTTACAAACAAATTATAATCACCCACAAAATAAAATTTTTAATTTCAGTATTTATTCATTGATTAATTTTGTAATTTTAATGCTACTACTTATTCAACACAGCTTGCATTGATAGATTTTAGTAGGGAACTAAAAATTGTGTGTGTTATAAAGTAAAAAAAAAAAAATTCATCCTATACTTTTATTTAGGGGGACTATTCATATAGGCAAGTTTTTATCAAGTTTTTAAATTGCATGATGGACAGCTTAAGGATCAAAGACTACTTTCAAAGATTTAGCAACTTTTGCAAAATTGCCTTACAGGTGAACTTTCCTACAGTAGGCTGCATGTTGAAAAAGGAAACTCAGAAAACTCACAAGCACCCAACCCAACAGGAATGTATGCAAAAGACAGAAAATCATGATCCAACAACAAATCTGCTAGGAAGTTTTTAGTTTTCTGCTTTGGGACAAGTAAATATGGCCTACATTTAGTATGCTCCCTCTCCCAAAATGCTTGGTAATTTTACATTGTTTTCTCCTATATAACATGTGAATTCCTTATTAAATAAAATTTCCACATTGTTTGAATATATATATGCTCTAATTTTTTGCCTACAAGACCTAATTGAACTGAAGCCTAAAGTTTTAAGTGAAATTTGACACACAACAAGGGCCTATGCCTGAGATGGGAATCTAATCCAAACAAAAAGTTGAAATGAAAACCAGAACATTATCCACACAGTTCCTAGTTCAGTAGAAATCCTTCTTTAAGATACATGAAGAAGCAGTGGCAAATAGGTAGGGAATATCAAACCACCTTCAGTTACTAAGATATCCACTACAAAGTTTAAAATAATTTACCATTATAATAGAATTAAATTTTAATAAAAATTTTTAAAAAGTGTATAATGAATAAAAAACTTACCTCTGTTTGCCACTTTTTACACAATTCTTCATTCTGATTTTTCAAAACGTTGACTTGCAGTTTTACTTCTGAAGTTTCTTCCTTGCTTAAATTGCCTTAATATAGAAAAAATATAAAAATAATTTGAAATTCTCTCTTTTGACGCTTTTATGATTGGAAAGTATAAATTATCATGTTTTACTTCTCTTAAATATCTCAATTTTTAAGATAGATTCAAAATCAACCCAGCAATTATTCAAAAACAATATTTATTATATGATCTTACTTTGGTATAATTTTTTTTCACAAATTAACAGGAAAATTGCAAAAAAGAAACTTTAACAACAGCATTTATAGTTAAAAGACTTTTTAACATCTTTAACAATAAAATAATACACCATAAAGCTTTACTAGTTTTTTACTTTTTTCTGCAAATGAATAATATAAATATACTTTGATGTGTTACTCTTAAAATTTATGTTTATCAAAATATAACTTTTATCGGGAGACTTCTGTGTACGAATAATTATGTTAGTGAACAGTCTATTTATTGAGCCCTCAATTTAAAAAATTACTCAGCTTCACATTATTTAATTCTTTTAATAACTAAACATTTTAAAAGAAATATTTATTATAATATAACAATGTTATGTATAGATAAATAGTTATCCTTGTACCAAAGATTGTTATCTGTTAAAACAAAGATTCCTAACAAGATCTAGGTAGACATCTGATATTTGTCACTCAACAATTATTTTATGACACAAAAATAATTAAAGTGGGACTTAGACAGTTTCAAATGAATTACAAACATCCAAGCCCAATATGGGATTCAAACACATGAACTGCTGAACCAAAAGCCTCAATGCTAATCATTCGGCTCCTAGCTGGGCTTTGGGAATCAGTGGAAATTTACAAAAGGATCTATAGTATGCCTGACGTTTACTATAATACAAAGCAAGTTTAAAATAATTACATGAGATAATCATAGATGGAGGAAATATGGCACCTTTTATTGTCAAAAAGAAATGATTGTAGCACCAAAAGGTAGAAGATTGACTTGGCTCTTACGCCCCAGCTGGGTAAAATGGAGTGGCCTTCATGTTTTGAGTGACGCTACCAGGATGTACTTTAAACACTATGTTACCCTAGTACAAACTTAAACTTACATATTCAGTGCCCCTTTAAGTTTTAGTTTAGTACAGTCCTATCTAATTTTTCTTATCACCTTTTATCATACATTTAAAATACTTGTGTGTTATTTTCAACTTTATTTTCTGCTATGCCTTACCGGAATACTCCTATACTATTTATTACTAACACTTAAAATTTTAGTTTGTCGATCTAAATATTTTCAATACGATCACAATAATTTCTAAATTCATAATCGAATTATTAACTTACTGTATGCCAGTTCGTCAAAGGGGGTGTATCCCAGGTGTTTTAAAATTACCCGATTCAAAAAATCAAATGCTAGTGTCTGATAGTTTTGGTTAAAAACTGTTATTGTCATTGGTATTATAATTTACTTATTTTTGTTTGTAATGATAACGAATTATTTAATTAGGATATCCTTATTCTATCTATTCTCAAATTTTAAACTTAATTTATGTTATGTAATTATTTTATGTTTAGTATCAATAAATTAAACTTACTATTTTTATGCAAGCCTAATTATTGTCATTTTATTAGTTTTTTAACTATTAAAGGTTTTATTAATGGAATGAAATGCTTTATAGGTATTTAAACCAATGGCTAGTGTTTCTTTAACTGCATTAAAAATTTAACATTTGCAGCTCTGCTTATCATAGTAATTATTTTGGCAATTAGCCTTATGGTGGGTATTGGTAAAATAAAATCTGCCCACAGATACTTAAAAAGTGGTACAGACTGACACACTCTGCCATGAATGTTTGTAGACTCACTCTGTAAGCTGACTGTAGGATACATTTTCTCAGCCTGTTTGAAGTGCGCTGACTTTTAGACCACTCGTGTCCATATTCTGGATTGTCTGGGACTTCCCAGAACTGATCTTTTCACTAGCCAAATTTTAGTATTAGATTTTCTGAGAGTGACAAATTTCACAGACCTGATTTAGCATTGCTAAAAACACTGAAGATATGCAATATCAAAATAATTACAGAATTTAACATTTAAGAAACAAATGATGCACAACAGAGTAATTGTTTCCATAAAAAAAATTAATATTAGACTGATTTTTTTAAATGCTAACAACTGCTACTCTTAAATTTTTTTAATTGACAGCCATACTAAATTTAAAACATTAAGAAATACATACCATTTTGATATTTTTGAGTTTCTAATTTTTCTTGCAAAATATTTTTTTCTTTAATAAGCTCTTCTTTTTCATTCCTCAATTGCTTGATCTATAAAAATTTTATTGTATTCATTTTTTATAAAAGTTAAGCAATTATTTTGAGTATTCAAATCATCTGAAATTAACATTCATTATTTTACCTCATCCTGTAAGGATGTAACTTTTTCACTCAACTGAAGAACATATTGCTGATACTGCTCTCCCATTTGGTCACGTTCATTCATTAGTTTGTCAACAGAAGCCTTTAACTAGAATAAAAAATTAACCCATTTTAATATTCAAAACTTGGAGTTAACTTTCATTTAAATAAAACAAATACAGGAATCTTAGATAACATTTAAACACAAATATGAAAAAAGCATATTAACAATGGAAAATTACTCGGAAAAGAATTTCATAATATTAATAATAAAATATTACATTTTACTAGTAATCAGAATTATTGCAAAAACTTCACATTAAGTAGCCAAAGATTTAACAAGTTACTAATTAAAAATACCAATGAAAATAATACTAGCAAAATAAAGATATTTTTTACAATTTAACAATTATGCTTAAAATACAAATAAAATGTAATAAGCATTTTATATTATTAACAACATTTAATTCTTTTTTCATTTAGTCAAACACCAGAAATTATTGAACATTAAAAGAATTATCACATTATTAAATTCCTTACCTAAAAAATATTTCTTTAAAGAACTTACCAGAGAAATTTTCTTTTCTAATTCTAATTTTTCTTTGAAAGCTTCTTCTAACTGATTTTGATTTTCTGAATTATTTTCTTGTGAAATTTGCAGAGTTTGAGTTTCTGCTAAAGATAATTTATTACGAGAATCAGCAAGTTCTTTTTCTAGATTTTGTATGTCCTTAATCTAAAATTAAAATAATGACACAATCTCATTAAATTAACATATGAAAATATAATATCATAATAACTTAGACACATTCTTTTAATTTGTGAATAAAAAAAACAAATATTTACAATTAATGAAAAATTAATGAACAGCAGACTAAAAGCAAGTATTCATGATAAGATTGTATTAAATTAAAATTCTGTTTATTTCCTATCATTTAACACAATCAAAGCTGTTAATGATACAGTTAAATAATAGTACTTTGAGAATAAATCACAATTCTTAAATTTTTGGTCTGAATAATTTAGTAAACAATCACTCTAAATTACTTTTAAAAACATACATAACATGATTAATAGGTAGATTTGTCATTTTGGGCTAACTTTTAATCTACTGTATTAAAACAGTAGAATGTTATATAATCTGCTATCAAAATCACAGTTCACAAAAATTTTAATTTAATAGTAAATAATAATTATAAAGAATATACTAGTATGGGAAAGAGGAAAAAAAGAATTCAAACATGGCTTTGGTCAGAGAAAAATATTCTTTGTCAATAATCATTAATTCTCACTCAAATTTTGTCAGACACTTTGATTTTATTTATTATTTTTTTAAACATTACTAGCACATTTATTTATGACTAATTATGTTAATTTTTGATTACCATTAAATTATCCTAGATAATTTTTATGATTTTTTAAAACAATTCTATGATATGGCTTATATTAAACATCTACAAAACTAATATTTTCCTTGAAATGTGAGTGGCTCTTCAGTTTTACAATTTTGTTGTTTTTTAATTATAACCTTGTTCTTTTTAAATAATCTTTATTTAGGTAGAGAGTTAAATTAATGATTTTAAACTAAGAAATTTGAATAATTAAAATAGGTTAAGTGAATATTAACTCTATATGCAAAAAAAAATGAAGTATAAATTCAATAATTGATAATTTTTAAGTGAAAAGTTAAAATTAGAAAATTATATAAAGCAGGTCACTTTCCCAAATTTATTTGTTTATAACTAATAAAATCAGTATTAGCTTCATTTTTGAATTTACATTCAGTTAAATCCTCAGTAAACAAAAAACTTTAAAAATTAAGAAAATAAAATTCTCATTTATCTAAGAATTTATTTATAAATACTGAATACACACAAGATATCTGTTTAGCAGTAAATTAAATTTTAAATAATAAAATCTAACAAAATTTCATTTATAGAATATTACAATTTAAAATAATATAATACATGTAATAAAATTGATTAAATGTTCTTAATTAGCAACAATTATTATACCTTTTGGCTTAACTTTTCTGTTAATTCCGCGTTTGCAGAGTTAAGGTGTTCATTAGATTTACTGAAACAGATTAATACAAATAAACATGTTAATAAAAGTAGTATATTAAGTAAATTTATAGTCAAAAATTATTGATCAACATACCTATTTTTGTAAACTTCTGACTTCAGCCGTTCAATTTCTTTTGCAGACTCTTTATTCAACTGAAAAATAAATATTTAAATTACTGATAAAGTGCTTTGAAGATACCAAATAACTAAATATACTATTACTATCAGTGTGCAAATGAATGATCAATGCATAAAATCTGCTTTGAAATAGATTTGAGAGTTAATACTTCTAAATTTACGTTAAAAGAAATCTTATCAATACAAAATTAATTAAAATTACTATAATAGAAACTTTTAGCAATGAAAGCTTTAGGAAATTTAATATTTTGCACATTCTAAAAAAATCATATTTCATACATAAATTAACTTTTTGCATGCTATATTTAAAATTATAAACAAATGGGCAATTAAGAATGGTAACAAGATTTGAAATTTTTTAATTCCAGAAACAACTAAATACCTTTTCCAATTGTTGATTAGAGCTATTTACAGAATTCAATTCCCTTTCAAGATCTGAAGCTCTTTGTCTAGATGCCCTTAAGCGGCCAAGTAATTCTTCCACTTCTCCTATATAAAATCACAAAACAGTTTTATAAAATTGAAAAGCTACATGTTTTAGAAAAACTACAAAATGAAAGATAATTGAATAACTTAAAACTTTAGGATATTTTTGCAAATTAAAATTCCAACTTTAAAAAGTAATATGAAAAAAAAAATTTAAGTCAATTTCTATTTAGGTCAACAAAGGAAAATTTTGTTTTAATAGTTTATTATTAATTTTCGCATTGTCCATTTGTGAAAAAAAGTCTTGATACCATAAATTCAGTTGTTTATTTACTGCTTTGATAATTTTTATACTGTAATGAGATTTGATCCAAAAATTTGAAGATTCTACACCTACCTTCTAACTGCAAGACAAATTTCTTTCTTCAATACATTACAAAAAAGGGCTTTATAAATAATTTTTTTAATTTAAAAAAATTCTCTCTCACATATACACATTTAATTTCTCTCACTAATATATTTTGAAAGTACACAGTTGAATTTTTAAAGGAAGTAATATAAACTCATTTATAAGACAATAAAAACAAATAAATTCAGAATGTTAGAAATGTAAGAATGGAGATAATAACTATTGATGCCAACAGATGGCACAACATTGCAATAGTGTATTTTCCTTTAAATGAAAAAAGAGATTTAATTTAAAATGAAAACAAGAGATTTAATATTTGAAAAAACTATTTGAACTTGACTATATGAATAAATAGAATATTATTAACAGATGAAAATTTCAACAGGATTATATATATATAAGAATGACAGTAGGAATTGAATAAAAAATAAAATATTTTAATTATGAAGCCAGTCATAAAAAAGTAGTAATCTGAAAAATTTACTATTTAAAATAAATGTAAAATTTACTTATTACAGATTTTTTTTAAATTATAGTAGCCATTATCAGAATGGTGAATAATTTAAAAATATTAATACCTTGACAGGAAAAGTTTTGGTTGTATATGTGAACAACTATAATTTATTAAAAATGAAAACAAAACACTGTAATTTTTCATCAATTTACATAAAATTTAGAAAAATAATCAGACATAAAATATATTTATCAGAAACAGCATATATTTTACTTGCATAATTTTAAATATTCCTTTATATAAAATAATTAGTGATTTCTCTTGGCCTGAAAATACTTTTGATTTCTTTTAATGGTTTTACAAGTTCCAAAATACACTGGTTTGCGATTTGTTGGGTTTCAGAATTGAGTGACAGGAATATATCATACCTTATTTGCAGTTATACCAGAGAATAGTAATTGACATGTATACTTTTCCATACTGTTATTTTCTTGGAACTTTAATTTATACTAATCAATATACTTTCAATATTCAATAAAAATTGTTCCATTTTATAAATGCTGATATTTTATTGCTTGGTTGGAATCACGTCCGTTTGGAGAACTATAGATGACCATGATTGTGCAGAACACAGTTGGCCATCTTCTTGATGTTTTTGGATTATAGACTCTTTTTGATATTGGGGGAGGGGGGTCCCTGAACTGAGCCAGATATCTTAATAATAATTTATAAGGAAAATATTAATACTATTTTTCCTAAAAACTTAAATACATATTTACACCTATTTTATTTAATAATTAATATTATTGTATTTTACTTTTCTGTTCATAAATATTTTTGAAATTTTGCAGCTTTTAAACAACTTAAAAAATCATTCTACACTTTACAAGGGGAAAAATGAGAAAACATTATATAAATAAATAATAAATATTGATAAAAATACAAGTTACAAAATAATCATTAAATCACCTTTTCTTTCAAACATTAAAATTCAAATTTATGGTGTAAAATAAATGGTACTAAAAGGCACAAATCAAAATGTAATGCTAAATTGAAAAGGAATGAGCAACATTTTTATGTGTCCATCATGAAGAAAAACTACTGAGGATTCAAATGCATTATTGATTTGATTTCAATTACCTGGAGACTACAGTAATGAAAAAAGAACCTACTATTATTTGAGAAACTTTCCTTTAAAATTGATCAATTATTTAAATACAATATTAAATATAAATACAAAATATATTGCACAATTTATTTAAGATGTTTTTCTCAAAACAATTTAACACTAGAAATGATTTGGAAAATAGATTGCTTTAATATAAATTGTAAATATTTCCCATATAAATTTAAAATAACAATTGATTCAAGCAAAATTATAACTTAAAATATAGATTTCTGATAGCCTTTATTTCTAAACATATTACCTGCTTTTTGTTTTGAAGTTTGTTGACTGAGAGCAAGTGATGACTGGAGTTCCGTTTTTTCAGCTACAAGAATACCTATTGTCTGAATGTGAACATTGAGCTGGTCTTTTAGGCTGACTTGTTCTTTGTGGGCTTTCTCCAAAAGCTCTTGTTTTTCTTGCTCAAAAGTTTGATTAAGGCGTTTATTTTTCCCTTTCTAACAAATTAAATCATTGAACAATTAAAAATTCTAAGTTATTTTTAAAAATAATGCAGAATATAAATGAAACTATCAATACCTAAGTTTAATTCATGTTAGGATTAATAATTTGCAAATACCACTATGGAATAAAAATAATGATTATTAAAAATATTTTCAAAAAGAATTTCACTTCTACAACAGCCAAATTCTTATTTTACTGAACAATAAATTTCTTATTCAACTAATAAATTTTGAATAGCATTATTTGTACAAAATATCACCACAGAAATTTTAAAATTATATTAATATTATTTGAAGCTAAAAAAAATGCTTATTTGCCTAATAACTTAATACCTTGATAGATTTAAAATATATCTCTCAGCCTTTTAAAATTTTAGATATACAACTGATCAAAAAATTTAAATTTATAGGTTTCAGTGATGATTATTTAGTTCTTAAAACTTGTTCATTAGCTTCATATAAATGTATATTTAATTAACACACATTCTAATTTACATTCTTTATAAATGATGACTCAACTAGCAGAAAAATCATGTTCAAGCTCACATTGGTTACAATAAAATATATTTATTCTAGTTTTATGGGGATTAATAATTTGGGTATTAGTAAAGCTTATTTTTAATTTGAATTTAGTTCCATTTTGATTGTAGAGAAAAATTTATATTTGATGCTCATTGTGATTTATATCACATTTATAAATTTCAAACCTATTAATATTATTTTAATCATTCATAAACAATACTTATGTGGAAAATTATATAAATTAAAGGCTTTTTCTAAAAACTTCAGTTTACACAGTTACACAATATTAATTAACTAAAAAGAAAACATGTTGGAAAAAAAATTGACATTTTATAAAACATTTTTAAAATAGATAAAATTACATTAAGGTAAGCAGAAGGTTTAATTTATCATCAATATTAAGACTACAAATAATACTTCCACAAATTACTTATTTATTAATGTATCTTTAGTTGGTTTTCATAAACTGAAATAAGTGTTTTTAAACTTGACTAATATTTTTAATCATATAATTATTCATTAAGCACATCATTGATGAAATGTTGAACATAAAACATATTTAAAATATATAAATATTTGTAATCCAGCATGACTCACCAGCTCTTGCAGTTGAAATTGCAAGTGATCATTAGACTGCCTTAAGTTATTAACTAATAAGGCCAATTCTTGATTTCGATTTTCTAGAGAATGATTTTCAGAATGAGAAGATTCTTCTTGTTCAATATCACCATTTACAAGTGAATCAGTTTCTGACATCAAACCATTTACTTGCAGAGAGATTTGGCGAAGACTTTCTGTTGAAGATAATTCTCTGGAAAGAAAATAAATCATAAGATTCAAACATAAATATTGTTATAAAATTCTATAAAAATATATGCTTGATAATAAATTACACAAAAATAAATTCAGAAACATAAATATGTTCCCCCAACAGCTATATAACTGATAATTCTATCAACTAAAATAATATTAATTATAAAGTACAACAGAAAAAATTATTTAAAAGAGAGGGCTTCAATTTCAACATTAACTGCAATAAAATATATTTGTAATGCTCCAACTATGAATTTATTTACACCAGCTTTATTTAACCATTTATTAACTAGTTTCATTATGTACTGTCCAGAAATAGTATGCCGTCAGATAGTAGCAAGTAGCATCTGATTACCAACGGGTAGGAAAGACAAATTTGCTGGATTCATTGTTTGACATTTACAGTACACTTTTGAGTACATGTGTTTATGTTGACTTGCATGTAGATAGCCCTTTTGTTAGTAAATATACGAGAGTTGTTTGTAAAATAAAGTTCCCAAGGATTTTTTTTAGAGTGAAAAACATGTTTATTGGCATTGAATAATACAAGTTGGGAAAGCTTAGGCTTTCCTTTGTTTTCGACGTAATCACCGTTGAAATAAATGCATTTTTTCATGCAGTGTACTATCTTCTTTATGCTTGAACTGTAGAACTCTTCTGCCACGCCGCAAAGGTAGCTTAAAACCTCTTCTTTCAGCTCCTCTCCGGTTGTGAAATGCATTCCACTCAGGTGTTTCTTCTATTCAGGGAAGAGATAGTAGTCACTTGGGACTATGTCTGGGCTGTAGGGCAGGTGTGTGACAGTATCCCATCCAAATATGTTGACAAGATTGGTTGTTACACGGGCGGTGTGCGGACGAGCATTGTCCTGATGGAGATGCAAACCCTTTGTAAGCATGCCTCTCCTCTTTTTTTGAATTGCGCTGCAAAGGTTCTTCAACATCTCACAATAGCGATCCCCATTGATTGTTGTACCAGCAGGTATGAATTCGCACAACAGTAACCCCTTCCTATCCCAAAAGACGCTCGCCATCACTTTACAGGCAAACAGCATTTGTTTGAATTTCCGGGGCTTCGACAACCCTGGATGCTTCCACTGACTGGATTGTTTTTTCATTTCCGGTGTCGCGCAGTGGACCCAGGTCTTGTCCCCAGTGACAATAGAGTCCAAGAATTCCTCACCATCAGTTTCGTAGGCCTGAAGAAATTCGCAGGCAGTTTCAATACGCTGCAGTTTGTTGTCTTCCGTAAGCATTTTCGGGACACACCTTGCACAAACCTTCCTGCATTCACAACATTTTGACAGATCCTAAATGATCTGTCAAAATGTTGTGAATGCAGGAGTTGCTGACATCAGGGATCATGTCGCAGAGGTCCCGAACCTTCACACTTCGATCTATCAGCAATACTTTTCCACTATAGCAATAGTTTCATCCGAAACCATGGCCGTCCAGAAGGTTGTTCATCAAGGACATCTGTATCTCCGTTTTTGAATTTTCTGCACTATTTGTGTAGGTGTTGTACGCTTACACAATTTTCACTGTGGACTTCACACAGTTGGGAATGAATTTCCACTGGTGCAGTGTTTATTGCACACTAAAAACGAATGACAGAGTGTAATTCGCGCCTGGCGGGAGAAGCGAGTGGGAGCTCCATTTCTAACAGCTGCCAAGCCAAGAATGAGCGCGCAGACAGCTCGCCGGGGCGGGGACTGGGAGAGAGGGATCCAAGCTACACGCCAGTGTCGCCAAATAACGTGTAACAACGTTCCTTGTGTCTGTATCTCCATGGGTACCCGATTTTACAGACAACCCTCAAAATTTTTCTATTTTCTCTCACGGTTTTTTGTAAGTGGTAAGCTCTTGTTTGTTGATCTTGTTTATAAGCAACGTAATTCTGTTCTCTATAGCATTAAACATTAATAAACTTTATACAGTTCACTGCAGCATTTTGATTTCACGCATATTTATTGTTTAAGCACTTTTATTATTGGTGAAGCCAAGACAGGAATTTTATGCAATTTGAGAAATGCATGCAACGAAAATCTTCATTTTGTCATATTCCATTTGTGGCTAACAGGGTATCAAAAATTTAAGAACAAATTCCTGATGTGAAATGAAATCACATTGAAGGAAAAGGCAACCCTGTGGTTTAGGCTACAAGAGAATTGCAACCTAACGAATTAATTATATGTGGTCAGTGGCTTCATGGACCACATTGGTTACAAAATTTTTATACAGCATCTTCAGTGCATTAAGATATTAAATTCAGGTCAGACAATTCAGATTTGATTAGGGAAGAAAAGAAAATTTGTGTTGTTAATTTAATCAAAATTGGAGATGATTCATTATTGTCGAGACATTCCTCATGGTTAAAATTGGGTCGCATAGTTGCTTATTGCTTAAGATTTGCTAACAACTGTCTAAAAATTCCTCCTAAAAAGAGCTTTATGCTTAATATGTAAAAAGAGCTCCTAACATAATTTTTAAAAGAAATTAAAATGTAAAATTATTAATGATGCAGGATCATGTCAATAGTCTTTATGAGATAAAAAGGAGTGAAGAACATCAAGAGGAGACGAGATTGATCAAGACCCAGGATGATATTGTGTTGGACAGTAAGCAAGATGGCTGAACTACTGTATAACTTTAAAATCACATTTTCATGCAAATAAATATAATTAAGACAATTGCAAATATCTCTGCATTACCTGTTTTTAAATATTATGAGTTATTTAAATATTACTTTAGATTAGAATAATTCTTTAATTATGTGTAGGCCACTTCCTGTGCATAATAATGAAATACCAAGAACAGGATTTTTATTTACTGATAGCTCCTTCAGATCTTTCCTCACCCTGGTCCTGGCTCTATTTAGTCTTTCACCAACAATTATTTCTTTGGTGTTTAATTCTCCACAGGATTTGTGTTTTGTTTCTCAGAATGATACAATAGTTATTTTAAAACAGATTTTGCAAATTAAAATTGAAATTTTCTAGAAAATTTTATATATCTTTGGAAATATTTGATGGCTTTCTGTGAGCAGTGGAAGAGGTAGGAATAGATTTCTTGCCCCTCCGTCACTATTCCTACTTTCAGAAGTACTCAAGATTAAGGTAAAATTACAATGATTCAGTTAGAAGGAGGAAGCGATACCAACTAATATTATCTATTTGCATAAGTGGAGGGTCACAATGCTGCAAAAAAAAGCTGAAATGTTGAAGTGGTCATCTATTATAGATTTAAAAAAACTAAATTTTCCGTTTTGACTTTTAAGATTACTTTTACATAACTGTGTGTGTGTGGTCACTTATAACATAAATAACAAAATCAATTTCAAACAATAATCGAAAACTAGGATATAATATAGATATTACACAATTTATGTCAAAATATGAACTTAATAACATTTAATATTTATTTTTCAAATAAATTCTTGGAAAAAATATAAGTGCCATATATTATATATAAATTAGAACCTTTCACTTTAACACATGTTGCAGGCAATTGCTTCAATGATTCACTGGGAAGCAATCACATTTATATTCTATGTGTTCTGAGAGAAACAGAATATTCAATAAGTGAGATAATATGCATTATAACAATGACTTAAAATAAAAATTTTATCTAATATTGGTGAACAAAGAAATGAGTTTACAAAATTCAAGCTTAGATACTTTTGTTATCCACGCTGTCTTTCCACCCCATTAAGTCAAAAGTCTATCCACCCCATTACTTGGAAATATACTATAATTTAAGTATTAAATAATATAAATATTTCAGTTGTAACATATAATTTTGTGTTTTGAAATTTTCTATGCTTATTTAATAATTATAATAAACATAGAAAATTACAAAACATAAAATTATATGTTACAACTGAACACCAATCTTGAAATTTTCTTTAGGCATGAAACATTTGAAACCTTCAATTTAGTAAGTTTTAAGAACATAGAAGAGCAAACATTATAAATGTATTATAATGAAACAAAACACTTCAATTTTTTAAAACAAAAGTTTACTTCAAGTGGTTCAATTGAAGATCTGATTTAGACTTTTGGGTGAGACTTTCAGTCTGATTTGACTGTTGCAGCTCTTTGGATGAGGCACTCTCATTAAGAATAGAAATACTGGAACTTCTAATGGGAAACGAAAATTTTATAATATAATCTAATTAAACCTTTCAATTTCATAATAAAATACAAATTGTACATATTAGCATAAAATATTAAAGTTGATCAAGTATATTAATAAAAAAGCATTATTCATTAGGAAAGATTTCGTGGAATAAAAGAAAAATACTAATTTTATATCAATACTCACTTTAAATTTTTTTTAACAAACTCACTTAAAACTTTCTTAACAAACTATTTTTTTGATTTATTGATTAAAAATACATAAGCACACATTTCATCTTAAAATTAAATTTGATCAAATTTATGTCTCAATCACATTAAAAATATTTGTGCAGGAATCAAATTGATAAAATACATTAGGTATATTTTTTTCCATTGAAATTCATTTAACATTTTTCTCAGCAAATAATATATCTGTTTGATATTATATTATATAAAAAAAAAACAATGCATAAGGAAATATCTGTAAACATTTCAAATGATAAAGCCCCTTTTATTTTGTTTTATTTAAATGTCTATATACAAAATGATAAAATTTGTATAAAACTTTATTTCCCAAAAGATAACAAATTTCATAGTTGATTTATTAGTTTTGCACTTGATGGGCTAAAATCTAAATTACTTTCTCATCACAAAGTAAGAAATAAATAAGTTATTTGCTATTGTAATTAATTTCACATATATTAGCTAAAATCATATTTTTTTATTATCATTAAAAATGTTCTCTTACTTTTTACTTATAATAAAACTGGAAATTATACGTAAGAGAAAAATTTGTTTCCTTTAAAAATGAATACTTGTTAAAATTGTTATACTGAAGCTATTATAAATAACAGTGCAAAGCAAATAAGAAACCACATATCTGACAAAAGTAGGATGCCATTAGTAATAAATATCTTAATAACAAAGGATTTTGATTAAATAACCTAATATAAAAATACTTTATCTTTAATTTAAAAATAAATAATGCATGAAAGCATTTTACACATTTCCTGAAAAACGAACTACAAATTTTTTTAACTATTTTGACTTTTATACATCACAATTTTAATAAATTAGAATTATAATCAATATTTAATCAAAATTATCAAAGTATAGTAAACTTTAATAATTTATTAACGATTACTATATTTTGATAAATTTTTTAAAGTACATATTCTATTTTAATTCTGTTTAGATTGTCTTCAAAAGGTTCTCAAATTATTTAATACATGTAAAACCACAAATATTTGAAATTTTTGAGCAAAAAAAATACACAAATGTTTAAATCTCAAAACAAGGGAAATCTATTATCATTTATGCTTCTATTTATTTTCACAGATGTCAAAAATAAATAATTTTAAAATAAATAGCATTTTTTCTTAATCTGTAAACTTCTGAAACTTTATATGTTTAATTTTAACTGTACTTCTAGATTAAGAGTCCTTCTGATAAATATGAAATTAAACAAATACATTTAATATAAATATGGCTGGAAAAAATGTTTGTACCATATTGCTTAAATAAAATAAATACTTATTAATAAAATTTTAAATTGCTTGGTCTAATTTTAAACATGAAATCTGATTTAATCTTTTTCAAAAATTGGGCTAAGTATTTTTAAATTATTAAGAGAAATACAGGTTCACAATTATATAGTATTATTAATCCTCTTTTGACAATAATGGCCCAAATTTTGCAAACAAATGTAGCTTGACAAACCAAAAAATTTCTTACAGCAATTTATACAAAAATAAATCTTTGCAAAACTCTAAAATATGCTACATTTCTGTATTGTCATCAACCTTTTATCATATTTAGTTGTTTAAATATGCATAGAAAAGAATTAAAAACCACAACACACATATAATTATCAGAAAAATTATCAAATATACATAATTTATATCACAGCAAAATATGCAATCAAATGATAGTATGCATAACTTTAATAATCAGCACTTTAACTATATAATAGTAAAAAAAAATGTTAAATAGAAATATAAGAATCTGAAATTAAGAAATATAAATCATTATTGTGCACAGAAGCATTAAATGTCAATTTGCCATAACAAAGGATAGAAATCTAAGAATAAGCAAATTTTAAAATGCAGAACAGAAATTGTTATATTTTTAATGAAGAAAAATTGTATTTAGAAATGTTTATATAAAAGTGTAATTAAAAAAAATGAAGAGAAAAATATAAAAATCATTATGTTTTTTTGAAGGAAGAAGGGATTAGAATTAAATTCCACTATTAGAAATATTACAAATCAAATTAAATTATGAATATCATATTAGTTACTGATTGAAAGAGCTGTAAGAGCTTTAATTTGAATGAATAAAAAATATTTTAATAATTTCATTTTAAATATCAATTAAATCAAATCTTAGATTAAAGTCATTCTACTATCAGCATTTATTGAAAGAAAGAGTTAAAATAAAGATCAAATAGCAACAGAAAATTTCTCTATTAAAAAATAGTTGAGAAAATGTTTTGAATAACATCTTGATATTTTTATATAATCAGGATTTTTATAGAATAATTAAATTCTACTGAAAAAAAAGAAATTTAATTTTTATATTATTGTAGAAAAATATTTATATTTTTATATTATATATAGAAAAATATTTATATAACACCAAGGCAAAATAGCAAGTGTTTTCAAAATCTGTTAATGTTAGTTTTAATCAATATTTTAACATTTTTTTATTAATTTTTTACAGGATATTTGATATAAAAATAAGAAATATTTTTAATTTGTAAAATTATGGAAACTACAGAAATCTGTTTGCAAATTAAAGCTAATATATTTAATTACAATTCAATAAAATAGAAAATAAGAGTAATTTGAAGAATGGTTTTATCTTTCTTACTGTTATTGCATTTAAAATTTTGTTATTTATTTTACATTTCAATTGTTTACTAAAATTGAACTGTCATTTCATTAAATTTTGTTATGTTTTTAATATACATTAAAATTAAATTTATTTTACTGCTTTAAAACAGTGACAGTGTTGGACAAAAACACTTAGATTAAATATTTTTGTATAAAATGGAGTGAAAATAATGCCTGATAAATGTTTTTGAAATTTTTTTAATTATACCAAAATCAAATTGGTAATTCAAAGATGTGTGAAAATTATGAAGAACAGGATACCTGTATTTGGCTAATATATATCTTATGAAACTTGAGTTGTTTACTTTAAATATTTTGCAATATTAACTAGAATTATCAATTAAATAATTAGTTTAGTTTATAAATTTCTGCACATTTTTAAAGCTTTTTTCAGATTCCCAAAGAACATTTCTAATTTTCTTTTCATCTTAACATGCTTCTTGCATTTATTTTAATGAATAATATTCAAGGTAACTATAATGTATGTAATCAAAATGAAAATGCTTAGTTAGATATCTGTTTTTAGCAGATTGTCCTATATTAAAAGAATTGTTATCAATGAAAAATTATTTTAATAAGAAATGTAATTGTTTACATATTTTAAAAAATATTTAACAAATATTAGATTTAAGTTGTTTTTTTATCTCTAATCACTAACTTAATATCATTTGCAGTAATGTCTCTCAATATTAGCTCTATTTCTATTATCTTATATAATAAATCAAAAAGGATGTAAAAAAATATTAAACTAACTTGGGAAAGATCATAGAATAAATATTATCATTCACCATGACATCATGACTTACCTCATTGAAGTTATATTTCAATAATTTAGTGAGACATGCGGTAATTATAAAATTGAAATGAACATAATTGAAGAAAAATCACAGTTATAAAATCAAATATGGATGTTTTAATAAATTTGTAATTGAATTATTTATGTTTTCAAATTTTATTAAATTCTGAAGTCAAATTATTCAAATGAAATTCATATGATTAAAAAACAATTTTATAAGCTCATTTTATTTAATATATATAAGTTTTACTTACTTATTTTTTGTTTGCTCAAAATTAACTGTTGAATTTTCTGTTGAAGGCACCTAAAATAGAAATGATTCATTTACAATTTTTAAAACAATACTATGGAAAGACTGAAAAGTAAAGGAAGATTCTTTAAGGCACACTTCAAGACAGATAATCAATGCAAACAATATAGTCAGATTTCAAATATTTAAAAACAAGATTAAATTAATTTTAAATGAATTCGAATTAAAAATTTTTTAGATAAACCTATTTAAACCTCATCCTATACAGCTACTCTAGCTTTGCGGACCAATTGGAGGTTTGAAAAAACAACAACAAACCTCATTAATAAAAACACTGTTTTTCTCTTAATAATTATCTTTTTATTCAGTTATTATTTTTCAAAAATTACAATTACAAAATTAAATCAGTAAAACTGATTTAAAGGGATTTATGGTTGACATGAATTGAATAAAAGCATTTAATTAGTAATGAATGTTTTAAACTATAAATAAGTTTTCATTACTGATAACTTATTTATAGATTACATAAAGTATGTATGCGCATATATATACATAATTAGTGATTAGAAACAATAACCACTTAGCTACCAGATTTTTATCAGATCATAATAGCAATTCATGCCTAAAATTTGCTTAAGAATCAAAAAACAGCTTTTGTTACTTGAAAATACCAGGGTTCATTATAGATTTCCAAGAATTAAATTCCAGAAGTTGTAAGGAGTTTTCCAGTTGTCAAATCAAAACTTTTCAGGAAGTATCTCTCTCTCTCTCAACATTCACGTTAAAAATATTTTATTTTAAAAATTGTTCCTAAATAAATATGCATAAAATTAAGCATATGCCACATTTTCTGATTATATCCGTAATAAATTAGATTGGAAAAAATGAGAGTATTTTTTATTTAAGTTAGTAACTATTAAATATAATTCGTCAAAAGTCTTTATCACTAAAACAGAAAAAAACTTTATTTAAATAATTATTCTTTATATTACTGAATTATACATAGTATAAAATAATAGGTAATTTTAAAGTCTTTTAACATCTTTATTAGATTTCTGTTTATTAATTTATTAGGTATTATAAGAAATATATAACAATATCTTTTCAAATAAATATAATTATTCAAAATAAAATAAATACAATTATTAGATAAAGTTTCCAGACGTGATTTTTTCCCCAATTTTTATTAATAAAAGCAATTTTAAATTTTCCATCCAATTACTTTCAAACTCTTTTAAAACTATGGAATCTCACATCCATATAAACCAGACTCTTTTCTATTGCTTTAATCATTCAACAGATTTCCACATTTCTTGGTTATTAATACATACACAATAATGCTATTAGAAAATGGTGACTATCCATCTCTAAATCTTTTGCTTTTAATTTATTATTAAAACAAAGTAATATCTGTTATTTCTCTGAAGCACCACAGTGACACTCATTTGATTTTGAAACTAATGTTAATTTACAGATTCTTTTAGTTCCTCAGCAATTCTTATTGTAGATTTTTCAAATCATCTTCCAAATGCTTCATTTTAATTTTCAATTTTTTTCCCCTTTATTTTTCTCCTCTAAGAAATGCTTTTTGCTTTTCTTCTGTTATCTGCTAACATTTTTTTTTTTAATCTATCTAAGAATAATTTAAAAAAAATGTTAGCATCAACAATAAAATTAATCATCAACAATTTCTGGCATCAACAATAAAATTAAGTAGATCTTAGCCAATTATTATATTATTGACAACTCCTGAGTTTTCGATTTGATAATCAATGATGCATTTAGCCACAACTGATTGATTAGTTAAGTTTTTTAACATCGAATTTTTGTTCACAGAAAACCATGTCCAACAGATATTTGAGTATGAGAGAGTAGTAAAAGCAAATTAACTACTTTCCAGAAGTCAAAATAATGTTTATTTGAGAGTAAGTTAAAGTAAAAAGTATCTATTTTATCTTTAATGGGATCAAACTTCTCATCAATAAAAATCATAAAATCTCACAGTTGGCTGAAATAATTTAAACTCTTAAAAATTAAGAATTTTTTTTCTGAATCATGTAAAAACCAATCTTTATATGGATTTTCCAGAGTCTATTAGTCATTGAAAAGGCACTTTCTACCAGATATATTAAATAATTTATTTCATTCGTAAACAGTAAAATTCATTTCTTTTCAGCGAAATTATACACAATTTTAACCAAAGAAAACATAAAAAGAGCATTTTAATTCAAGAAAAAATCTATCTTTAATATGAATATTATCTTTAAATATGAATATTTAGTGAATTTTGTAAAATATGCAAGATGGACACAAATACATAAAGAATCAATTAAAATCGTCCCCCCACCCAATTGCATCACATGACAATCTTATTGTTGATTACTCTTCATTTCATACATATAAATCTAAATACTACAACCAGTCTTGATTGAACTGGATTTGCATAAAATCATTGTGCTAGAACTAGATCTTTTAGTCTATAGTTATGAATACAATCTAGAACCAACTGTGCCATCACCTAGTGGTAACATTAAGAGATAATACTTAAATTGGTTTTCAAACAATTTCAATAGCAATTTTAAAATATAGAAACAAACTCAAAAAATAATATTTTCTAACATTTTAAAAAAGAAATGCATCAATGTAAGTAAGAATTTCAGATTTTAATTTCATGGTTTTCAAGGAGATGAGTCAAAATTCTACGAGTTTCAGGGAATTTCTAGGAGCTGTAAGAATTCTAAATTACTGTTACATTAGCGTTTTTCATATATGATAATTTTATTACTACTCTATAGAGGAATATTTCTGTTAAGCCATTTAAATAATTAGGCAGACATCAAAGGCATTTTGCATTAGAATGCAGCAATGATGAATAAGTGTTCCTTTTCCTTATTAAAACCAAGATTAATTAACTATTGATATAAAAATATATGATGGAATAAAAATGAAAAAGAGTTTCTAGTTTTGGAAAGTGCTATATATTTTTCCCAGAAAAAAAATTTTAAATTATCATATGCTCCTGAAAAACCCTTCTCACAATTATTTACAATTAATTTAATACAGCATAAAAAAGATGGAATGTTAATAAAAGGGGTAAAATAATAAAAATTGAATGAAAAATAATAAGCACATACATTCACAAGAAAAGAAACAGATAAGCATGTAGATAAAACAGAAATGCAGTTATCTTTAATTTCCAATAAAAAAAAAGATGTTCAAAATAAATTTAATATTTCTATAAGTATTTCAATATATTTTTCATTGCAATATTTAAAATATATGGACACGTTCATAAACAACCATTATAAAAAACATTTAACTGAATGTGTTATTCAAATAAAGTTCTTATACTTCTTGGGTAGAGCTATCAGCAGATAATTTTCTTGGCGTGCCTTGTGACGAGTTCTCAGGAGAGGGCGAATCGTTTTTCAGAGACGTTTTCTTTCGAGAATTCTTCAATTTTGAAGATCGTTGCTGCTGAAACTGCTTAAGCTGGAGAATAAGTTTTATTAATAAAACAAATGATAAATCTAAAATCTTAACACATAATTTTAAATATAAAAGTACTTTGAATACTTTTTATTAAATTTTTCCCAGTTTCCACACAAAATCATCATCATGTTTCAGCTAGTATACCTTAAATCTCAGTTTAAATTAAATTTGGTTTCATAATGACAAAAGAATAATTCTGAATGCAATATATAAAGCTTAAAATTATTAATTGTAAAGGATTATTTAGGAATGCTATAAATCAAATATTAAGATACAATACAGAAATCTACCGAATGTACAAGAAGCCAGACATTGTACATTATATTAAAGTAAGCAGTCTTAATTGGGTTGAACATGTTATTAGAATGAAGGACAATAAAACACAAAGGGAAATTTTTTTTTTGCAAAACCCATCAGTGTAAGAAGAAGACCAAAGCTGAGATGGATGGATAAAGTTGAAGACTATAGAGTTCTTGGAACAAAAAATTGGAGGAGTTTGACTGTCAGTAAAGGTAGCTGGAAGAAACTTGTTCAGAAGGCCTTAGCCCATCCTGGACTGTAAAGCGCCATGAATAATGACGATGATGATAAATCAAATATTAAAATTAAATTCAATATATAAATTACTATATTAATTTTTAAGCTACAACACTTGTAGTTATTTTAAAACATATTTTTCATAATAATATTTGACAATTATGCTTTGTAATCTGTGACTTTGATTATAAATTTTAAGCAGATTCATTTCATATATTTAAACAGCTCAGAACTGCAAAACATTAATTTATAAAATTATATCTTGAATTTTACGGAAATATTAGTCACTTTTGTACTGCTATTTAAGAAATCATAAAATAATAACACTGACAAAACACTTTATAATCATTTTATAATCATACTGATAATTTAAAATATTTTTACAAAATTTGGTAATTTTTTTAAAATTTCATCAAAAGATTAGTAATTTATTAATAAAAATTTTGGCTTTTCTTTCATTAATAATGTGTTAATATTCTTATTCTAGATTATTTTTCAAAAGCACTTAGCCATTACTTTCCCCAGCATTTAGTAAGAATAAGTCCAGGCTTAGAGGGAAAAAAATGCTTTTGATCTATTTAGCCAACAGTAATTGCAACATATGTGAAAAGTGTATTACTAAATATCCTTTTTCTTTACTATGAATGTAATTACTTGATATAGTCTAAAATTATACAGTAAAAGAAAATTTTAGTATTTACAAAATTACATATACAAATTATATATATGCAAATTATATTTAAACCAAATTTTTAAGACTTTTTACTTAATGATACTTAAGGGTTTTAATAATTGTTATCTAATATCCGCTTAAAAAAATTTAAAAAAAAAATCAAGTTTGAAATTTGACATATTTTTAACAATTTCTTTTTTGTTTAACAACAAATTACAAAGATTGAATTTATTTAAAGCAGTTTTTTTTTTCATAATTTTAAAATAAGTATATGAATATTTATTATCAATCAAGAGATATTTTAGCATTCAATTTATTAAAACTATAAAATCAAAATTATTTATCAAAGTCACTTATTCTTAAATAAATCTTATCGAACCAATCCAACGCCTGCTTGGCGCATTTTACCTTCTGTACAATTCTCTAATCTTTACCACTTAAATTTTATAGTCAGCTATTTTAATATGAGAAAGTGCATAGGGTGTTTTGAATAAATATTTACATTTTTTTTCTTAAATAAATGCAAAACTATATATTTTCCTTTTATTATTCACTTGCTAATATTATTAATCATTCTCTTAAAACTAATTATATCCAATATTTTTTAAAGTTATAAAATTAATATCACATTTATATTTCTCAATTTGAATTGAATTTTGTCATATCGATTTATAATTTAAATATTTTTTGTAAGCAAATTAAAATAATTTTATTTGTATTTTTTAAGTCAAAAAGCACACACATACAACCTGAATTGTATTTAACAAAATATATCTCATATTTGACTACAGCTAATAGAAAAATATAATTAAGTTTTTTATTGCATCAAAAACATTAAAAAAAACACACACACACAATTTTTTCTACTGAAAACTTCTAAATAAATTTTGTTTAGATTGTTATTTCTAACCATCCAATTTTATGTTTAAGTAAGTTATGAATAAGTCACTATTCATTTGTTTGAACACCAAATGCTATCCATGGACTTAAAATTCGAGCAAATTCATTGGTGAACCTAAAATTTTTACTAACTAGAAATCTGTAGTTAAAGTAAGATCTAAATAACACCAAAAATGTTTAAAAAAATAAAATTCTGTTAGGAGAGATTACTTATAATATTCAAGAAAATTAGTAATGAATTCAATTTACAAATTTTAATTGCAACAGATTTCTTTGTCAAAATTTGGAGATATGAGTCTTTTTCTTAGAGAAATTATAGCAAACATTTTCCAAGTAGAGAAAATACCATTTTAAATTAATGTTAAATTTGTTAAATTTTTCAAATAAAATAAAACTATTTGATAAAAATTGGGAACTAGTTTGGTTACCCCATATATTGGCGAACGCGGCGATTTTTTTTCGTTGCCAAGTCGCCAATGTAAGCGCGCCAAGCTAACATGGGAAATTTCCCGAAGTTCGATCGAAAAATAAGCATTTTAGAAATTTAAAAAAGGGAAATAAATATAAATGATTGACTTACTTGATATGAAGTTTAGCTGATATGCCGATTGGTATGCTTATTTCGACATTTTTTTCGCTGTCACCAGTGTCACATTTCAGTTTTTTTTTTTTTTTTTTTTTTTTTAAAAAAAAAAAGAGGCATGGCAAAAAATATTTTTCTAAATATTTACACTTTATAAAATTTTAAAAAAGCAAAAAAAAGGCATGCAAAAAATATTATTTTAAGTATAAATTACTTTATAAAATTGAAAAAAAAGGATTCAAAAAATATTTTTCTAAATATATACACTTTTAAAGTAAATAAAGATAAAACACTAATACAATCTTTCTTAATAGTGAACCATCTTTTTTTTATCAGTAATCGTCTATAATTTATTTCAACATGAGAAATGTGTGTAACAATAATAACAAGCTACGAAAAAATTGGAGTAATTCCAATTTTTACTGCAATCAACATTACTAAAACAAATTAGTGTGTTAATTTATTTAAGTAATTTATCATATTTTAAATAAAACTAAGAATGAGGAAGATATTTCTTCTGTTACCACTATAAATACTACATTTCAGTTTGAGTGCAGAAATCTCCGAATAATCTAGGTTAATGATCGCATGTATTACGTTCTGAAAATATTGTAATGGAACAAAATCGTAGGAAATTTTCTCAAACTTTTTGAATTCATCACAACATACATTTTCCGAATAACAGAACTTAGCGGTATCTTATCATTGAGGTACACGTCAGGTTGATAAATATTACATTTTTAATGAGTTTAAGGAATGAAAGTACATGTATAATCGGTATGCCCACTCTTAAAGTTTTAATCTATAAAATAATTGTATAAGTAAGTTTTTTAAGGACAAAGGAACAATTATATACCTTTCGTAAACCAGCAGCTAACTTTTCCTCTCTACTGCTTTCATCTGCCATGTTGACAAACTGAAATGCGTACACCCGAGCGATAGAATATTAAAATGTAAACAAAAGTAAGCCCGCATTCATCTCTTAATTAAAATGGCCTTAAAATATTAGGGTCAAACAAATCAACAATTATGTGAAATATTTTAGTAAATTTAGATTGTAAAAATTTATTTCATAAAATTTTTCTCTGAATAATAATGATTATTCATTTCATACAATTACAATGAATTTTTACAAAATAAATTACAAAACTCAAAGTATGTTTATCTAATGAGAAACTTTAATTATTTAATTTCTGTGTAAAAAATTATAATTCAAGAAACAAAAAATTCTGTGTACAATAAACAGCTGACTAATATATATTTATTGAATAATATTAAATTAACTGCAACTGTCTTTATCATATACTCCGGTAAAAGAAAACTAAACAAATATTATACCAGGTCAAAAATGTATCGTTAATACATATAATTGGAAAACTGCGTGACTAAAAAATATTAATATAATTTAATTCATTTCATACCAAAATGAAACTACTTATCTGCATTTGCCTTGTTCCATTTGTTGCTTTGTATTCATTAGCTCAAGGTAGTTGTTTTTGAAATATTGTAAATATGGATCTTTGACAATAAAGTACTGTAGTTTCATGTTTTTAACATCTTCTGTTGATCTAATTGCAATTTTTTTTAGTAAACATGGATACTGATATGGGAGTTCTCTTTTAAATAAAAAATGTGTTTATCTTTGTATATTTATAACCTATCTAATTTATATCTATAGTTAATATTAGCTGGAGGCTCAGCATAAGGTGTATTTAAAGTTGACATCTTATTTTGAACTCAGTAAAACGGTGTAATTTACATCGGATGGACCATTGCATTAATTGGTCATCATACTAACTACTTATCGTGCTAAATACTATGATATCAATGATCTCAGAATAAAGATAATTAATGAACGATTGCGCAAGAAATACCCTGTGCAAATGTCAAATAGACCCTCCATCATGATTTCTTGTCACATCAAATTAAAAGTCAGATTTTGTATAATAATACTTATAAATAATGCTTTTATATAAAAAATTTCCATTGATTAGTAAAATTATGTTGTAAGTTAAGCTGAAATAATTACAATTAAAAAATATATTCCTTCATTTGGACAATTTGACTCATGTCAACAAGTTGAATTCAGTTAAACAATTCAAGTAAAAGTGAGAATATCTTACTGAATTATTCAAAAATTACTTTTATTCTATTAACAGCAGGTACTGGGTGACTAACCCTTCACCATAACAAGGCCAGACACTGCTTCTCATACATCATTACCCAGTGAGCACTTGTGAACTGAATCAGGGAGGCAAGTAGCATCACCCACACCATATCATCATAAACCCATTTATAGGTTTCACCACATTCTTAGATCATCTCAGAAAAAGGACATAGAAAGACAAAAAGAAGTATCCATGCCCAAACCTGGATTTAAACCTGAAACCAACAGCCCTGGAATCAGGAGCGCTAATCACTCAGTCATTGGCCAGCTGTTGAGAATATTTGAGCTGTTAAAATAAAATTAAAAGAATGGCACTGGCTTAGAAAATTCTATAATTTATTAACTACATATTGATTTCTCCTTCTCTTGAAGACTAATTTTCAACATTCTCAGCAATAAAAAGTTACTTGCATCAGCTAAATAATTGTAAAAAATTAAAAACAGGTTAATGGTTCAGATACAATTAGTGAGTATGAATAAAAATAATTCATACTCACTAATTGTATCTGAACCTAAAAAAGTGTAATTTTGTTAAATTCTTTAAATAATGAATAAAAAAGTTTATTTAAGATTTTTATGAAAATAAACAACTCTTTATTGCTAGAAGTTTATTTTACTTCTTAGATAAGACTGCAAGTTTCTTAAGTTATATTTCCAAAATTTTTAAACATGATAGAAATAGTCTTAAAATTATCAACTGTTTAAAATGTGATTCATGCTGATTTTAATAATGCATAAAAGTGGGATTCATGCTGATTTTAAGGTTTAGTTTATTAAAAAATTAGAAGCATCTTATCACCATTAATAAATTCCAATGTTTCAGCTACTGGTTTGATTGGCATGAAAATCTCTTGCTCAAATTATTTGTGATTCTGCTTAGAAATTTTTTAATGGAGTGTAAACTCATTGTTTTATGAATATAAATCATTAAATACGTAATTTATCACTTATAACTATATAAAAAATTATAATTGTATTTTGAATTTTCCTTTAATTTGACTAAGTTTTTTAATTTTTAAAAACTTTTTTTAATTACATCCTTATGTTGGCTCTTTCGAGCATAATAAGTCTTGCAGTCCAATAAACAAAAGAAGTATCTCCAGGAGTGGAGAGCGTCTTGAAATGTGAAGAAGAGCGGGCATTTTTAAAAACTAATTATTGTAATAATTCTGCCAGTTCTCTTAATATTTAAATGTTAAGAAAACTCACAGAATTATTAGAGCCATGAAAAAATTAAGTTGTAATTAATATAATAAGTTTAGCAAATAAAAATGGAAACATGAAACAAATGTCAGGAATATTTTAAAAAATGGAAGGTAAAATTGTAGTGTATGTAACCCGTTTAGTGTGATTTTCAAAAATGTTGTTAGTGGCGAAATAACAAAATTTCCAAATGCAAAATGTTTAAAAAGCAATAGCCTAATACATCTCTCGTAATCAAGAACAGATGAAGATAAAATCACAGTTTTCAAAATCCTGATAGCACTCTATCTCCAATGTTGAATATTGTAATCTCATGGTATTTTCAATTTGAAATATCCAAATTTTTAATATTTTATCATAGTAACTTAGTAAAAACAATAAAAACTAAAAGCTGCAAGCTTAATAGCACATATTTTACAAAATTTACATATTACAAAGCAAATATAAATCTTTAAAAGTCAATGTTATTCATAACTAGGAATAAAATATAATCAGTCAATTTTTTTTAAATTTCTTTTAATTAAACAAAAGAATACAAACATTTTTATTATATTAATCTAATTATACACTTCAATATGACACATCTTAAATATTCCAACACCATACTAAATAAATTATACATATTTTACTATATAAAATAACAAATAGAATAAAACATTAAAAATACTTACCTAATAAACTTTCCTCGTGTTTCAAATTAAAAAAAAAAATTTAATATAAATTTAAATTTTAAAACTATAATATACAAACTAAGCAATGTACAAAATTATTACAAATTATTAACCTTTAAACTGTGAAAATAAAGAAAATTTCATACATACAACCATTTAAAAATAAACTTAAATAAAATTACAAATAGTGTAAGTTAAAGGATTAATGAATGAGACATGTTTTAATCTGACATACAATCGCTGAACATATTCATTCTAACACAGTAATCTACAGGTTTGTTGCATTTGGCACCTATACCAACTATAGTAAGGTTAAGCCAATATGAGTAATTTTATTGCCAATACTGGACATTGGCTATGATTAAGCCAAATTTACAGTCATTTGACTTTAAAATATCATTTAACAACACTGAAACATAAAATTAGTAAACAAATTATAACAATTTAATTACAGAATAATTTATATGGATTTGGTATTTCCAATTTATTCACTAAAATATTTGCATATTTTGCATCATTTCAAATATCAAGATTCCAGATATTCCTATTTACCAATAATAGAGAGAGGATTTCAATACAGAAATATGCAGTAGAAAATAAAATATGAAATAAATTGTAACAAAATAGTGCGTGTTGTTGGCAAACCAAACTGAGTTATTTTGAGTTTTCTCTTGCCTTTGGTTTAATAGTTTGTATGCTTCACTCTCAAGCATGACATGGGTGTTTTTATTAATTTGGAAATAACTTTATATTATTAATCCCATTTGTCTTGTGATCAAAAAGTGACAACCAATCTGAAGTGTAACCAAGCGAATCCAAATGAGCTCCTAAGGTTTGCAATTTTCATTTCTGTGTGTACTGTTCTAATGAAATTAAAAAATATCAATCACTGCTATTTGCCATTTATTACATAAAAAACACGTTTTTTTTATTTATATATAGCTTATAACATTTTGACTTAAATGTTAATTTTTTAGCCTATTTTCTTGTTACAGAAAGCATAACTTTAGTTTTGTTTTTATTTATAATGATTAAACTATCATATTTTACTTTATGATTATTTGTGAGAAATTGTTTATGCTAAAAGGAAAATATATAAGTATGGACATTCTTGATAGTTATTCTGTTACAGTAGTTTTAAAATATGAAAAATAAAGACTTTTTGTTAATATTTATATTGAAACATATATATATAGAAATATGGATACTGTTTTTATATAAATATTGCAATTTGTTATTTTAAATATGAATTTAGATGATTATTAATTAAATAAATAGTGCTAAATTTTAAGTGTATTAAATTTTTATTGTAATTTTTATATTTTAATTTTTAAAATTAATATTATGTAATTTATTAAAAGCAAATAAAATATAAAAGTTCTTATGAAATAGTTTCTTCAATTTCAAATCTAAAAATTTGATAAATTGGAAATCAAAGGTTATAATACAAAATGGAACCTTAGGTTATACTTACGAAATTGCCAATTCATAATGATAATGTTGAATCAAACATTTTTATATCATTTGTTGTCTTATTTATTTTCCTTAAAATATAAAAGTTCTTTTGGAACATATATTTTCTAATCTTTAAAAGTTTTTAAATGACTTTTTCAGATGTTTAATTTCAGAATATTTAAATATTACTTAGCTTAACATGATTTCCCCTTTTTTTGTCCTCTCATTTCCGCAAAGTTATTTTTAGTAAAGTTAGATTAGATAGTGTTTGTTTTGTTTGTTTTTTTCCTGTTATTATAAATTCTTTGTCTTTTCAATTTTAGGTTCTATGAAATACACAAAAACAACTGAAAATTTGCAAAAGACTCCAAGAGACCGAAGTCATTTTCAGCATATATTTAATTTTGATAATATTCCTAGTATTCATAATAGTGATTTAACATCAAAGACTTTAGACAAGCTTATGAATATTTATTTATCTTTTATAAAACCATTAGAAGTTGCATACAGTTTCAATGATCTGAAACAACATGTTATAAATGGTAATTTTTAAAATATCTAGATTTATGTATTTTAAATTTTTCTAATTTACTGAGATTTTTCTTAATAAATTTATTTATTTCTAAATTATATCTTTAAAACTACATTGTATAGTAAACATTATTAATATTATGTAATTTATATTTACATCTTAGAGGGGGAGATATTTTCCTTGCCAATGATTTTACTTCTTGGACCATGGAGTACTGGAAAATCTACTCTTATAAATTATATATTAGGAATAGAAAATACATCAGTATCTCTAGATTCTGGTAACTCATTTTTACATTTTATTCACATGAGCAATATTAATCCAACTAATTATTTTAATGTTTCATTATAAATTTTTTTGATATTGTATTTTATGGAATAACATATTTAAATTATATTTTTTTGAGCAATAGAAAAAAGTAATAAAACTTATTATATAAAAAATTCACAATAATATTAAATCTCAGTCACCAATTTTTAAGAGCCAGTATGGCGATAAATATGCCAAACTGACTGATGGAATTTATTTTTTCAATCTTATGAGTTAACCGGTAATTTTGTGGCATAAACTGATGATAAACTGCTTGGAGTTTATTATCAGGTGGGCTGTCGTGGCATAGGTTTAGGTTTTTATCAAGTGATGATTTAGTACTTTTACTTTATGTATTATTTAATTATACTGTTGTTGTTTATATTGACTTATGTAATTTATTGATTATTATGTATAAGTATTTGTCATATATTTAGGTTTACGCAGAATAAGACTTGTTAATTAGAAGCTTGAGATTTCCTATAAGCGTTTGAGTTACATCATTGATTTAGCTTTATTGCTCATTTCTTTTTGGGGTGGATCGCATTTACATTGTTTTTTTTTTTGTTTTTTTTTTTTTTAATAAGTGCTATTGTTTGGTTAGTTAAGATCTGTATTTTTATAACAATATGTTATTTACTTTATTGATTTATCTGTACTGCCAGATTTTCTGCAGAATAGGATAGCTTGGATTTACACTAATGTTATCTTAAGGTTGGCACAACTGCTTGTCCCTCATTACCAGAAGGTTGTGACTTCAAATCCTGACTTAAGCAAAGATGCATCATTTTAACTAAAGGCAGCTAAGTCACATTAAAACTAGGTGTGGTTGTAATGCCCTCCAAGTGAAATGATACCTCTGGTTGGCAGGCTAAGTATTGGGGATCTTCTGTTTGATCCTTGCTGTAAAATTTTGAAGACTCCACTCAGCTGCTTTTATTTAACTGGTAGAGCACAACTCAGGGTTAGGTACTGGGAAGCATGCTATTGCAACAACTGCCTGCTCAATTAAAATTTGAGTTTTTATAAAAATGTATGTTACTTACATTATTGTTCTGCTTTATTACCCACTTGTCTCTTGTGCTCTATAGTATTTATCCTGATGTTTTTAAAGTGAGTACCTCTGTCTGGTTAATTAATATCTGAGGTTTCATAAAAATGTGTTATTTAGGTTACTGATTTAGTTTTATTGCTCTGGTGTCTCTTGCTTTAGACCGCATGATATTTATTTATTTTATATTTTCACAATATGCAATCTGTGAAACTAGTTACTATGTATTATTTTTGTGACTCTACTGTAATAAGTAGTTATATTGAAATATTCAAAATTTTGATATTTGAAGTCTAAAGGAGTACAAAATTGTAATGTTTAAAGGTCTGGTTTGAATGCAATTGGGATTTCAGAAATCATATATTGTGCAAGCTGACATTAGTGAGGTTGCAAAATAACTGTACTGTGTTTGGCGCAATAATTTGAAATCGGGCCAAGCTTGTAAGATTTTACTAAAATAGTTAGTTGGACCATTATTATAGTTATGTATTATTTATTTATATTTATATAAATATTTCTATTTGTTTAATAATTTTGTTTTAAATTTTGTTAAATTCTAAAGTTGTTCGGAAAAAAAAAGAAGAAAACAATATATTGGTTAAAATTACATTCAGGTTTACTGGAAAATATTTTTTTCTATTTTGGCAAGTAGAAATCTAAAACTACTTTTAACACCCTTGAACTGTTCATTGACTGAAAAATTATCAAATACAAATCCATTAGAAAGTCTTCAAAATAAGATTACAAAATTAAGGAAACTTGCTAATTTATTAATTTAAAAAACTTAATATGGTTAATGTCTAAATGATCAATTGCTCAAAATTTAGTGTCTGTTAACAATCAACGTATTAATAA